>NQII01001610.1:441913-464042 GCA_002778355.1 Clitarchus hookeri
CACTTTGGGGCACGGCGCTGTAGTGGTTATGCTATTCGACTACCACCAAGGCGAGCCGGGTTCGATTCCCGGCGGGGCCGCTCTCGGATTTTCGTACCTGGGAATCGTACCGGACGATGCCGCTGGTCCGCGGGTTTTCTCTTGATGGTCTCCCATCTCCCCCGCCCTAGAATTCCTGCGCTGCTCCATTCTCACCTCGCTTCACGCTCATCGGCTATCAAGACCTCAATGTTAAGAACCACCAAATTTCTCCACTCTCCTCCACTTCACGTTATAAAAAAAAACTTAAAAATATTCAGTAGAGTCAATTAATTTTTAAAAATAACATGTTAACAATAAAGGAAGTGGCGGCGGGAGTGATTAGATTAAACAGAACGTAAGCTTGGTTACAGAAAGTTTGAAATTTGCTCCCCTTCACGAAACAAAAAGAAAAGTCGTGGTACCCCTTCGGCACTTTTAAGAAAAAAAAGGGTGATGGAAGGAGGGGGGGGGGCGGAGGTGTGTTGAGGGTCAGCCAGAGACCAGAGTGAAAAGTTTTAAGATGGGAGAAAACTTCCGCAGTGTATTTTCATCATGTTGTGTGCAGTTCGAAGCACTTGTCTTTGTTCCGTTGACGCAGGTATTATTGACAATGGAAAGCACCGTAATCAAAGAGACAAAATTAAGTTTTGCATTCAAGAAAAGAGTCACGATTATGGCTGTTGTAGACAATGATATAATCTGAGACAGCTGCGAATAAACTAAAAATCAAAAGTTTTTTTATATTCGTATTTATTTATTTACTTAAATATAGGTTATTGTATTTTAAAGACTAGCAATACGCTGTTCACTGGAAAAAATATTTTTACAGAAAAAAAAATTACACTGCCAAAAACATTTTCTGGCGGCCGTAAAATTACTTGCGAGAGATCACAAACAAAGTCCTTGTTTTTTAATCACTAAAATGTATTTTTGGTGGTGACATCAAAATAAATTTGTGTTGAACTTTTTAAGTTTTGCGAGGCGAATGTAGTTAATTCACGGTTACTTCCTTGCTGAAGTTATTCTTCCAGGATATTCCTCCTCCTGGTGCAATTAAAGCTTAACCAAGTCTAGAAATTTACACCAAAGGGACAACGCACCACATTCGTCCGCACTCAGTCTAACAATAATTCGCATAAGAACAATTTCTGACTGCGCATTAACAACACATATATTGTCACTCTGTAAGTATTTACATTAATTATAAATAAAATATTAAAATTTATAAATAAAACATTAGTAAAATGTCATTTAACCAATAATAAGGTACTTTTGTGTTAACATAAGTATAAAACGTTTGTGGTAAATTTAACCAATCGAACACGTCATACATGGTGTGATTTTTCAAAGGTTTGATGAAAAAAGTGTGAAGAAACCGCGAATAGATTATACCCGCTCCTCACATTCCAAGTAGCCTACAGTAGTTGGCACACCCCTGAAAAAACCCCTAGTTACATAAATTTTTAAATGTCACAAATGTATTTCAAAAATTAAAAAAAAAACATTTTGGTTGGCAAATATGAAATAAATATTAATTTAAAACACGTTTTATTTTTAATAAATTTTATGTAAATCTATTTTACTTAATTTTTCGTCATGCAAACTAGCAGATACTAATAATCAAGAGAGAGAAAGAAAAAAAAGTCATTATTAGACTATGGTGACGCGTAACGTGTAAAAAAAACCCCATTGAATAGACCGGAAGCGGATCTAGACTTTTTTTTTGGGAGAGGGGAGGCCAAGATTTATGGGGCACTGTCTCATCATAATTTTAGTAAAAAATATTAAATTAATGAAATAAAATCAGTATTTCAAACCATTCTGGTATTATTCCATCTTAATTTTTAATCACCGATAAAACAGTTTTATATAATTGTAGGGGTTTTTATTTTCTTGGGGGGGGGGAAACTTCTGCTCCCCCCCCTCCCCTCATAACACCCCATTCTTAACCAGTCGCTCTGAATACGGCTGCTCTAGTAATTCCTGGCATGTACGTTTCGAAAGCTGTGTTGCGTGGTACATAGGCGGTTCTTCGCCGCAACAGCAGTAGTTTACTATCTAGGTCAGTGAATTACGTAACTATTCACTGCGAGAGGTGGTAAACACCGTGTGTCAGGATGGCCGAGCGGTCTAAGGCGCTGCGTTCAGGTCGCAGTCCACTTCTGTGGGCGTGGGTTCGAATCCCACTTCTGACAATATTTTACCAATAACGTTTCACCTCTAATTAAACAAGGTGGCAAGGTGGAAAATATCGTTGATTCGTGTAGTTTCAAGTTATCGAGATTGGCAGCAAGTCCTTGATATACTGCTACAGATAAAACGGAATATCTTCATTTTGAGATAAAAGGAAGTATATGAACTGACGCCTTACAAAAATTACATTGGTAACCACTACTACTAATTGTTTATATGCACGTTATAGCCAATTTGCAGTTTCGTCAACCTTTTTGGATCTAACCTTTGAAAAGTCACCCCACGTATGACTTGCTTGGTTGTTTTATAAATGTGCCATGTTCCACAAGCCTTTTGTATTCGTGTTTATAAAAATATCTAATTTTTGTTCAATTGAAATTTTATTTGTATTTTACCTAAAAATTATATTACTTATTATAATAAATATGAAATAAACAGTGAGAAAATATGTGTGTTGGTGATGCATAGTAAGAAATAGTTCTCATGTAAAATACGGTGCGTTGTCCCATTAGTATCAATTTCCAGACCTATTTAAACTTTGTTTCCACGAGGCGGAGGAATATCGCGGAAGTAGAACTCTAGTAGGACTTCAGAAAAGTGTGAAGTAACTGTGAGTGGACTATAAAAATGGCTTAACGAGCCTATATTGCCATGCGGTAGTGAGCTTGACTGCTCCGCGTTAGGCAGGTTGTAGGTTTGATCCTGGGTGTCAAAGTTTTCCGAAGAGGAATTCTAATCCCGCTCCCGGTGAATGCTGACGTTGTTATGAATTGATAATTTAGAAGTTACCATCGCTACACATACTCTACTATTTATAAGGGGCAAGCTAGTATACGAGCATTCGAGAAATTGAATAAACATAAATGTTAGTAAATAGATGTATATCTACATATCAAACAACCACTACAATAAGTATTACTTAGTTATATGGGGGAGCCAATAATTCACACTTTGACTATAGTCTATTCGCAATTTCTTCACACTTTTCTTGAATCAAACCTTTGCGAAAAAAAATTCCACGTATGACGTGCTTGGTTGCTTCCTAAATATGTCATGTATCTTAAGATTTTTATACACTGAAGAGCAAAAAAAAAAAAAAAAACTAGTATAGGCGTGCGTATGCAAAAAACAGAGGTATGGAACCAATCAGAGTAACGCGATGCGGTCGGCAGCTAGATCGGTTACTGCTGCTACAATGGCAGGTTTTGAAGATTTAAGTGAGTTTGAACGTGGTGTTATAGTCGGCGCACGAGAGATGGGACATAACATCTCCGAGGTAGCGATAGCATTTGGATGTTCGTGTACGACCATTTCACGAGTGTACCGTGAATATCGGGAATCCTGTAAAACATCACATCTTCGACATCGCTGCGGCCGGAAAGAGATCGTGAAAGAACGGGACAAACGACGATTGACGAGAATAATTAAACGTGACAGACGTGCAACCCTTTCTCAAATTGGCGCAGATTGGATTTGTGGACTGCCCTGCAGAATTCAAGGTGTGAATTGCCTCCTGCATACCTTCAGACATTAGTCGAGTCCATGCCACGTCGTCTTGCGGCACATCTGCGTGCTCGGGGTGCCCTACACGTTATTAGGCAAGTGTACCTGTTTTTTTGGCTCTTCAGTGTACTTCAGTTACGATTTAGTTACCTTATTGTTGGTTAAATTAAACTTTTACTTATATTTTGTCTACAAATTATAATATTTCGTTAATAACTAAAATGAATAAAGACCGTGAGAAATAGGAGTGTCGGCAATTCTTTATAAGAAAAAATTCTTATGCGAAATATTATTACATTGAGCGCGCAGGAATGCGGTGCGTTGGCCCTGTGGTGTAATTTTCTAAGGCTTGTTTGCATGAGGCGGAGAAATATCTTGGAAGTAGAACTTTAGCAGGGCTTCAGAAAAGTGCGCATGGGCTATTAACGGACTAATATTGAGTCACGGTAGTTCCACTTTAGTTCGAACCCGGTGGCAGATTTGGACTTGCAGTTACGTTGGTTGGCACATTAGTCGTCTAGGCGGCTCCTTGGTCCATCTTGCTGGGCTGGCGTCATGTAGAGAAAATAACCAGTTTAGTGTGTTCTATTGGCCTGTATCGTCTCTGGGCATCGCGCTACTATCGTGCCATGGTGCCATCCTATGTAGGCACACCTATGCATAAGAGAGAACCTCTGAAGAGACCTGCAGACAGTCCCGCGACATGGCACTTGTAAGGTTTACATCAGTGTGTTCGTTATAGTTCATCCACGGTTACTTTCAACTTTCCTGAAGCGATGCTTGAGTTCTACATTCAAGCTATTTCTCCGCATCTTAAAAACATAGCTTAACTACCTAAGTCTATGAAATTACACCAAAGGGAAGACGCAACGTATTTGTCCGCTTTCAGTTTAATAATCTTTTTGCATGGGAACAATTTCTTACTAGGCATTACCAACACACTTGATTTTTGACTGATTTTATTCGCATTAATTATAAATTGAATATTATAATGTATACATAAAATGTAAGTAAAAGTTCAACTTAACCAAAAAGAAGAAACATTTATGTAAATCAGAAACGTAAAAAGCTTGTGATACATGACATATTTTAAAACAACGGAACACGTACAGACGGGGTGATCTCTCAAAGGTATTATCCGAAAAGTGTGAAGTTACCGCGAATAGACTATACCACAGTCAGTGGAAGTTATTCACGCGAGAACTCCGGCTTTGGGATCAAACGGCATTGAGCACTCACTAGTCCAAAGTTCAAAATCCCGCCCAGTGGTTAGCCCTACGTGCCGTAAACGCATGCGCCAGAAGGGTGCGCAGATGGGAGGGAGACTGCGTCTGTCTCTCTTGGCGAGAGAATGAGCGGCATCTTCAGAATAGTTACTCGATTGGCCGCACGATATCACCAGGAGTATAAGACAGGGTTCGAAGAGCTACCTCGTAAATAGTGGCAAAAGCCGTTCACTGTAAACTGAGCACTTTTGAAAGCGCTGCTTAGGATCTACTTGCATGCATACTGTGTATTCTTCCATCATGTGTAAAATTAACATTGCCATGGGGCTGGTCATTTTATTCATGCGCCGGTCAATCGAAACTCGGAAATTATTAGAAAAGTATACGTTTTACAAATTTGCTAATTCTTACACTCATGTGTGGTGAAAAAGCAGAAAGTGTAAGAAATAATTTTAGTAGTAACACCTGTTTACCCAACAGTTTAAATTTGATGTCAAGATATGGAACTACTTTCCCTCCGTCGTTTCCAACTTGTCCACGTGGACAAAATCGCGGGTAAAAGCTAGCACGTGTATGTTAATAAATAAATAAATATATATATTTATATATATAGTTATAATTATACACGGCATTGCCATTACCTACTAGGCTGTTGGAAAGACTTTCATGAAATTAAACTGGCACTAACGCAGAACAAAGGGTTATATATACATATTTTGACGGCAAAATATGTAAAACATTCTTGTTACTAACTTGTTAGGCCTTTATTATGTATAAACGCCACAACATACTTGCCCAGCCAGTTCAGGTTCTAGTTCATTGTCAATGGTAATCAAACCTTTCAAGGATTGACTTAAAATATGTCAAACATGTTGGCTGTTATACCACGCCTATTTTCCCTGAAAAAGAGAGATAAATATTGCTTATAGTATATTGTTCAATATTGTTACATTTCTTTTTTATTATGTTATTACTTTTGATGACAAGTTTTTAGTTTTCATGGCCTTGATCGATACGATATCATTTTTTTCCGGTTAAACTAGGTCGGTAGAACTTGGATTCCCGATATCGACAGTGCCATTTTTGGCATTTTCCTTTATCTATAACAATTACATATTTTAGTGCTAAATTTTACTCGAAGTCACATTTTTTTTGGAAGTATGTTAACTTGTGTTTGGCATATTTGGACTAACATATTTCATTTAAGCTTATAAATGCATGTAATACTTGTTTATTATTATTTTATTGTCCATCTTTGCCTGGCTCACAAATCGCAAACTCTGATAATTTATTGTTTTCATCAACGTAGCTTAGACCCCAAACTCAAAAGAGTATTTTATACATATTTATTATTTTCATTTTTTTTTTTCATTTTTTTTTCATTTATTATTTTCATTTTTATTTTATTATACGTATTATTATTTTATTGTCCATCTTTGCCTGGCTCACAAATCGCAAACTCTGATAATTTATTGTTTTCATCAACGTAGCTTAGACCCCAAACTCAAAAGAGTATTTTATACATATATAAATAATTTTATGTTTTCTTCTTCTTTTCAGATGCCTTTAAGAAGACAATGGATACTTTCAAGAAGCTTGACATAGTTATCAACAACGCAGGTATAATGCGCGATAGTGTCTGGGAGAAAGAGATCGCACTTAATTTCGTAAGTATCAACGGAAATATAGAAAATAAGAAATAACAATTTCCGCTTCCAGCAATAAATGTCTTGCTAGAAAATTCTAAGTTTCTCTAAAAAATATCTAATTTATAATAAGCTCCTATTAGGTGAAATTATTTCCACTAAACTGAGGTTGTGTTAAAAAAAAAACTTATAAAGCCAGTTGAAAAACAGTATGTTGTATGGGAATAATTAAGTATAACTCAGCGTCACCTGGTTTGGTAAAGTTAAGTCTCCCTTGCGAAAGCTGTTTGCAATAATATTAATGAAGGCAATATGGAATGAGTCATTATTGAATTTAAAAAAAAATAGTTTACCATATGGTTACTTTACCTGCCATGTCGGGTAAGGTGGCCTGTTGTCTGCCCCTTTAACCTACTTACGTAAAATATATAATCAAATAACTATATGAAATATCAACTACAACAGCAAGACGTGTTAATTAACTTTGTCAACAAACAAGCAAGTCTTCAAATAAAGAGTCTTCACTTTACGCGAAGAACGTAAAATTGCACAATCTCACCCCGTTGTTTGGATATTGTTGTTATAAAGTTAGAATGTTAGATGTATTGTAATTGATTGGTATTTATATGTATGTAAATAAAATGAATTAAAGCGTTAGTGCAAAGTGGCCACTTCGGGCCAGGTGGCTGGCCGTTTTACCCTTCTCGACGGCACTACAAAGTCTTGTCTAGAGTAAAAACAAAGTAATCTACAGTATTTTATGGCACGTGGTTTCAAAGACTGAAATATTATTCCTTAATGAGATTGTAAAAATGTATTATAAAATTCCTAGATACCAAGACAAAATTTACAACATTTATCAATTTCATTACATTATACATGAACAAACCCACACGAACTCAGTTCAAACAAGAAGTTACTGATAACTAATGCGCCTACTTTCCTCTACATGTGTGAAAATAAATTTTAGAGATGTTCCTAAAAGGTTAGATGGTACGCAGGCGTTGACGACTCATTGACCGCAATATAATTATACATGAATCCAGAAACATGTGAAACAGTACCAAGACAATTAAAATACACGAGTGACTTACCCGGGAATCGAATTCAGAAAAACTCTTAAAATTAAGTTAGCTTGCAATTAACTGCATCACGGAGGTAGGATTCGGACGGAGCACCAACTTCGGATGTAATCACTCCTATGTTTTGATAGAAAGGGTCCACTAACCTGAAATATTTACACGGCCATCATTTTGAAAATAAGTGCCTGAGCGACTAAAAACACACGTGTTTACATGCCCTACTATAACGCTAATTGTGTGAAAAATTTGGTGGAAATAAGTTGATTGGTCTCTGTGATTTGGTATAAAAAACGTTTTTTTTTTTAACGGGGCTATCTTACAAAATTGTTTGAAAAGAAGCTCAACACACGATGTTCCTAATATGTACTTTCAGCATAAAATTTTTGATTATAATTGTTAAATTGTTAAAAATATTTGTTAAACTTATCAAAATATTTACATGGCCTCTATTTTGAAAATTGTCTGATTCCATTTAAACCACGTAACTTGACATGGCCTTCTGTAGGTGTGAAAAATTTCATGCAAATTAGTTGAATTATTCCGGAAATATGGAAAAATGTTAAATTTACTCACGTGACACTACTTTGCAAAAACTCCTGCAAAAGAAGATCTCTGTATGCATAAATGATGCTTCTAATTAGTAGTGTTTGCGTACAAAATTGAGTTGGATATTGTTGAAACGTTTCATAGATTTAACAAATTAATCTTAATTATTTAATTACAACTCATTGAAACGTGCCTGCTGCACATAACACATGTTAATTTACATACTCTACAGTAGCAATACTTGCGTGAAATTTTGGTATGAATCGATTGATTGGTTCTCAATATATGGCATAAAAAAACCCCATTGTTCAAGTGACGATATTCATGAATGGAGAACAAAAAGTTGATGTATTAACACATTCGATGATTGTCATAGATAAAATATTTAAAGTTAAATTTAAATATGTTATATCATTTCGTACACATAGCACACTAAGCCGATATGTTGGTATAGGAGCCATTCAGAAAATGAGAAACTTACACAAAAACATACCAATTAATATAGCCTACCACAGTACAACTTCGCCAAATTTGAAAGAAAATTTGGTTGTTGTTTCCCGAGATACGGCATAAAAAACTGTTTTATTTCAGTGGGACTATCTTACAAAATGACGAAGAAATGGGGTTTTGAATAGACAATTCTGATGGACGTAAGTGATACTGTGAGCATACAAAGCTAAGTTGAAATTTGTTTTGTAATTTCGTAGACAAAAAATCCCAAACTAAAATGTTAGATGGCCGCCATTTTGAAAATATGTGAGTCAGCCCCACTCAAAATTTCGAAGTTTACATGGCCTGCCATAGTGCTTCTTGATTGCCAAATCTGGTAGAAATCGGTTGTTTTTTTCGGAGATATCACAATCTTAATTTGACATGTAATACTACTTTACAAAATGGTGGAAAATAGGGATTTAATGACGATATATGATACAAAACTAAAATAACTATATGGCAGCAATTTTTAAAATAAGCGTCTGACGTACCTAAAATACGTAAGTTAACATTATCTACCTCAGTACTACTTGTTGGCCATATTTGGCAGAAATTTGTCAATTGTTCCCGAGTTATTACAAAAAAACTTTATTAATTCATATAACCCTATGGTACAAAATTGATGACAAAAGTGGCCGCCATTTTGAAAGTAACCATAGCAAGATTCATCGTACTTTTCCGACAATTTTGGTAACGGCTGTTCACGGTAAAATGAGCACTTTAGAAATCAACCTTTTAAAAATGTCACTGTCCTTATTTACATATATTTCAACGGTTACAATGTCTGGCGTGCGCCCGGTAAAGATGGTAACGATAGAGGGAAAGTAGTTTCATCTCCTGACGTTCAATAAAAAGCGTTAGGTAAAAATCTGTAGAAAACAAAATAATTTAATTTTTTATATTTTTTATGAGTTTAAATGTAATAATTAGCAAACCTGTAAAATTTACATTTATAATAATTCCGCAGATTTACGAGACCGACGCATGGATAAAGTGAAGAGGGTCATGGCAATGTTAATTTTACTTATAGTGGAAGGATACAATGTAATTCGAGAAGAAGATCGTAAGAAGATCTTTCGAAAGTGCTCAGTTTACCGTGAACAGCCTTTAGTGTGTGTCTGTACTGATTTTTAATGAGCTCTGCTTGTTGTACAGTCGAGTGAAGTGCTCCATCGGAAGACACTCTCCTTGCACCTTAACTATCTCGACTATGTATACCGCCAGCCACATATATGTATAGGTGTGTATACTACAGCAGTCGATAAGTTCGTGGACTGACTGGCGCCCCGGGTGTAGGCAGCCACGCATCGCGGTGACGTTCAATAAGTCCGTGGACTGGTGCCCCGGGTGTAGGCAGCCACGCATCGCGGTGACGTTCAATAAGTCCGTGGACTGGCGCCCCGAGTGTAGGAAGCCACGCGTCATTGTGTCCACGAACTTATCGACTGTTACTGTGCATAGGTGTATGCATATACAGAACGTCCCAGAACGCGCGCATAAGAACCACACTACGTGAATCCCGAGCGAAATTGGAGACGAAAATATTAGTGGCAAAATGTCGCAAGATGACATTTTTCGTGCACAATGTGGCAACACAGCACGGAATTAGTCGCCTCTTGCGCTCCACTGATATGTACTACCACTGTTCTGGTCATCACATTATGGTCGTGAATTCAAATCCCGACCAGTTCGAACGTCTTACCACCGTTTAGTTTACGTAACAAACATCAGAATATCAGGACGTGAAATCAGCAGGTATTCGAAGCCCATTTATCACGGTTAATGTCGTGCCGAGTGTTGCGTTGCACACTGGGAGTCTGGAAACTGTTCGGACTGGCCGGGATTTGAACCCGCGCCCATAATATGATGGCCAGAACAGTGGTAGTACCGTATCGGTGGCGCGCAAGAGGGGACTAACTCCATGCTGTGTTTCCACATTGCGCTCTAAAATTGTCATCGTACGACATTTTGCCACTAACATTTTCGTCTCCAATTTCGCTCATGATTCACGTGATGCGGTTCTTATGCGCGCGTTCCGGGGCGTACTGTATACCGGATGATTCGAAACAGCGGCAACGCTTAGTATTCTGTGCGGGATGGCAAGCCGGTCACTTTTCAAAGGGAGTCCCACGTCCGGAATATCATGGTTTGGGCGTTGTGGCGGCCTGTTTCAGGGCCACCACGGTCACCAGATCTGACACCTGTCGAGTATTATCTTTGGGGTACTATGAAGGGTATGGCGTACGAGACTTCTGTTCAGTCAGAGGAAGACCTCATCATTGCTCGAATACACGCAGCGACTGAATGACTGAGCACGCAACCACAAGTGCGTCAATATCTGCACCACCGATGTAGTCTCTGTAATCAAGTAGGGAGGGTCGACAATTCGAGCCCCTTCTGGAACTTACTGCACGGTACGATACTCTTGTTGGATTGGCGGTGGTTTCGTGGCACTATATGGATCGTACGCCCGTGAACATATCCAAAGTGTTGTCAAAAACTGACGTCATACAGTGCCCAAACCATGCTTTTCCGGAAGCGGGTCTCCTTATGAAAGATGATCGGTATACTGTAAATGCGCGCATGCGTACATGAGCGTGGAGGGCACGCTGTCGTTTAGTGGCGTGCGGTGAACTGTTTGCAAAGTAAACTGGCATTAGCTGTGTGCTGTACCCCGTTGCTCGCTAGTTTACACTTCCCCCTCCCCCCCCACTTAAACGTAGCTCGGCAGCTGACGCCACAGGAGGTGTGTAATGCACCCCTTGCTGCTCGCTTGTGAGTGGTCGGGAAGGCTTTCAGTTCCCCCAGGCTGCATCGGTGGTTGCCGGCTCCTGCTGCGTGCACGGAGAATGTGTACAGCGGCGAGCAAGCGCCGGCTTACCTTGCAACAGTTCCACCGCACGCCGCTGCAGTGTCGTCGTTTGTCCCGCACGCAGAACGGCGTGGCGAAGGGCACGTTCCTGGCCTTGGACTACATGAGCATGGACAAGGGAGGAGCAGGCGGCGTCGTAGTCAACATCGCCTCCATCATCGGATTGGTACCCGTCAGCGTGCTGCCCGTCTACTCCGGGACGAAGCACGCCGTCGTCGCCTTCAGCCAGTCCATGGGGGTGAGTACAGGCATAGGCTGTTCACAGTTAGTTCAGCACTTCTCAAACCAACATTTGAAAAATGCCACTGCCCCCACCTGCATATATTTTAACGGGCACACTGATCGGCACGCACACAGTAACGTTGGTAACGACGAAAGGAAAGTAGTTCCGTGTTCCGACGTTGAAATAATTGCGTTTGGTAAACGTTTGCGAATACTTAAAATAATATCTTTGTGCTTTCTGTTATTTTTTTATGAGTGTAAACGTAAGAATAAGCAAATTTGTACTTTTCTAATAATTTCATAATTTCACTTCACCACCGCAATAACAAATTGATCCGGCCTATAACAATGTTAATTTTACGTATGGTGTAAGAATATATAGTGTGCATACAAGCATATATTAAGTAGGGCTTTTAAAAGTGCTCAGTTTACCGTGTGTACAGCAGCTGGTAAACATGCTGTAGCTACCACATTGACAACTACACTATACTCATGGACATCATCACCAAAAAACAAGGTTTTTATACGAAGTATCTTGCAAACACAGACTTTTACTTTCACACATAATGAAAGTTTGGTTTGTTTACCGTAAAAATAATAAACATCTCGGTAGAGTCAAATTAATATTTTGTTTGAAGTAAACAAGCTCTTGGTTACGTGCAACAATCTACATGTCTATTATCACAGAATTCGTCGTGGCATCAAAATCTGCTTGGTTAAATTCCAACACGTATTTGATTGTCTGCAGGGCAGTCGGGTATTTTGAATGCCTTCGTTTGAATTTACAACTCGAGAGTTTTGTCATCTTTCTAACAATTTCGAGAACAACACTATTTGTAGTATGTTTATTAATGCTTAACAATGGCAAAAAAATTCCAGTGGAACAAGTTCAAGAGGAAACAAAAAAGCAAAATTGTAAAACTTGGAACTATTATCTACGTAAACCCTACCCGCCGCGCACTATATATAAACTGGAAAATATTTACACGTGGCCAGTAGTCACTTTCGCTGAAGTAGCTAAGGTGCAGCACTGCGACAAAAACTTTTACGGGTTCTAACCGCTGTCCTGCTTTGTTATTTTTTTTATAACGATCGAAACTGCATTGTACTGACAACCATACAAATCTGTAGTTGCTCCAAACAAATCTTACATATTGGGGGCAACCAAATAAGATCAAAAATAATTTGGTTTATTTTACAAATTTTTTTCCCAGCGCATTTCTGCCATAGCAGATTGACCGTGTTCTTCTTGGTGCGACATTACACACACACACACACACACACACACACGCGCGCGCACACACACATATACACACACGCGCGCGCACGCACACACACACGCACATATATACACACACGCACACACGCGCACACGCACACGCACGCANATAATCGGTGGATGAAACAGGGGCTTATTTGAAATGCCTGCCATTGAGCAAACGGACACTCTTTCGTCTCGATCTTCAGCAGCGATCTTTCGCAAATGGCAAGCTATGTCACTGGGGATCAAAGAACACTCCGTGCCAGTAATTAAAGTCTTCGGTCATGGAAACTGCTTTTACATTAAATTTGTTTGCGACAAGACGCGTGACGAAACGCGAATGAGCGTAAACTAAAATCACAAGCAGATGGGTTGATTGATGTGCATATACCTACACATTACAATCGATGACTATAAAGTAGTTCGAATTCATAACGTCCAGGTATTGAGGTTTATATGGCACACTATACGTGCTTTTTCACATAGCCGTATATTATAAGGAAAACGTCGCTAAAAAACAAACTTTATGCTATTTCCAATGTGCACTTACCTCATGCTCCCANGCTAAAAAACAAACTTTATGCTATTTCCAATGTGCACTTACCTCATGCTCCCAAGTATGTACTCGTGCCTATCGAAATTTATTAGTCTGCCTGATATAATTATAGGTGGCGTAGATAGAGTGTGGTACTCTGAAGGGTATTTAACAGTATAATACTGCCACAAAACAACACTGTGGGTATCAGAATGATCAGAAAGTCTGTAAGAGATTTGGCTAATTAAATATCGTAAAGGGAAAACATACACAATGTTATTGCAGATTACAATTTTTTTGTGAATTGCTTGCTTTCAAAAATTGCATTTAAATATGTGTCCCGTATTCCGTTTCTTCGGGTTGCAATACAATGTCTGACGAGGATAGAATTGAATCTGTCACCTTGAAAAATTCACCTTTTCATTTCGACATATAATCTTGAATACCTTTTTGTCCCTTATTTGTAAATTTTGGTATTGCACTGTCTGCTCACGTTTACTGGACTATACTTAAAACTGTACCATATTCGATAATTTTTCTATTAGAGTTAAGTACATTTGAACATTTTCGTTTGTAGTGCCATCTTAGTACACTGCCGGACAATGAAAACANCAAGTATGTACTCGTGCCTATCGAAATTTATTAGTCTGCCTGATATAATTATAGGTGGCGTAGATAGAGTGTGGTATCTGAAGGGTATTTAACAGTATAATACTGCCACAAAACAACACTGTGGGTATCAGAATGATCAGAAAGTCTGTAAGAGATTTGGCTAATTAAATATCGTAAATGTAAAACATACACAATGTTATTGCAGATTACAATTTTTTTGTGAATTGCTTCCTTTCAAAAATTGCATTTAAATATGTGTCCCGTATTCCGTTTCTTCGGGTTGCAATACAATGTCTGACGAGGATAAAATTGAATCTGTCACCTTGAAAAATTCACTTTTTCATTTCGACATATAATCCTGAATACCTTTTTGTCCCTTATTTGCAAATTTTGGTATTGCACTGTCTGCTCACGTTTACTGGACTATACTTAAAACTGTACCATATTCGATAATGTTTCTATTAGAGTTAAGTACATTTAAACATTTTCGTTTGTAGTGCCATCTTAGTACACTGCCGGACAATGAAAATAGCGCACTACGCAGAAACCATGCGACAATCATAAACTATGTGAATAGCGAGAGCACGGGCTGGTATGCACATGATCNAGCGCACTACGCAGAAACCATGCGACAATCATAAACTATGTGAATAGCGAGAGCACGGGCTGGTATGCACATGATCCCATTTTGTTGCGTTTGCATTTGGCTACACACCCAGCAGTAGTGTTGCAAGCATCGATCAACGGTCTTATGTGCTGACGTGTAGGCAAAGGCTCATTAACGTAAGTTATATCAGACGATACCAAGAAATCATACAGAGTGAAGAATAATGCCGGGAAGACGACAAATACGTCGTTTCACGCAATTGATGGACTTCGAGAAAGGACCTATGATCGGTCTGAAAACCGCAGGGTGGTCGTATCGCCATATATACCAACCACGTGGGTCGTTCGAACNGACGACAAATACGTCGTTTCACGCAATTGATGGACTTCGAGAAAGGACCTATGATCGGTCTGAAAACCGCAGGGTGGTCGTATCGCCATATATACCAACCACGTGGGTCGTTCGAACCATTCTTCTGATGCTGATGGGAGAAGTGGATACGTGAAGGCACCCACGCACGAAGGACCGGCTCAGGATGAACGAGGTCGACTACTAGTCGAAAGGATCGATGGATCGTGCGCCAGACGCAGAGGGATCTCATAGCGACCCGGTCCACGATACTGGCCAAAATTGGGGCTCCTGTGTGTCAAAGAACCGTTTCCAGGTGCCTTGCGGAGGTAAATCTCCGATCCCAGCTTCCATTACGTGTGCTGCTATTGACTCTGCAACAGCGGCGGTTCCGTTTGCAGTGGTAACATGCCAGAGCAATGTTGAACGCCACAGAATGGCGATATGTGTTGTGTTTGGTGGTGAATGCCGCTTCGTTATGGGGACTGATGATTATCGTGCCCGAGTGTGGAGAGCCTCTGGTGAACACAATTCCAATCTCGCTGTCGAGTGGCACACTTCCTCCGCGGCAGGCATTGGGGTTTGGGCAACCATAGTCTACGCTAGCCGATCCGCTCTCGTCGTGTTATGTGGAACATTGATGGCCCAGGGGTATGTGGATGAGATACTACGACCCCATTTGCACCCATTCCTGGCTGGTATTCCAGGTGTGATATTCCAGAAGAATAACGCCTCACCTTACACGGTACAGGTCGCTCAGGGTTTCCTTTATCATGTCCAAACACTACCATGGCCTGCCCGCTCCCCTGAGATATCACCAATCGAGCATGTGTAGGATTAGTTTAAACGCCAGCTGCCATCATGCCACAGTATCCGGGATTTGGAACATACTGTCCAACATTTGTGGATCTGCCTGCCTCAGGACAACATGCGGCGTCTGCTGGACATCATGCTAGATTGTGTTGCAGCATGTATCGCAGTGCGAGGGTGTGTAACGCACTATTGAATATGACCGGATGGCGTACCACAGACTCATGTGTAATTTTCACAACCTTAGGTTTTTGTGATCATGAGTATTACTCATCTTTATCGCCAGCTTTTTNACAGACTCATGTGTAATTTTCACAACCTTAGGTTTTTGTGATCATGAGTATTACTCATCTTTATCGCCAGCTTTTTTTAAAGTTTCAGTACTATTCGATGCATTCTTCTTCTGCACTATTTTTACTGTATTGCAGTGTATTTCGTGAAAATTAATTTTTCTTTGACCATTTTCAATAAAAATGTGTGNCAGACTCATGTGTAATTTTCACAACCTTAGGTTTTTGTGATCATGAGTATTACTCATCTTTATCGCCAGCTTTTTGAAAGTTTCAGTACTATTCGATGCATTCTTCTGTGTGCACTATTTTTACTGTATTGCAGTGTATTTCGTGAAAATTAATTTTTCTTTGACCATTTTCAATAAAAATGTGTGNTGCACTATTTTTACTGTATTGCAGTGTATTTCGTGAAAATTAATTTTTCTTTGACCATTTTCAATAAAAATGTGTGGATTTCCAAGTGAAGCCTAAGATTTTGTATTTCTTTTGGTGTATTATGTGAACGAATTTCAAACATTTGCTTAATATTCATTACTTGGACATAACTTGTCTCTTGAATGACGTGTCTTACATCATTTCATAGTTATAAAATTTGTTCAAAAACAAGTGGGCGCTGCTTAAAGGTTGTATTGGAGGTAATGAAATAAGGGGAAAATGCAAGATGTATGGTCGACTCAGCTTCCACTTGTCAACTTATGAAATTGTTAAATCGTGAAATTTTGTTTCCAGGAGATGCGATCAAAATAACAGCTATCACACGCTCTTGAACTGGTGTCTTCTTATGTTCTCAGATGCCCTTCCACGAGAACAGGACAGGGGTCCGGGTGCTGACTCTGTGTCCCAGTAAGACGGACACTCCCCTCATATCGGACGCTGGACAGTACGTGCTGGATCCAGAATGGGATTCGGAGATGTCAGATTTTATTGCGAGCGTGTCACTGCAGAAGTAAGTAGCATTATGGACCGTTCGCGGTAAACTGAGCACTTTTGGAAACTCTGCTTTACAACTAATTTTATAATATTTTATTTTTGTATCCTTGCTCCATATGTAAATATTTTTGCTCTCTCACAATGTTCCAACAACTTGATCTTTCTCTGCAAGTGTCGTAGTAAGGGCGTCATTCCAAAGGGATTCACAGTCAAATCTCCTATGAATAGCAAACAGGTGCAAAAAATAGCTCGGAAAGCCAGCCAAAGTCAGTGATCAGCTGANCAGTCAAATCTCCTATGAATAGCAAACAGGTGCAAAAAATAGCTCGGAAAGCCAGCCAAAGTCAGTGATCAGCTGCAAAGACTTCAGAAAGATATATTATTCTATCTCGAACCTTGCCCAGAAAAAATCTCTAAAGAGAAAAGAAAATCAAGAAGGTAAACTGACCAGGTTGACGAGAGAGGCAAAATCGAAAACACATGCAATATCCCAGAGCATTAATACAGTCATTAATGCACATTCAAAAAAACTGTCAACCAGCGAGGAGAATGTCTTACAAAAAGGCCTAAACTTCAGCATTTTTCCACGACACATTCCTGTACTAGACATAGTTTCATCTGTTGAGAGCGCCATATACAAACTTCCTGCTGCCAAACAACATGAATTTCGTTGGACTGTGCGAACAGCGAATACCTCAGCTGGCCCACCGAAACCAAACCTTTCTTCCGATGAACTCAAAGCCATCAAAACACTGAAATCCTGCCCTAGTATTGTAATTCTCCTTGCAGACAAAGGTCGTGCCACTGCCATCCTAGACAAAGCAGACTACGACAGCAAAATCACAGATCTCATCGCCACTGACAAATACATACATCTGGATAAATATCCCAAATTC
Organism: Clitarchus hookeri; assembly: GCA_002778355.1. Taxonomy (NCBI): domain Eukaryota; kingdom Metazoa; phylum Arthropoda; class Insecta; order Phasmatodea; family Phasmatidae; genus Clitarchus; species Clitarchus hookeri. The sequence continues at coordinate 460,009 of NQII01001610.1, forward strand.
CAGCATTCAACGCAAGGTATACAAAATTTTGAAAAACATCAATGTCACATCCCTGAAAGAACAAGAACACGGCTCACGCCACATAGCAGCAATCTACCCCACATATATGGTCTTCCAAAAATCCATAGACCAGATATGCCTTTGCGACCGATCATCAGCTCTTGCAATCCTCCATGTCAGAAACTGTCCAAATGTCTACTTACAATTGTCGAACCTCTCACAGGCCAGACACAAACTTTTGTCAAAGACTCTGGTAATTAAATTTCCATGGCCAAAACATTGGAAATAGCAAGCACCGACATCCTAGTGACTTTCGATGTCCAGAGCCATTTTACTAATATTCCTGAAGGTGAAACACTCACCATTGTCAAGACCAAGTTGGAAGCTGACCCAACTTTAAAAGACAGAACGAGTCTACCGATTCCATCCATCGTGGAAATGATGACTCCCTGTGTCAACACAACCAATTTCCAGTTATAGAAGGTTTCTACAAATAAACTGATGGCATGGCAATGGGGTCGTCACTCTCACCATTCATGGCCAACATATTCCTGGAAAGTTTTGAGCAGGAGGTACTCAGCAAAAGCAGTAGTCCACCCAAAGTCTGGCTTAGTTATGTGGTTGGCACGTTTCTTGTGTGGCAACATGGACCCGAAACCCTGGAGGAAATTGCCAACTTCCTTGACTCACTGAGGCCATCAATAAAATTCACCTCTGAAACTGAAACATACGGTAGCATTCCTTTCGTGGATATCCTAGTCAGTAGAGAAAAAAAGCAGGCTTGCAAAAGAAAGTAGATAGGAAACCCTATACCTTCATTTTGCTTCCAACCACCCAAAAAGCACTAAAACCGGCGTAATTAATGCGCTAGTTAATCGAGCTGAGATTATCTGCTCCAACAAAAAATATATTGCGGATGAACACAATCAAATATAAAAATAACTCCAGGCTAATGGCTACCCAACCAAAATCATAAAGCAAAATACAAAACCTATCAGACCACTCAATTCCAAATGCACAGAAAAACCAGGTGGAGCCCTATATATCCCTTATGTTCCGGGACTTTCTAAAAAAATCAGACACCTGGGAAACAAATATGAACTAAAGAAAACTTTCCGGTCAAAATCCGTTACAGACAAACTACAAAACCACAACTGTGTATAACAGATCTCCTGCGAATGTGGCCATATGTACATAGGTGAAACTGGCAGAGCGCTTTCTACCCGAATTAAATATCACAAAAACTATTGCAACAAAGGGGAAACTCATAAATCCAGACTTGCTGAACATGCGTGGGAAAACAGCCATACAATTCTTTGGGAAATGTAAACTCCACTCACTCATTAAGCCGACAAAAACAAAAGAAAAATCAAGGCATCAGTTTTTATTAATCGAATTAATAATATTTTCAGTCAACAGAGTATTTAGTTTAAAATATGTGTATTCCTTTAATTAAGTTAGAAACATTTTTGCAACACAAAAATGCAGCAAAAAAAAAAAACAATTTATTGAAGACCACATCAGCCAATCATAACAATCTCTTAGCTGCACAGCCAATAAGGAGACAGATCGACTGTCGATTGCTGCGGCAGAAAAATGGCCGAAACTCTATAAACCCATGTTTTCCGGTCTCCTCGTCAGTCGCACTTGTGTTCTCGGACCCTGTGTGTCGCTGCCTGAAGACGGGAACAGATAGCAGTTCCCGAAACGTCGCATTCTGTCGGGTTTGGAAGAACCACTGTGTTTGTGCGAGTTTCTTCGTTGTGTTTGCTTTATTTGTGTAAGTAGATAACTAGCTTATGTCGTCTTCGGTGTGTTATCTATTGGTCGTATATAGTTTTATCGTATACACATATACGATGTTAGTTTTACGCATTTAGCTTGCTGTCCTGTTATATTTTACTCGATTCCATGATCGAATTTTGTGGCTTTGTGCATATATAGTCATGACGACAGCATACTTAGCTTGCATTCTATCCTGTCTGATAAAACTGCTGTGTTTGAGTGCGTTTCTTTGTTGTGTTGTCCTATTTCGTTCCTGCTTATTTTGTCAGTGCATTCTGCCGTGTCTGATAAAACTGCTGTGTTTGAACGCGTTTCTTTGTTGTGTTGTCCTATTTCGTTCCTGCTTATTTTGTTAGTGTCGTCCTAACATATTCAAGCAGGTTTCTATCCTGTGTTGTTTTCTATGTGTTATCTGTTGGTCGTTTTTCGTAATTAGTTGCTGTTCTGTTTTTTCACTCCATTCCCTCGTGGAATTTTCCAGTGTTGTATACATATATTTATTTTCTCGTCCATAGGTTTTCTTGTCTTTTTTTAAGTATTTTTTTCGTGCTCCGTCCTGTTTTTTCCACGACAGACATCTGCATCGCAATGACGAATGTCTAAAAATATCCTTCTAGTCATTCGCCCCCACTGCACTATTCATTCAAAAATCACATCTAATTTCAAGTTAAAATGGTGGACAAACACAGTAAATTACACGGCATACCTTCCTGGGTGAAGGCTTCTACTTGACGTATTTCTTGGAAGATAAACGTAAAACTGGAAAACTTAGTGAGGTATAGGAAAATAGACTGATATTATTTTTTTTCTTCAATGGGATTGGGAAGGAATGCGCAGTTAAGAAACAAGACATAATTATTAAAACTGTTGTATTGTCTGGAGTGATATCTGACTTAGGAATGCCAAATAAGGGCGCCGTGCACAGGCGGTCGTGACTCAGGAAACTAATGAGCTCTGACGATACAAGTTACGCTAATGAGAGTGAGTGAGTGGAGAGATTTGGGTGGCTCTTAACATCGAGGTTTTTGGGCATACGAGGGTGAAGCGAGGTGAGTGTGGAGCAGCGACGGAATGAAAGGGCGGGGAAGCGGGAGATATCCCCGAGAAAACCCACCGATCAGCTACATCGTCCGGCACGATTCCCGCATGCAAAAGTCCGGGAGCGACCCTGCCGGAAATCAAGTCAAGTTTGCCTAGGTGGGAGGCGAGTAGTCTAGCCACTACACCATCGCGGCCCCCGCTAATAAGAGATGCAGTCAAAGATGCATCTGGTCGGTGTTCCCCTTCGCTGCTTTAACGCATTAACTGCCATGGCACCCTTAACAATCGCACATACTCTGAGTCTCTATCGCGTTATTTTTCATTCACAGTGGAATTATGTCCACTTTTCAAGTTAATTTTTTTAGGTTCTTTTTCTGTTATAGGATTTTTATGACATTATGTTTTTACACTACGCGGAAATGACCCAACCGTCGGTCGGATCTTAATAACGGGGCCTATATAAAAATGTTATATATATATATATATATATATAAATACAACTGTGAAGTGAAATTTTCAATGCAGTCACACACGTGTATTTTATGGACCGACGGTAAACATTTCAAACGCATTAATTCTATATTTCTGTAAGTACGAACTTGTGTAAATTACGGGTTCTATAATGCAGCGATTATTGTTCAGGCTGTGGAGGTTTATCTCAAGCCCACAGTTGTTGGGCCGGTGCGGAAGTTGTGGAGGGGGATTTGACTCTAGGAAGTCCGAGGGAGAGTATCTAAAGCTCCTGTTCCCTTCCCGTGCTTTCCTCATCAATCTGCATCCTTACACACGGCTGAGCACGCTCAGTGACGCTTATGAAGCGACGTGTATTCGATAAACACCAGGGAAACTATTTTCAAGCGCTTTCAGAATTTCCGCTGGTTAGAACACAAGCCTTTTGTGTTATTACCCGTCATGGAGTTGCGCTTTCCCTAATCACGTTTGGGCCAAACGTTAGGTGAACAGCTGTTGAGCGAAACGAAAATCAACCAAAAAGTTAGCTAGGCGAAATGAAGTTACGTTAAATGACGTTTGGCAAAATGTATTTAGGATAAACGCACTGGATTAAACGGAAATAGTTGATTGGTTTTTAGGAAAAACGAAGTGTACCCTATTCAGCAAGCATTAGTATGGAATGTTGACGAAAAAGTGATTAATTATGTAACTCATTATCTGAACGAAATAAAGGATCGGCTATTGAATAACCACGG
>NQII01001611.1:0-83578 GCA_002778355.1 Clitarchus hookeri
AATTTTTACCACAGATAAGATACATGACAATAAAAAATTGATTAGGATTACAGAACTGTGCATTGTCTCTCTTTTAAGAATTCAATCTGTTTTGAAGCCCCTTCACCCCCCACCACCCTTCTAACAAGCCCCACAAACTCGCAAGTGCTGTAATCAGAACCCCTAAACGGCGTGGCATGCAATCAAGGGGGACCTGGATATGTTCCTGGGGAATCTCCCTCCACGCTGTTTTTATGCGAGTCCACAAAACATCAGCAGTGGTTGTTGGAGGACCGTGAAGAACAAGTTCCTGACCAAACATATCCCAGACATGTTCGATGGGCGACATGTCAGGCGAACTTGCAGGCCAAGGAAACAGTGGTACCCGTCGTTCATTGAAGAAGGTTTGCACATTCCTCGCCACATTTGGCTGGGCATTGTCCGCTATGCCGCTCCACAATGCAGACTGCCAGATTTCGGTCACCACGGTAGCGTCTAACACGTATGCGGCCCTCGCTGTAGGAGATATTGAAGCGGGACTCATCTGAAAACAGAAAATTTGCCACTCAGCACGCCAGCGATGGCGTTCACGTGCCCATTGCAGTCTGAGGCGTTTGTAGTTTCTGGACGATGGAAGGCGACGCAGTGGCATGCGTGCCACCAGTCCAGCCCGCAGCAGACGGCTTCCAACCGTCGACGCATATAGGCCGACACCCTTTGCAGTGCTCCAGTGTCGAGCCAACACTGTGTACACGGCTGTATGGCCTGTTACTGCCATGCTGACAAGATGGCGGTCATCCTGTGCTTTATTCACATTGCGTGGTCCAGTACCCGCTCGTCGCTGCGTACGACCCTCTTCTATCCACTGGTGCCACACACGCATCACTGTCGTAGCAGCATGTTCTCTACGAGCCGAAATGTCACGGTATGACAAACCCATTTCCCGGAGACCGATCATTCTGCCCCGTTCGAACTCACTGACATGCTGATATGGCACCCTCTGACGTCTACGAGGCATACTGGCACTTGATTTCACTTCGTTTGACGGCTCTTCACTCACTGAGTTTGGCGTAACACTGACCTTTCTGGTGACACAAAAGAGGGAGCAGCTGGGCCTACGTGTACGCCATCTCTCTGCATTTGTAATCACTTACTGCTGGTACACTGTTCTACACATCCTCCGAGTTTGGATTCATTCGGGCCACTCTTTCTGGGTGTTGCAATTTTCACAAAAAATAGTGTATATATTTATGTGTTTGCGCGTGTGTTTGGTAATGTTTACATATATATTTGTACGTGTGTGTGGCAACATACATATATTTGTGTGTGCGTGGTTCCATTGCAATGATATTCGATATCTCATTAAAACTTTTCGGACAATTGAAAACTTGACCATTTTTGATCCCTGTTTGAATGGAAAATATCTTGACTCCGGTTTCTGAGAGCTTCAGCAGATATATAGACTTGTTGCTTTTCTGCCTGGTATTTCCTCGTGAAACTCATTTTACTTTTGCGTAGTTATGGAATTGGTTTTTCGGCACTGCAGTCAAATGTACAAACTTTCCCCCATTTTCTTCATACAGACTTTTTGCAAAGTTTTAATTGCAGTTGCGGTCGTACGAATAATAAGATAATTCATAGTATAAAGTTGCGAACCATACGTCTGACTTAAAAAAGTTTCCGTGATGCTAGAAGCTAGAGGCGCACCAAGAACGACATCGTAAACACACTGTGGTAATTTCAAGCTAAAAGTTTTACTTGCTAAGGTGGTTGTAACATGCCAAGTTTGGTTTCGATCCGGTATTTCAAGATAGCAGAAATATTTGGCGGTTATATTTCTGCAAATTAGGGACGTGTTCATTACCTCAGGAAGGGACTGAAGAGCCCTTTTATAATAACAGGTGTCTCCATGACGATGTCTGTGTCTACAACTGCCACGTTTCTAAAGAATCTTTCTGAGAATTAAATCTGATCATGCTAATTGACAAAATTTTACCTTCTTTTGCGTTACTGATATTTTACTTAAAACGTAAACTTTTTATGGTAATTTCGATGTACGTTCCTATATACAAGATTAAATAAGAATTATGGTAATAATATAAATACATTTTATTTAACACTATTTCAATATTAGTTTGATCTTATTTAAATTATATTTACATTTCCCTTACTAAAATAAGTTTAAAGTTATTAAATGCTAGTTATGTGTAAATTGTATGCTAATGTTAGATGTTTTCAATCATACTCCGTCATTAAGAGTCATTCATTTCAAAACAGTGAACATACTAAAACAGTTAGGAAACCACAAATTTTCTTCTCATTTCAGTCTCTAAAATGTACGTCTCTTCCCCCAAATTTTATATGTATTAGTATCAATTTAATACTTTTTATTACAGTTATCATTGTGAAATAATCTTATCTAGACCATCAGTTTATATACTCCTTCCTGTTCAACCTAATCGGAGTTCATATAGGCACCTTTCATATATATAAAAAAAACACATTATTAATACATGTAGTTATATAACGATGTTAAAATATAATTACGTATTCATATAATAAACATTTAAGAGAAATCAACATCCTCCATGATTTAATATTTTTATGTTCTTGTTATCAGTTAATGCAAGGTAGTGCATTTTGTCATTCATAAATAGCAAATACGATATCTCAGTAATTTTCATATGTTACATCAGATTTCTCAATGCAGATAAAATACTGCAAAATGCAATCACTCCAAATAAAACTTTTTCTCTACCACTGGTGCATGGCCATATTATTTGCTTTCATGAGAATATCAAGCGCAATTTCAGTGTAATTTGTGACGCTACCCAATGGCAGATGAGAATCGAAAATTCAAGTCGCTGTCGAATAAAGCCGGAATTTTTACAAATGGAAACATCAAGACACAAAACTTTACACATGGAACATCAAGATACAAAACTTTTACAGCTATGACCACAAGGTCCCAATGATGTACATAAATTTTATTCACGAAATATGTAAATTTACAAATGTTACATGTATTTCATTCTTAAATATGTTTATATAATTGTTTTCTTACATTTGTAATTTTATAAAATTTTTTGACAAATGTTTTATACCGTAAGAAAAATCTTATTCAAGTTCTAAATATTTAAAATGTTTATATTAAATGCTTTCTTATTTAAAATATGTTTTTCTTTTCTAGCATTTAACTGATTTTGCAAGATGTGAAACGTTTTCAAAACCACTTAACTTGCACTTATTGATGCAACCTGTTGAGATGAGTGAGAAATATTAATTGATCTTGAATACAGTTACCAATTGCAATCTTGCAATTAGCATCAGCAAATACGAATCGTATTTGGTATCTGTCAGTAGCGTGCTGGCGAGAGTAAACACTCTGTCGGCCAGTTATCATTCTAATGAAGAAGGAGCCAACTCAGCAAATGTCACGATTAACAAACCGAGTTTTCACATCACATTTAGAGATACATCAAACTGGTACTAATAATAACCGTCATAATGTTAGGAAATTTAAAAGTTATAAAATTCTACTTTTATAAAAATAAAAATAATCAAACATGAAATAATACTATTGAAAACAGAAATATACAATCTTTTTGAGGATGAATTAAAAATATTTATTTACTCTAAAACTCAACTACAAACCTTTTTTATACTAGTACGTAACATCTAACTTATATAATTAACTTATAATTTATGCAATGTATACAACGTGTTACTAAAAATCTACAACAAACTCCGGGAGGCGATTTATCACAAAATATTAGGAGGAAATTATGTATGCGGTTAAACCCTAAGGTTTTACCTAAAGGGTCTACACGCCCTTAAAAGTGGAAGTGAAACTCACGTTTATTTAAAATAAAGCATGCATTAACTGAGCATAATATCATAGTTTCGGTATAATGTGTTTTTAAACAAAGATGTGCAATCCTCGATAAATTGGTTTACCCGACATCAAACGCGTCCATGAGAAAAAAAGTTTGGCACCCGATTTATGCATGAAAAAGAAGTGAACCTCCAGAATATGTGAGTTATCCAAGCACTACAATTAAAAGAAATAGAAATATCACATTCCTCTCTATCTCTCTCTCTCTCTATATATATATATATATGCTGCCGTGCTTGCCCCACTGTTGCCATCTAATTGAACATCTTTGCCGTAAAAAACGTTATTAACTTTGAGCACAGCATATATATATATATATATATATAGATGTTTCGTTACAATAGATAGAATTATATTTAAGAGGATTTTTTGTGTTATTCCTCACACGTATATTTCCACCAACGCGGAATTAGCCTACGTTAAGCGTACGCATGGTAATTAGGTGTTACCGATCTTTAAACTCTAATGAAACTGTTATATTTTAAGGACAATATTTCGAAAAACATTACAGATTCTAGTGCACTTCTTGTCGTTTACTGAGGCTTCAAACGTCTAACTGGAAAGACGGGGCATTTTTTTTTTTGCAACTGTTAGCTAATAATGTTCTTGCGTGTGTCAACAAATATCTATTATTTTTTCAGTCTAACTAGTTCAAATTTATAACGTCTGTAAGTTACTTAAGACTCAATAAAAAAAAATTTTTTTCTTTGTATATGTAACCATCTTAATGAGAATACTACTATAAACTGAGCACACATATATAAAACAAAAAAAAATTAACCTACATGTGGTTTTTGGTAGGAAGAATTATTTTTCTAGTTTTCGTTTAGTACCATGCCACATAAAAAATTTACGTACATTAACTAAGTTCATTTTAATTCTCATAGTTATTTTTACGATTATTTTATCTGAGTGATTTCAAAATAGTGAATTCATAATGTCGAAATGATCTGACAGGAAAATAAATATGAAAATCTATGTGATTTTGATAAGTTTATGACTTAATACCTTGGAAACGTAACCGTAGTTGGCAAACACATCACATGGTATAGGTAATTTAATTCAAATAAAACTGCATATGCAGGCAAGATAAAATTACTAATTGTCGTTTCAATCGTAACTCGAGGTCGCTCAATTAAAAGACAGTAGTATACTTGCAGGTTGCAGATATTATCCTTTTTTATACAGTTATATTTCATGCATTTTTGTTCCGTTTCATATGAGTTATACGAAAGCCCTTTAAACTTCCATAATTATTTAAATTTTTGTAGTCTTAAACATAAGCTCAAGTTAAGGAAGATTCCTAACTATTAAAATGTAATACCACGGTTTTCCCTCGTAAGTTTATCCATACATTATGAAATTATAATACGTAAAATGCAATTTTGTTACACGCCCATAAAACTCTGCTGCAGTAAGATTAAGAATTAATAATTTGTAAACCATTATTTGAAAACGTACTAAATTTTTATTGCCTCCCCACGCTTTTCTTTTTTTTTCGAGTGCATATGATTCTGTAAACTTTGACCTCAATGCATTACACCGCAAATTTATAGTTATCGAGTCGTAAGACATAAAATGGGTATAATAAATGCCGTTCTGTGCAGAACGTATAGCCGATTTAACAATTTACTGCGCACTGCTCGCTTCCAAGATATCAGCGTCTCGTCACGGGTCATGAAACGCAAAGACGTTAATCTCCATTCTGCGGAGTCCTCGAGACGTGGCTGTAGGGCGGTTGTCGCTTCCCTCGCAGTAAGTGATCCAGAATTGTAAGCCTAGTTAAGGTTTATACTACTTAGGTTGGGAAGTTCGATACTTTTATATGACAACTAAACTTTTCCGCTACTAGGTAAGCACTAGTGTCGCATGTGTACCGGATTTTTTTCTTCTATNCTAGTGTCGCATGTGTACCGGATTTTTTTCTTCTATTTTCTACTTTAAAAAATTAAATAATTGCAATAATCACTAATAAAATATAAAATTACTTCGTAACTTAGTAAGATTTTTATTTATTATTATTCACGTAGCTTAAAATTTTAATTGGAAGTGGCCTCTTAGAAACACTAGCGCACCTAGAGGCGGAAATTTTCCCTTAGCCAAACTCTTACATAAGAAAACTCGTTTTGTTCCCAACCTGAGAAGTATTAACCCTAGCCCTGTGTAAGCCTTTAAGGTGCCAGTGACCTTTACTGCTACAAACCGGGTTTGATTCTGAATGGACCAGAGCTAATATTGAATATTATTAAATATATTAATTAATATTTTTATTCGTACGTGGGAAACGAGGCAAATACGTATTAAAAAAATGTTCATTTTATCAAAGAACTGTCATTTCCTCTCCATCGTTGTTTTTATTCAGTTAGTGTGGAACATATTTTTTCTTGTCGAGGGGTGTATTCTAGTTAAAATCCTATATTTAAGTGTGCAACAACAGTTAGTTATTTTGGAGTCACTGTAGATTAATATGTTTTCGTGTTATAATATTGGGAATGATTTCACTGTACTTAATACTGGGTTAATCACTTGTGAGCCTTCAACGTACGCAATTGGGAAACCGAATAGCAATGGACTTTCTTGACTGATTTGAAACAATCACGTGAACGTTTGTATACGTACAGTTTTCTAAGAGACCAACGCTTCATTAACAAAAATAATAATTTTTCATGTAACTTTATTAAACATTTCATATAAAATCTTGGCCATAATAAGTGTATATACACTTTGAATCTCGTATTTATGTAAACAATCTGCTAACCTTAGTCCGAGTTATGTGGTTTTCAAAGGTCCGGTGAGAAAAGAAAGCAGTTGTTGTGTTTTTGGAGAGAGAAACTCTTTACTGCGCAGCTAACATGCACATCATGTTCTACATTCCTATTCGCAATTCTAGTGTTATATCAAAAAACGCAGCTGTATAGTTTTTGGCCTAAGTACCGACATTCAACTATGAGTCACATTACACAAAAGACCACGTATTTCTAAAACATGGCAACAAATTTTAAGAGGAAATTCCGTACGAAAATATNACTGATTTGAAACAATCACGTGAACGTTTGTATACGTACAGTTTTCTAAGAGACCAACGCTTCATTAACAAAAATTATAATTTTTCATGTAACTTTATTAAACATTTCATATAAAATCTTGGCCATAATAAGTGTATATACACTTCGAATCTCGTATTTATGTAAACAATCTGCTAACCTTAGTCCGAGTTATGTGGTTTTCAAAGGTCCGGTGAGAAAAGANATGTAAACAATCTGCTAACCTTAGTCCGAGTTATGTGGTTTTCAAAGGTCCGGTGAGAAAAGAAAGCAGTTGTTGGGTTTTTGGAGAGAGAAACTCTTTACTGCGCAGCTAACATGCACATCATGTTCTACATTCCTATTCGCAATTCTAGTGTTATATCAAAAAACGCAGCTGTATAGTTTTTGGCCTAAGTACCGTCATTCAACTATGAGTCACATTACACAAAAGACCACGTATTTCTAAAACATGGCAACAAATTTTAAGAGGAAATTCCGTACGAAAATATATGTACAACTTATACCCTAAAGCCCCCCAAAATTTAAGTTTTAAAATACGTTTAGTTAAAAATATCAGAAATCACCTGTGATTGAGTAACATAACGGTGAATGGAGTTTTTTATAAAGGAGATATTACACCTCTAAAAACGCGGTCGGTAATGTCACCAAACACCCCCACCCCCTTCCTTATGTAAATGGCTGTTGGTACACTATCACTATGTTTGCTTAAACTTTGCAACACTACGTTCTAAGCAATTTCAGAGACCACCTGTAAATCAGCACGTCTAAATCATTAAAAGCGGTCATCTTGTCGTAACATTCCCAGGTGAACCGTTTGTGAGATAACTGATGTTGAACATTCAAAACAGGGCGTGTATTGCTTACCAGGTATGCAAACCACAATGCAGAATAAGACCATTTAAATGAGGATTTTTCAATGGCGCACAGCTTTCTTAATAATCACTTGACGACGAAAGCGGTACATATACTTTTAGTCTTATATTTTCGTCAGCAATACACTGCCGTAGTTTGTCCCCATGTTTTAGAAACTTGTTGTATATGTGACCCTCGTCACAAGAAAATTAAATTTTCATTGCGCAGAAAGATTAGTTTGTCTCAAAATAGTATTATTTGTTCACAGCGTATCATGCAAGCAGTTTTAGTCACAAGGAAACAGAAGAACTTCACTTGAAACATTTTCAAATATGTTCACGGTTACGTAGTTTCCGGACTTGCCGGGATTGCAACCACTTCCTGTTCAAAGTGAAGGGGTTCTGTAAAAATATATAAACAAATTTTATTATAATTTATGATCCGAGCTACTGCTTTGAAGTAAATTATTATTGTGATTACGCCTGCTAAGATGCGTGAGATTTTCTGCATCCGTTGAATAAATAAAAGCCCAGGCAAGAAGACGACATTTGTAATAGTACTACAGGAAAAGTAAGGATATTTGTAGTAAAAACTCATTACTAAGTGTTGGAAGTAAGTATAAATGATGACGGGATCATGTTTTCGTGATCAGTATTTCCTTTTGTTTGTATTCAGTTACAGTTGTGTAACCAAGTGNAAATGATGACGGGATCATGTTTTCGTGATCAGTATTTCCTTTTGTTTGTATTCAGTTACAGTTGTGTAACCAAGTGAGCTTATTCAGTTCGGAAACAACAATTAATTATAGCTGTCGAACGAAGACAAGAAACCTGTTCAAACTACTCTTGCGACCGTGGCTTTCATAACATTTACTCCAAACGTGCAAATTGAAGTCCGTAATATTTTNCTGTTCAAACTACTCTTGCGACCGTGGCTTTCATAACATTTACTCCAAACGTGCAAATTGAAGTCCGTAATATTTCGGGAGCAAAAGTAGAAAAACTAAAAAGGGTCAGCGCAAAAAACTTGTATTGCCAAATTTGAGACCAACATTTTCGCCACAATGGTGCTTTCATTTTTCTAGATAGCATATCTTGCGCCGCAATAACGTATAACAATTTACGGCGTCAGAAACAGCTTAGCAGAAACACATCGTTATTGTAAGATTTTTCTCCCAAAGTTACATAGAACAATTATATTAAATTGCCCTTTCCTTGCTTTCCGGGATTTAGCTTCCATTATATTTTAAATAAGAGTCACCTATGCAGTGTTTGTTAATGTACCAGGCACTCTTAAGGTGAACTGTTGACACAAGTGTGTATAATTTGTTACATGTGCAATATTTTTTTTCTTCCGCAATTCTAATTATTTAAGCCAATAAGTTGCCAACATTTTTATGATATATTAGTTCGGACATGGACAATAAGAAGTTTGTGTTGGCTCGAAAAAGATTTTCCTCTGTGGAATCCCACGGGAGTGGTACTTTGGTGGGGTATGGATTTTTTGCCCGGCAAGAGAGGCGAAGTCTGAAGCCGGCACGTGGGTTATGTCAGCCTTCATCTGTATTGCAGGATGCATCGTGAAACTTACGCACGTTTACCGATGTTTACCTTCGCAGTTGCTGTTCCTCGGAGGGAGGATTGTTTTACATCTGCAGGGGATACCGCGTGTCAACAGCGGCGCAGTTCTCTGCCAGCATGTGTTGTGACACACACACTACGTCCCAGTTCTCCCGCCATCCAAGATAAAGATACAAGCAATGCGGAGAGATAAAACAGCATTCGCCAGTGAAATGTCAGTTTCACCACGACATACAAAACAAATGAAGTTAAATGCCAATTCACCTCCCCCCCACCCCCTCTAGGACTATCACTCTTTATTCCTTCCCAACTCCCGACAATTCACAGGCCGCTTGCAGGTAGAGATTAAATGCTCGCTTCATTTTGAGAAATATCAAACAGAGTCAGAAAAAGATCATCTCTTGGATTCCATTTAACTCAGATGCAATATCTGCATTGATGTTGAAATTCTTAGAGATTTGCTAAAATATAAATATGAGGTGCAATTTACTTGCATGCAAATAATTGGCGAAATCAAAATGTTGAAAATATTCGTGAGTGATTGAAGAGGTTTGGGCGGCTCTTAACACTGAGGTATTGAGAGCCGATGAGGGTAATTGAGGTGAGTATAGAGGAGCGCCGGAATGAGGGGGCGGGGGAGATGGGAGATCCCAGAGAAAACCCGCCAACCAGCGGCATCGTCCGGCACGATTCCCACATGCGAAAATCCGGAAATGAACCACCCGTGGATTGAACCAGGTTCTCCTTAGAAGAAGTCGAGACTAGATATTAGTCTCTAGTCGCTTTGAAAGACTGTGTACCTGGCTATAAAGGTGTACATGTTACAGGTAAAAAAAAAATTTAATTATTTATATTTTAGAAAAGCAGTTAATTTTATTATAGTGAATAAAAGTTTTAATTGGTAATTTGTTTAGGCACTCCGTAACTCAATCCACAAATTTCGTGCGCTGAAAGAAAATTATGGTATAAAAATGACTTGCTTAACTTCATATTAAAAAAAAATTAATTCAATATTTTTACGAAAAACATATTTATCAGTTTCGGCGCAATAACCAACCCTGAAATGTTCCTGTGACGATTCTCCCACACATCTGAAATAGGCTACCCATTACGTAAAAAATTCTTACCGCTACCATTTTATGAGTTGAAACAGAGATCTCTATCATCTGATGGGTGGATGATAGGTGGGCCTGTGGACATAAGGTTTAGAAACATCCTTTATAACAAATAGAGAATTGCAACAAAGATTTGAAGATTTGTTATCAAAGATTTTCATGTCTAAAATAGTTTGTTTAAATTCTCTCGTGAAGTTAACATGTTTTTACCTGCGAATATATCTGTGATGTACTGATTTTTGAGTTTGTTGTTATTATGGAAGTTTAGAGTAGTACGGTATCTGTGGTTTAGGCTAAAATAAAACAGCCTTTACTGTAAGCTAAAAGATTACAGGCAAAGCACCTCTTTGGCTGTACACTTTCCATGCCAACTTCATTTTAGGAAAGGAAAAATGCTTTTATGCTAAAAAAAAACCTGCTATATTAATAGATTTTGGACAAATAAGGCGTCAATTTTTAAAATATTTTATNGCTTTTATGCTAAAAAAAAACCTGCTATATTAATAGATTTTGGACAAATAAGGCGTCAATTTTTAAAATATTTTATGCAAAACGCCTGTTTAGCTGAATTGTCGGGTAAAACAACTTGCGGCCAAAAACTTGGCAGGCTTAAACACTCATTANGCAAAACGCCTGTTTAGCTGAATTGTCGGGTAAAACAACTTGCGGCCAAAAACTTGGCAGGCTTAAACACTCATTAAATAAACACTGATTTGACTAAATGCCTGTTTGCTAAAGGCCTGGCAAACTACCGGGCTTTTAGTTAGACATTTGGCAGGCAAAAACTCTTAGTTTATAAATATATGTCGTATGCCGGTTAGATTAACAACTTTTAAACGAAACTCTTTTGAGGCTAAACATCGTAACATCGGCACTATGTGGCATCCTTGTGGTAACGAGACGCATGTGATGGCTCAGAACTCACGTGTGGCACAGCTCAAAGTCGGCAGTCACGTTAATCACAGTCCACTATAACCAATAAGCATAGTCACCTCGAGAAGTTTTGTAAGTTCTCTGTTACTGAAGGGGAATTGGTTTGTTTATTTCTAAAACATCACCTAAAAAATTTTCAACTGAAGAACCACTGTATGTGTGGACGTATGTATTTTTTTATTTTACTTGTTATGTTTACTGTTTTGTAATACCGCTTCATTTNAACCACTGTATGTGTGGACGTATGTATTTTTTTATTTTACTTGTTATGTTTACTGTTTTGTAATACCGCTTCATTAACCTATTTTCTCATTTTACCAATATTTAATTATTTTTTTTAATGTGCCAAGCTACATTGAAATAATAACCTTAGTTAAGTTTAGTAACTTCGACTAATTTTCGTTACTTTTGGATAAAATGTAACCGGGAGTTAATTTTCAAGTCAGTCAGTTATCAGAGACAAATTTCTTTGTCCATATCTCTTACATAGACATCTTACATCTTAAATCTTCTCACCGTGGTGTGTCGTTTTGAGAAGATAAAGTGAAGATAATTTTTGCATGCAGGTCATCTCTCGTTTTGCCTAATTCCACTAAACCAAATACTAAAAAAACTAAAGAAAAATAATTTTAAGCTGGCTTCCTACGGACGTAATTTCATAACTTGGATATACACAGGAATGCCAATCACAGCATTTGCGAAGTTTCCCTGTACAGACGATAAGATATTATTGTTAAACTGTGTACACAGGAAACTGCTATCTGACATGTAATGCTAAATAGAAGTTTAAAAGCACAGAAAAAAAGTATTTGCGATTTCCTGGTGAGGTTTTCCGCCGAAGCATGACTTGTTACCAGTTTAAGCAGTGTTTAATGTTTGAACTAGTATAGGCTCGCTCAAAGTATGGATACACCGGCAAATAGTATTTTGTACATCTTAATATGTCTCGTAAATCAAAATTTCCCGCCGTGTTATTGTACATTTTAGAAAGGGATTATGGATCACATGGCGACAGGTTTCTGAATTGGAAAGCTTGAAATGTTACATGAAATTAAAAACCTGAAAAGGAGCAAGTGACGGAAAAATTTGAAATGACTAGTTTTGGACCCGCCAGGAATCGAGCCAGCAACGCTGCGATTGATATCCGCCTTGCTGATGAGCAACCACAGAAATCCTTTATATTTCTCTTCTTCTCAGCTATCTACCAATTTGACAGTCTTAAATAGACTTGATCATTAAAAAAAACCAACAAATACCTAATAAGAGTTGCGCTTAGTCGGTTCTACATATTTGCAACACCACACTGAATCGTTAGCGAGTGACACTTGTTTCCTAGTTACGGCATAAAACCCCTAAAATCTTGCGCGTGCGCATTTCACCCCCACTTTGCTTAACTGCGCAAGTCCGCAATTTGACAGCTGATAGGAGATGTCGGTTTCAACTCGCAACAGGGTAGCGGCAGGAGTTTGTTACTCATACATTATAGGCAGTCTGTTTCAGGTGCGTGTAAGAATCGTCCCAGCAATATTTCAGGGTTAGTTATCGCGCATTTGTTGCTGTACAAGTCGACGAAGTGGTGTATAGCTTAGCGATAGGTTTCAGTTCAAGCTGTCGAACCCTCACCACTACCAAAAAATCACCGTATTACGTGTATCAGGGGGGAAATGTAGATAACGAGTACTGCATTTAAAAAAACATGTTACTGAAGTGTTAGTTAAATACAAAGGCAATCTATAACTGTTTTTTTAGTGTATGTAAATGGCTTTTATAATAATATAGCATAACAACCCGGCGTTATCCGATTTAAGAGGGCAATGAATGACACACGACCCCGTCCTATATGTTTCCAGTTCAATAGGGTCCGGGGTCTGTTTTGGCCTGCACAGTATTTTAAGTAGTGTACAGAAACGCATAAGCGCATCCCTGCCAATTTTGGTCTACAGTCGTTAAAATTTGTAGAATTGTATAAGAAACATACATAGGATAATATATATACCTCCTGCTCCAATAACTCTCACGTAGACAAACATAAAAAACAACATTAAAAATTATTCATGTGGATCGAAATAATTGAATGACGTTGCAACGCTTCCGGAAAATTCCAAATTAAATCTCAGCTATAGCTGAAACATCCGTTTCGAGGCGTAGTATTATTATTTTCGGTTTTGATTCAAAAGGTTTGATTTTGAATGTGTAATATGATACGACTCTTAAGCCAGTGACTTGCCTAGCCATGGTTGCTAAAGGTATTATAATTTTGCAATAACAATGAGGTGCTGTAAATTACGAGTTTCTTTGAGATACGTTATCGAATTTAAATGACAGGTTTTCCTACAAGAGTTAGTTTGCAATCAGTCTTTCCATTTGGCAATAAAAGTTTCGAGCAGAATCGTTAGTACACATTATCTCAAAAGACATTTGGCGATACCGTTATAATAGGTATTCTAAATGAAGAGAACCTGTTTTTTTTTTGTCTTTTTAATGGAATGAATTTTCGATGCGTCCTTAAACCAATAGCCAGTTCTGGCGACCATTATGAGACAGTTATTTTGACGTTTGGCTTATACTACAGTTTAATGCCGAGTGATATTACAGTCTTTCTCCTAATAACCATGTTTAATACTGCTCTGCCTTATGCCACAGGAATTGTAGAGAAATTAAGATGATCGAAATGGAAAAATTTTCTTAAAATGTTTTATTAGGCAATTTAATAAACCATGTTTGAAAAATGAATCATATTTGTTTTTAGAAAAAAAAATTTTTTTAAAGCGTTTTGTTATACAAATTTTAATGGGTAACATTTCTAATTCTTTATTTTGAATCATAAATAAACCGCCAATATACAACAAAATAGCTTTGTTTTTAAGTTACCGATGTTTTGTTGCAAACAGCCTTTGAAACGCTACATTGCAGGTAATTTGCTACCACATCGTTTCTAAACTCGAAGGAAGTTGGTTCGTAATAGTGATTTTTGACTTCGAAATTAATATTATCACATAGGTCAGACACAGTTTCAAAGATGGCTTGGCGGTGATTCAAGTTTCTCCGGTTGGCACCGGCGAAACTTTACCACAGTAGAAGATGTTAAGTTCTGGAAATCTCGCCTTGTGACGTATAAAGGCCGTTCTGAGAATTAACTATTGTTTGCAGATTCAGTCGGTGGAAGGGCAATTAAGTTTGCAAACAAAGTGCAATGAAATCCAAGATTAATTAGGGTTAGCCAGCGAGTTAACAAGTCATGGCAAATGCAGAGAAGCAACGGTAATCTTCACGGCGTGGCAGTGATCTTCTTAGTGTGTTCAATGTGGCTTAGAAAGCGGGTCCTCGAGAATGAATGAGAAGTTGCGACTCTTTTCCAGTCATTAGTTTTATCTAAATATTAAAAGTAAAAGGTAAACAAGAGCCCTTTTATGTTCACTACAACATTCTGCATTATATTTAGTACCGTGTTCGAAGTAGTAAGAACTGCAGACTTGTATAATTTCAGAATATTTATTTCTACATAAAGAGGTTAATACCCTTGTAAAAATATATTCCACGAATTGAGTATGAGTTCGTATGAAAGGTGACGTCATCTCAGGCCTTCATAAATTCAAGGCAATCGGCATATTACCAAATCGGTTGCAGGTAAAAGAGTGTTTTTTCTCTAGGCANGTGGCAGAAAAAAAAACATTTTCCCATTTGAGCATTAAGTACGTCTGAACCATATTTAATACAGGTTTATTTGCAAACATCTACGTGGCTTAGCATAGGATGGCACACAAGACAAGTTTAAAATATCTGTAACAGCGAATACACGTTCTTACAAGTAAACTAAATCATCTTAAGTTTAGAAAAGTAATTCTCGTAATAAATCTCTGCCTACTTGTATTATATATATATATATATATATATATATATATATATATATATGTAGTCGTTTTTGTCACTTTGTAAAATGCCATTTTTGCTTAAATACAGTAATTATTGCTAATTGATACGTAAAGGATATTACAATGGAAATTATATTAATATTGTTCTTTAATCATCATGGAAATAGCTATGACAAAATCTCAGAATGATTTCCATATTATAATTTATTAATTATATAACATGTTAATATTAAATTTGCTATCCACTATTTCTTATTACAACAGTTAGACACAAACGAAGGACCTGTAAAATACTTCACAATGATTTACCCTTGCTTGGAGCGAACGCAGTCGTTCGCTTGAAGACAAAAGTAGTTCAACACCTTGCTCAGTGGTCGGGTATAGGTGTTACCTATCGGCAGAACTGCAAATCACGGAGGCTAACAATAGAAGCCATAGAAGACGTAGCAAAGGAAGACTGGGCGGGATATTGCAGACACGTTGAAGGAATTGAATAAGAGTACTGGAAGAACGACTGCCTCGTGGAGTTAGCAATAGATTAATTATTAATCAAACTGTATACTAACAGTGGCGATACAGATGATGAAAGCGAAAAAATTCACACCATGGCAGCTGCAATGAGCAAGAAATTTTTAGTGAATGTGATAGCGACAGTTCTTGCTTAGCTCAGTCATTGTAAATATTGAAACTAGATTACATATTTGTTATATATGTACTCTAAAGTGTCATTAGCTTATTTTGCTTAATCACCTTTTAAATAGCTAGCTATGATTAGTTTAACATATACCTAAGCCTCCTCAAAAACAGTGAATAAACATTGTTAACAAGACTATGTTTAGACATATTCTTAGTATGTGTTATCGGTTTGTAAAATTGCTATACAATTTTATTTGTACTTTTAAAACTACATACATTCTTTTTCGTCGAAGCAACTGGAATCATGAATCTTACATGGTGTAATTTGGGCAATTAATAGTTTTAATTCTGAATACTAGTAAATAAGTAGATTTAAGCTGAAAATTGCAAAATCTTTTTCCTTATTTTGACTTTTTGTTCCCCACACCATGATCTTGGTATCACTGCTCATTCTTATAGTCACCACATACCGTAAAATTATACGCTCATGTCTTGTTCAGTAATAATTGGTTATATTGAATACTTGTACCTCAGTATGTTTCATTAGTTATGCTTATTTGTCACATAACATGGGTCTTTTATTGTTTAATATTATAATCATGTTGTCTTAATAATACACTATAAAACTCTGTTCAATCGTTAATTTNTGGGTCTTTTATTGTTTAATATTATAATCATGTTGTCTTAATAATACACTATAAAACTCTGTTCAATCGTTAATTTCTTTTTAAATTTTAATACTTGAAAATTTGTGGTTTTTAACTGATTATATTACTGCAATTTTAAAATGTTGGGTTTTGGAGGCCTAAGAATTTATTTACTTTTATTCATCGTCCTTTGTTTATTCAGTCTATGGGGAGTAATTTTAAAGTTTATAACGTAATAATTATAAATTTGTGTTGTTAGGTATTCATATTATTAAATAATAATCATTGGTTTGACTTCTAGAAGTTGCTTCTTGAATAAAGTATTCAATTCACAAATGTTATCACAGCATGTTGAGGGCCGCGGTTGCGGCAGTGCCAGAGCGTTCGCCTGCCACCACTGCGATACGGGTTTCATTCCTGGCGATGTCAACCGGGATTTTTGCATGTGGAAATCGTGGTTGGTGGTTATTTCGGGGGTCTCCCGATTCCCCCGCCCTTGCGTTCAGGCGCTACTACAAGTCTGTCTCATTTAACCCACACCACATTGGCTCTGAAGACCTATTATGCTAAGACTCGTCCAAACCTATCCATCTATCATTCAATTAATCATTGTATGTCATAATGCTTTATAGTCAGTCAGTTTACGCTACCAAATAGTTTGTACATGTATTTAAGATAGAATTATAACTGTTTTGTTGGATTTTTTTACTGAGATGCATGCGTATTTGCTGTACTTCAGTGGTAGAAAAGGCAAAAATTTACTTAACTGCCCCGGAAGAAAATAAAGAAAAAAAACTAATTACATACAGTAAGATTGCTTGAGACTCTAACTCAATTAGGTGTTGGAAACTGGAAGATTTTAATTATATGTGGACTATTTTTAATTACGCTTTCAGGAATATTCTACTGACTCTGGCGAAAAAATAAGATAACTAACTTCGTAAAGATATGTCTAGCATTATCAACCGCTGCAAACCATATTTTCGCACAAATGTCTCGCCTATTGGTTTTTAATTTCAATACTCAGTTTTAAATAAAATTATGCAATTACATTGAAACTACTTCTTCATTTTAGTTAAATAGCTTTTTGCTGGTAGGACATAATACTAAATAAAATATTTTGAAAAAGCTGAGTAAAAATATGACATGTTCATCTTTAGTACTGACTATGATATTAAGATTATCCCCACTCACCTTTTTAATAATTTCGTTTTCATGCCAATCCATTTTAGAGACGTGTAGCTTAAACAATTAATAAATGTACGTTTTGTCCGGGACTTAAACCCAGAACATCTAGTACCGTAAGATGGCGCGCAACAAACAATGCTACAAAACAAAGATGTCGGCGATAGACGCGTTGATGTACCTTTCAAACTCTTATTATAGAAATGGTCTGTCGAATGTTTGCAGGAGGCGTAGGACGGCGTTCAACGGTACATCCAGCGGTTTTTAGATTGGGGGGGGAGGGGTGACAGGCCCGTGGGCTGCTGATGAAAGTTTATGATCCAGCATTTTTAATTGAAAGTCGTTGAACAAAAAAGAAGGATAATTAATAAGATTTAAAGTAATTTCGATTCAAAGAAAACATCTCGTAGTCTTATCAAAATAAGTTCTTTATTTTTTCTTTCCTTAAATCAAATTGAGAAGAGCTTTGTAACGCGTTACTCACGAGCAGATAGTATTTTTACATAAAATTAAACTCTTAGAAATCAAATTTAAAAAAAAGATAATTTACGAGCAAACATTTACCACCTCAGATGAAGGCCAATGATATTTTAACGCCAGAAACATTTTGTGTTATAATTTGTATTCAACATTAAACCAAAATACTTACGTATGGTTTTCTACATTCAACGTTTCCATTTAAAATTTTCATTGTGTTCTTTTAGGTATAACGTGAGACTAATTTTAGATCTTCCCGTTTTTGGCTAGAACACGAAGCTGTGCTAAAAGTCATATTTTACTGTTTTTATTTATCGAATTTTTAAGTGGCCCTGTAGGCTGTAGTAACGAAACACTATTTATTTGGAATATGGGAGGGAATCGGCCTGGGCTTGCGATAAAGAACCAACTAACCAGTTGCCTGGAATGATTTTGAAAAACCCTGGAAAACCTAAATGTGGGCGGTCGCACCGGGGACCGAACCTGCGCAACATCGCTCGGTCGACTAACAATTGAAACCACGAGATGGTTGGTTAAAATTTATGTATAAAGGTTGTTCTGAAGTTAAACGCCCAAACCGCAGGAGGTGATTCCTTATGAAACATAAGGTCGAAAATATTTAGGACACCATATACCTAAAAAAGAATATTAAAGGAGATATCAGCCTGTGAAAATTGGGTTTTGAAAAAGGATTTTCGCTGAATGCCTTGTACGTTCTGCCAGCGGTAGGGACGGCGACGATTTCCCCGCAGTACGTCCCACGCGGTCGAATGGGACACGCTCGTTTGGCGCACTATGAAGCTTGTACTAGTGGAGGGCATTACGTTGATATGCTGACGTTATCACTTGCTCAAACCGAACAGTGCACATAGACCGAGGACGGCCAGCATTACACACGCGTGTCTGCAACAACAGAAGCATAAGTCACCTTTTAGCTCCGGACTTCATAGTCGTTGTACAAGGCATTCGCCAACAGTACGTTTTCAAAACCCAAGTTTCACTGGCTCATATCTCCTTTAATATTTGGTTTAGTTACATGGTGTCCCGTATATTTTCGACTTAATTTTTCATAAGGAATCACCTCCCGTAGTTTAAGCGTTTAGTTACCGAAATCCATATAAATGGTGTATCTAAACTATTGTAACGAACCTCCGGATGTGATATCTGGAAACATAACAAGCAAAACACGTTCCTATGATCATAAAGGTCCTACAAAGCGTTGTCATTAAGTTACAGGACGTGCATTGACCACATCGCAGGCGATACTCGATGTGTCCGACATGGTCCAGCAACGACACCANGCGTTTAGTTACCGAAATCCATATAAATGGTGTATCTAAACTATTGTAACGAACCTCCGGATGTGATATCTGGAACCATAACAAGCAAAACACGTTCCTATGATCACAAAGGTCCTACAAAGCGTTGTTATTAAGTTACAGGACGTGCATTGACCACATCGCAGGCGATACTCGATGTGTCCGACATGGTCCAGCAACGACACCATCTCTCATACGCGACCTGACGCTCACTACTCGCTACATTCGCAACTGTCTCCTCACACCTGCACTTTACACGTCACCCTCCAGTCTCTTCAANATCATAAAGGTCCTACAAAGCGTTGTCATTAAGTTACAGGACGTGCATTGACCACATCGCAGGCGATACTCGATGTGTCCGACATGGTCCAGCAACGACACCATCTCTCATACGCGACCTGNTTGACCACATCGCAGGCGATACTCGATGTGTCCGACATGGTCCAGCAACGACACCATCTCTCATACGCGACCTGACGCTCACTACTCGCTACATTCGCAACTGTCTCCTCACACCTGCACTTTACACGTCACCCTCCAGTCTCTTCAACAAGCTCTCAGTTGTACTCACGTCTGGCTGCCAGGTCCTGCAGTTCCTCTGCAGGCACCGGAATCTCGAGTGTCCTGTTCGGCCACACTCCCAACCATTCCCGACGCTTAGGTGGACAAAAACTAGATTTCCTAGCACACACTCTGGCGGCAATATCTTTTATTGTGTCCTCCAACTTTCTCAAGATGTCCAGGATGCTATCTCCATAATCGTCATTGCCTGTGTACTGCATGCCAGAACGTCGGCTCGTACTTCGCTGATTCTACCTGCAATGCTCAGGCCAGGGCACCCTGCATGCTGTGTGGCGATGCTAGCTAGGCGCGCTGATAACGTGAATGTACACGAGTGCCATCTGTGTGCGGGAAACTTAACTTCGCTCCTCACGTGCGATTTCAAAAACTACGTAAACTCTTGCGCCGTGATGTGTTCGTGGGGTGATGCACACGTCTCCAAACCAAACGTAACAACACTGTGCGTAGCGGTAGCGATACACGTCACCACAATGTGAAACGCCTGTAACTCAATAACAACGCCTTGTATGGCCCATGTTCCTTTATAGGACCTTCTTATGCGTGTTTTCATCCCAGGAATTACCTCCCGAAAATGTTTACAATGTTTTAGATACACCTGGCATTTATATTATGTGTATATAAATATATGTATACATGCTGATTCTAAAGTCATGGGACAAACTTTGAGGGGTGGTAGAGCTCACTAAAACAAACAATTATTGAATAGGGATACATGGGCGGAAGTGACGCGTTGAGGCACAAATACAAAAACATAACACATTACCGGCCACCACGATCGCCAGATTTATCGAGTTTCGATTTGTTCCTTTGCGGGCATTTACGAGACTCCAGTTGATTCCATTGAAGACCTCGTCGCTCGACTATCCTGTGCGGCTGCACGCGTGCGTGAAATACCCGGCGTATTTGAATCTATTCGCCAATCACTCCACTGACGCTACCAAGCATGCCTTACTGTCAGTGGTAGCAATTTTGAGCAATTATTATAAACATTGCTATAAAAAAGCATTTAACGGCGACGTTGTAAATAAACAATGTGTTGCATTTCATGTGTTATGTTTGTGTTTGTGCCTGAACGCGTCACATCCGCCTATGTATTCCTATACAATAATTGTTTTTTTTTTAGTGAGCTCTACCACCACTCAAAGTTTGTCCCATGATTTTAGAATCATCCTATACATATGTACACAAAATTTTTTAAACAAATAAGATAAGGTTAGGAAGTAAAGAACGAAAATAGAAACGGAAAGAAAACCTCGTTTAATTTTATCATCAACATTTCACGAGTTGTCCGACACCGTATTTTGATTCAGTCAGATCTGTCATATGGAAGGCTTATTATTTTATTAACTAACAGGTCACCTTTATGGTGACGACACAAAAAGTTTGTCCTTGTAAATTAACTGCAAATGAGTAATAACAGTACTTCCGGATGATAAGTGGTTCATAATCCCACCATAAGTTAAGACCTTTAATTTACTACTTTCTTAAAACGTCAGGAAGGGAACATATTTTTATTTAAAAAATAGATATCTATTATTATTAATATACCCTGCGTTTCAAAATAAGAGGGTGAGGAAGCTTGGCGATTTCTAAAGGTAGAGCGAAGCTTAAATTTTTTAACTAATGTAAAATTAACATAGGC
Organism: Clitarchus hookeri; assembly: GCA_002778355.1. NCBI lineage: Eukaryota > Metazoa > Arthropoda > Insecta > Phasmatodea > Phasmatidae > Clitarchus > Clitarchus hookeri. The sequence continues at coordinate 21,762 of NQII01001611.1, forward strand.
TATGTAGCTTTCCCATTATAATAATTCGGACGTTTTATAATGAAATGTAACAAACAAAAGGCAGTCAATAATGTATTGACAATAATTACGACGATAGTGTTCTGTATGGCACAACTTCCCAAATATTGATTTCATTAGTGGGCACCAATATGATTACTTACTAAACCGTATAGTTAAAATTTAAAATAATAAATTATAAATAAATATTTTAATACGAATAATAAAATTATTAAATTAAAGTTAACTTTAGATAAAATATTGTCATTCACGTTTTGCGTAACGTAATAAAAGTTTTAGTAACAGGCATAAACTACAGGCAACTGACAAGTCCACAACAACTGCGTTAGCATACCCTCCAATCAATGTGTGTCTTAACTGCAAGAAATAATATTGTATTGGCAATTTTACATTGTCCCTAACAGTTAACTCACTTCAAGAAATAAAATTCTGCAAAATATAGTTTCCTTGTATTCACAAAGATATTTAAAATTGCTTATTATATAACATTTTGTAACATGTTAATTTAAAAATGTATATGGAGTTTTTATTTTTACGTTATCAAATAGGGTTTATTATAAATTTTACTATATATCGGGGAGTAAATTATTACTCACATATTATAAGAAGAAAACAAGTTATCGGCGAAAAGTTCATTATCTCCCCACATTATTTAATTACATGAAATCAACGAGAGGAAATAAACGGTGCGCAGCGAAATGTTTTTGACAACGTATCAAAGTATTGAATTAATTTTCGTTGACACTGTTGATAGTAACTGAGAAGCATGCAGTATGAATATTTTCTAATAAAGCGCCATTCTCGGCGCAGCTGGAAAATTATCACATGCACCTATGACACGGAATTTCATTATCAAGGATAATTTACGGTTATTAAACAAAAATTCCATAGTCGTCGATAGCCAGGTGCGTAATGAATTTATATCAGCCACAAAACTGTCATTTCGGCTCCAACAGCTTACTTTGTTCTCGCGCTGTTCCCAGATTGCTTGTATAACCAATANGCCACAAAACTGTCATTTCGGCTCCAACAGCTTACTTTGTTCTCGCGCTGTTCCCAGATTGCTTGTATAACCAATATAATTACGTCTTGCTGGGAAACTATGGATTTTTTTAGTTAAAAAAAATGGGTACCGAGGTTATTTTTATCAGCAGCCTATAAGGTGTAAATAAATTACATAGTTACTAGAAAAGTACGATTAGCTATCGGAAAACCATTTTAAGATTTCAAACGATTGTGATTCACACAAAATTGTCACAAGTTTCTAAATTCAGTTCAGTGATGAATGTGCAACAATTAATATAATGACTGGAAAACATTTTAATTTTGAATAAATTACCATTTTTGTGTAGTGTGCCAATATTGATAACATAATGTTAACAAAATGTTTACAATATTAGTTTTTTTGGGGGGGGGGAATGTTGTTCTTTATTGACGTTTTATGATTTGTAGTTGTTATATTATTAATATTAGAATTATTTATTTTAACAACTCCAAGAATGTCACAGCCGAAATTTTGCTGTCGTCAGTACTGTTATCTACATATTTACAGGTTAATTAGGCAGTCTGCGTATTTTCAATATCAAAATTCAGGATGAGTAAAAAGAATACCCCAACTTTGAAGGTCTATAATATCAAAACCAAACCACCTACAACCTTGATTGACCAATCAAATTAACCATTAAACCGTGAAGTTTGTTCACCATACATTCATAAATGTTCAATGTGACCACCATGAGCAGCCCGAACGGCATCTACGCGATAATAAAACTCGTTCCACACTCTTATCAGCATGTCTGGTGTTACAGTTTGTATAGGGTTCGCGAATCTCGGCTTGAGGTCGTCAATGTTAGCCGGCATTGGTGAACGAAAAAAAGTTGGTAAAATAAATTATCTTGGTTTATTGTTACATTCATGCTGCCCTGAAAGTGGACATCAGCTGAAATGCACTTTTAATATCGGCGAAAACTTTCTACAGTTTTTTGTATCAGTAAAAGTTTCCTCACACCTTCGAAGGCTATTACTGCATCCAAACCAAAATAAAATTTCGGATATGGTTGATGTAAAGTATGCAGACAGAGTCATCTGTTTTAATTTGCTACCACACACTACGATGCAAGAGAAGACCGCCGCCAATGACGTGACATCAATGCTGCTCGTTTCATTTGACTGCAGTTGTTTCGAAAATGTCGTACAGAGCGGACATCTCAGTTCTACACATTCCAGTTTCATCAAACGTAAGAGGGAGAGGGAAGGGAACCAACTCGTATCTTAACTGCTCAAGTAACTCTTCGTCACTTTTCTAAAGGGCAGATATTATTTGCAAGAGCAGGAGCGGATCTACTGGCACTACTGAATCGTGTATTTTTTTTTACTGACGCTGACATTCACTAGCGTAACTACCTTGTCACTATGTTCCAGCTTCACATAATTTGAATTACTCCCAACTATTTCTTTAATAGCAGAAAGTCCAACATTCAGAGCATAATTACAGGTGATAATCTCATCGCATGTTACACATGTTGCAATTGACATTAACTGCTGCACACGTGGGGAAGGGGGTGGTGATCTGGGAACCATTGACTGAATTTACATACATCGCCATCATCTCTGGATATTCGGGAATCTCTTGCATCGATATGCTGTTTTTTACCGTCGAAATTCATCCCGCTGAACTTTTCGCCTGCTTCGCAAATATCATGTGTGGCTGGCATTTCATAGTACACAAGTACTTCGAACACTGCCATGTGCCAAGCCTACAGAACTCTTCATCGATCTCAACAACGTCTTCTCGATCATCGTGTCACTCCAAATTCCTGAACAAAATTTCTGGATTTTCCGATTGTGAAATAACCATACACTGTGAATTTGCGGAAATCTTTGCATTCCAAACACTCCTTCAAACTCTGCATATCTTGAAAATGTAGTCTGCATGATTCTGCATGAGTCAAATGTCCTGTAGCATGGAAACGTGTAATCATATTCTGCACACATTTTAAACGCAGTTTCCAATCGCCCATTAGCTCAGCTCGTGCATATTATTTTACCAGACTCACCATTATGTAATACCGAACACTAAGTTTAGTCTTATCTGCTCTGCTTTCTATTACCAATACATGTCGGTCCAGCATCGTCTGCAGTTCTTGCAGTAATGGTAAACCATCGATTTAGTCCTGTGTCTGGGGATTTTCTAAGAACCAAATCACATACTAAAATTGTTCACGTATTTCCCTACACGCTCTCACTAGAAACACATGTCTTAACACTGCGAATACTACACAATTCGGCGATATTGCCACCATCTGGAAAATACATCTCAACTATAAACTTGAGAAGTCATAAATTCGTTGACTAAGCCAGCGAGAGATGTCGCTACCACAAGAACCNCAATTCGGCGATATTGCCACCATCTGGAAAATACATCTCAACTATAAACTTGAGAAGTCATAAATTCGTTGACTAACCCAGCGAGAGATGTCGCTACCACAAGAACCTTTTTGTAATAAAACGTGTATGGTTCAAGCTACCCCTTCTCTGCTTATCATAATAAATAAAATTGTGCTATTTTACACATTCCTTAATGTTGTGATCTTTTGTGTTGGTTATTTGTAGGTATTGTGTGACGTACTTTGGGAGTACGTGGGTAAGTGAGCAGTTTTATTTGAACGATAATCTTCGAACTTCAGTTGTTGGTACAATGGGCAAAAGCATATTGGACTCAGAAACTTTTTACGCCACCTTCCAACTGCTACGGTGGATCAACTACGGCATCGACGACCAAATTTCTTGCTATTTTTTTTTTAAGAAATTTAATTATCTTTCATGTTTATATAAAACATATTCCCGTAAAATCAGTATTAACGGAAGTACATGACGACATTTTTTTTCTGTACATTTTTTACAATGTAGCGCAGCGAGCACATCTCGAATCCACTAAACATTCATATATTTTATTCCTTACATCAAAAATAAGGTCGGTACCAAAAATTATCTCTCTGTGATTTATTCCGAAGTTAAGTCAATTTTTTCTTACCTGCCTGGCAAATAGTACTAAGAAAGGACACCTGATATTTATAGTTTTAAACCACGTCGAGCCCTTACATTCAAAATGGTGGCCATTAAAATTTTTAGGGTGATAAGTTCTATCTCTGCAACCATTCTACCGATTTTAAACTAAATTTTGTATGTCGTCAACATAAGGTGTAAACATTGAATTTAGAGGTGGATAGTGTTATTTGTACGCCATTTTGGAAGATAGCACCACATGGAAAAAAGCTTCTACATTATATATAGAAAACTACTCAGCCAATTCTTGCCCAATTTGGCAAGTATGTAGTACTATTGTAAACAATGAAAACTTATTTTATTCAAATTTATGAGGTACTTATTTGCAAAATGGTTACCATACAAACATTCTAGTTTTATTTTGTAACTACTATACCATTTGACCAATTTCGGCCAGATTTTGTACGCTAAAAGTAGCTGTTACAGGCCTAATATATGCCTAAAGTAACCACTTCCGGATGCCATTTAGCGCTACATGAATTAATAAAGTTCATATGTAATATCGCGGAAAAGAATTGACCGATAGCACCAAATTTGCCAGACAATTAGTACTGCGGTAAGTGACATATACAAGAACACTTTCAAGATTGTAAGAAACCTATTTAGAAAATGGTGCCAATATAGCCAGTTTAGGAGAGTATGCTATATTGTCGAAACCATGCAATCAATTAGAACTTAACATTGCAATTTTGGATAACAAATTACAAATATTAAATGTGTCAACACGAAACTTGTTTGTCCTCCATTTCGTAAGATAGCGCCACATAAACTAATATGGTTTTTTGTGGTATATCTCGGGAAACAATTTACCGATTCCTAAAAAAATCGGCAGTCAAGTAGTACTGCTCAGGGTAATGTTGACGAGTATGTTTTAAGAAAGTCAGAAACTTATTATCAAAATGGCAGTCATATAATTATTTTAGTTTTGTACGCCATGTCATCAATACCATTTAATTAATTAGAACATATCTTTGTACACTTAAAGTTTATATTACAACTATAAAATGTGTCCACGCATAGTTCACCATTTTGTTAAATAGTATCACATGACAAATTAAAATTTTCATGTCTCCGGGAAAAAAAAATTCTACCAAAATTTGTTAAACAAGTAGCACTATGGCAGGCCATGTAAAGTATATACGTTGAATGGGTCCGACATTTATTTTCAAAATGGTGGCCATACAAACATTTTATTTTCGTATTTTTTATCTAAGAAACTACAAAACAGGTTTCAAATTAAAATTTGTGTGACGGCAATATAAATTACAGCTATCAAATTTGTCTTTACAAAGTCTAATTTTCCCCACTATTTTATGACTTTTTGTGTTATATCTCGAGAAACAATTGTTCGATTCCTATCAAATTACGCAAATGAGTAGTTCTGTAGCCGGTGATGTAAATAGGTATGTTTTAAATACGTCAGTCACTTTTTTTAAAAATGGCGGCTAATATGTTCATGTGTAAATGTGTTAATTTAATTTAGTAACAGCTTTGAAATGCTCGTACACTTTGTGTAACCTAGTTTAAGTGCAACGAAAATACATTCAAATTAGTTGAATGAATATATTTTGTTAAAATAAAAGGGGATGGAGTAAATAAATACTGAAAAATATCAACGACAAGGAAGATAAGATTGCTGAGCTCGGTAATAAATATAATACATCTGTCCTACAGAAATACGAGTTAGATATTCAACAAAACGGAAAATATTTCTACCCATATTCACTATACGGGTAAAAAATAAGTGCCTCTCTGACGTGTAAGATTGAAGAAAGAAAGAGAAGGAGAAGAGGCAATTGTTGGTTACGGAGTGTTTACGGTTAATTAAGCAATTTTGAAAGCATCCATTCTGAAATGTCGTCCCACACCTGCATATACTTTAAAATGTACAGAGACTTCCATGCGTCCAGTAAAGTTGGCAACGACAGAGGGAAAGTAGTTCCATGTCTCAACGTTCAATTAAAAGAAGTAGGAAAAGTTTTCTGAAAACTGAATTGATTTTTTTGCTTTTTGCTTTTTTAAATGCATATATGAGTGTAAGGATAAATAAGAAAGTTTGTAAAATATTTGCTTTCATATTAATTTCTCAGTTTCATTTCACTCATGAATGAATAAAGTGATCAGGCAGTTCCAATGTTAATTTTACGCGTGGGGAAAGAATACACAATGTACATGCAAGTAGATCTTAAGCAGTGCTTTCAGAAGTGCTCAGTTTACTATGAACAACCTATACTTGGACCGCCACAAGATAGCAACATTGTAAAAAGGAAGCCAGTTTTAGTGATACCTTGAGCCAGTACAGCAAAATAGATCCTTAAATCGAAATAATATCTTTTAAGGAGTCTTTCCTTCTAAAACATTGTCAAAATTTTGTGTTATTACCCAGATAAGACTATTATTAAGTTTATAATCCGAATGTTAACATACAAGTAAAATAAATATTTATTATTTTCTACTAGCACTTTTAAGGCCTACGTTNGTTTATAATCCGAATGTTAACATACAAGTAAAATAAATATTTATTATTTTCTACTAGCACTTTTAAGGCCTACGTGTAATTAGAAGATAAAATAACCTACTTATTAAAGCTTATTTCTGTGGAAGAGCTTGTTAAAAGACCAGGAGTAATCATTGAGAAAGAAATTTTGAACTCCTTCAACAATACTGGTTGGTTAAAGTATCATGATAATATAAATTAAAGGCTATGTGTTGCCCTTAAAACTGCAGGTAAACTGAAATAAAAAGTTTCATCAATATACATGGNGTTTATAATCCGAATGTTAACATACAAGTAAAATAAATATTTATTATTTTCTACTAGCACTTTTAAGGCCTACGTTTAATTAGAAGATAAAATAACCTACTTATTAAAGCTTATTTCTGTGGAAGAGCTTGTTAAAAGACCAGGAGTAATCATTGAGAAAGAAATTTTGAACTCCTTCAACAATACTGGTTGGTTAAAGTATCATGACAATATAAATTAAAGGCTATGTGTTGCCCTTAAAACTGCAGGTAAACTGAAATAAAAAGTTTCATCAATATACATGGTTGGTAAGACAACGAACAGAAAATAAATCAATTTTGTGAGTACATTCAGCCAATTATAAATGTGGCGAAGAAAAATTAATTATATGATGACAGTAAAACTCTTAGTGTTAATATGATCATACATTCATTTTGAAATAAACTACGGACTGTTTAGTGATTAATAAGAAATAATTCCGTTGTTAGGCAAAGGACTGAGTGAATTATTACAAAATATTTAGCACCTGTCAAATCTATTTTTCTTGCATACATTTATAAACCAGTTATAGCGCCTCTTGCACGTCTTTCTGCACGTGCAAAAAAAATTTAAAATAGGGCAGAAATATTTTTTTATATAATAATAAATACTTTTATATAATAAAANCCTGTCAAATTTATTTTTCTTGCATACATTTATAAACCAGTTATAGCGCCTCTTGCACGTCTTTCTGCACATGCAAAAAAAATTTAAAATAGGGCAGAAATATTTTTTTATATAATAATAAATACTTTTATATAATAAAATTCTACCTGCATATCTTCTCTAGCTACATACAACTATGACTAATATATCCATTTATTTATTTGCACGTTTATATTGCCAAAAAGTAATAATTCTTCAACGTCTGTGAGCCATAGTGAAGCAGTTTAAAACAATATCAAATCATTTTCACAGTCCCTTGTCGAAACGAGTCGAAGACGCATACAGACCGTCTGTACATTTACAGACACTCTTGAAAATTTTCAAAGAAGACGTCAAGTGCGGAATTTACTCACAAAATTAAAATACTTTAGAATACATTTTCTCTGAGGAAATGAAAGGAGTATACTCCAGCTGTTAAAATTATGAAATAAATTAAAGTGGAAATGGGGAAGTGCGCTTAACGTATGCAGGCTCTCAGAGAACAACTATAAAAGAACGCGAAGCGAAAAATGGAATATGCAAATTACAACACATTAACTAGACCGCTATACATCGAAAAAGACGCTATCAACATTCTTAGAACTTTGCTTAAATTTAAACGCTTAACGAACAGCTACTGAGAACTTCCTGGAAATTAGCAAGCGTTGATAAGTAGTTTACTGCCACCCTCAAGCATAATCCTTCCTAAGTAACCCTTAGAATAAACGCGAAACAATAATGAATAGTTAAAAACAATTCCAAAAGTTACCAGTGGGTAGTTAGCGTATGTATTGTGACTATTTGAATATCAAGGAACAAGGTCCTCATTGGACCATCAATGTAGTTTTTCATCACCACGTACACAGCGAAAGTCGAAGTGGTAGGAATAAATGAAATAAACCGCGTCTGAAACACAGAAAACTTAAGGACGGGGCAATCTCACGCACACTTGCAGCACAGAGGTCTCAAGCATGTGTGAGCCTCATATACACACGAGAGCATAATAAACTCATGTATGGGCAAAACTCACGTACACAAATAAAAGGCACTGCCGTCAAGCGGCTGGATACGCCGAATCCCGATGTCATAACCGGCGAATGCCTTTCACGAAAGTGGAAGCCAAATATAACTTTGAAGGTGCTTCGAAACAGCAAATTAATGCACTTACCCTTTTTTCGATAGTTTACTCACATCTCTGCAGAACCATTGTTACGAATTAGCTCTTGGTAATTCGTTTCTTAAAGTGTCTAGGGGCGTAGCTCAATAATGATTCATGAACAGGTAGAGCACAACAGTATGAGATGAGCTTTATTGAACATAAGGATTATACAACAACCATTTACGTGACTATTGATGGGGGAGCTTAAATTGAATAACAAGATGCTTATTAAATATATTAGGATTTATTACCTCACGCCATTACTATTACAATCTAATTGGAAAGTCCCCACCTTGTTAATGTTGCCGGAGGCTGATTCTAGGAGGTGGTTAACGACGGCCGGATACACCCATCTTCAGTGGTCTTCTCTCTGGTCGGGTCGAATACAATAGACGCCACTCCCGGTGTTACGCTGGCCTATATCGGGCGCGTTGTTTAATATTTTCGGCCTCGTTTACAGGCCGGTGGAGGGGATTTTTTGCTATTGTCCTTCGCAAGGTGTTGTTGCAATCACACTCGTGGCCTTGTTCAATGTTTGAAGGTGTGATCAGGCAGGCCGTTCAGCTAAGGTCTGATCACATCATAACATTCTGCAGAACCGTGGCAAGACTAATTTTTAAGTAAGTATCGTTACTAATTGCGTAAAGCTTATCTGAGTTTGATAGGGTGGAGGTCTTGCTAAAGAAAATCTAATGTCTTAATTTATTTACAATGGTATAAAAACACGCACATATATTATTTACAAAATAAAACTATCTGCCCCTGCTATTACCACTTGCTATCTTATAAATAAGAGCAATGGTTTTATTAATTTGAACACAGTCCGTTTATTATTTATAGTCCATTCATTGTTGCTTCAAACTATTTTGAAGCCATGCTACAGTGATAATAATCATTCGCCTTGTGCGAACAACGCTTAACCAAGTCTAGAAAATTACACCGAAGGGACAACGCGCTACATTCGTGCGCACTCAGTTTAATAATAGTTTGCATGAGAACTATTTATTACTATGCATTATCAAAAAACCTATTTTGGCGCTGTTTTTGTTCATATTGATTACAAATGAAATACTATAACATGTAATTAAAATATATTTGAAAGTTTTCTTTAACCAAAAATAAAATACTCTTATGATAACAGAAATATAAAATGCACGTAATTAATCGCGTATTTAGGAAACAAACAAGCACGTCACCTAATCCTCAGCCATTCAGTAACATTACAAACGATAAAAAAATTTTGTTGTTATACATAATTGACAAAATAAGTCCGATTTTGCTAACTGTTCAGGGGGTCAGTGTCAGTGTTTTATTATTCTGGTGGTTGTATGTCGCACTCCCTGGTCCAATCATCACTCATCGTCTCCCGACGTCGCACGCACACGGTCATTCATAACTGCTACACAGAAGCCGTAGTGGCCTATATAGTTGAGATGACCTGGCCCAGAAGGTTCATCGCACGTCGAACCACGCCGATGGAAGTGACGACCAGAAAATTCACGCACTGGCGACCGAATCGTTCGTTCTTCCAGAAACGGGAGCATTATCAGTCTCTTGAGCTACAACGAGGCAAGAGTGACGTGGCACGCCCTCCTTTTGGACCCTCTGCAAGGAGCCGGTGGCGTCATCTTGAGGAGGGGGAAACTAGGTTCGCCGGGTGGAAGAGGAATAGCGCGGAGGTGAAGGGCCCGCGCGTAGGGTAAAAGTGTCTATAAAGGATGTAGGACCCAAGGCGACATTGTTAGCGAGCGAATTAAAGAGTTCCAAGCACAACCGTTGATGTAATTTACACGTACACAAGTGTAACAGAAGCAATAAAAAGAAGTCAACAATTTTATTATTTTGAAAAATTTAGTGAAACTGTAATTTTAATTCCAAATTTTCTATAGATGAGTTGATGAACCAAAGTTTTAAACGCTGGGGACTACCAAACGCCATGACAAAGTGAAAGCAGAACTGAAGAATGTGGTACTTTAACGTTGTGCTACATGGCATAAAGTTTTTGAAGAACTGCTTTTCTCATTTGTGAAATAACAAGAAGCTATGTTTTAAATGAGCGAATAAAGTAGCTGACGAACCGCGATGTGAGGTTCTTTCACCCAAAATGACTTCAACCTCTACTACCGCAGTAGCTGCGAGTCGTCCGCTTCGTGTGATAGCCTACACTCTCGGCATTCGTTCGCAAATTTGCGACATACTTGTCTGCGCGTATTGAGAGAGCATGCATAGTTAAGATATCCTCCTTAAACCACAGTAGCGTTTCTACATTTATTCAGGTAAAGCGTCATATGCTTAGTATAGTTTCCAGCTTTGTATAATTCATTTCCTGTACTTGTAGACTGACATGTGGTAAATTTTCCCTACTACGTATAGGTAAAAAATTTCCGTTACATTTCGTAAGTGTAGCAGAACCTTTTTATACACTTAGTCGCAGTGACGAAAGCCACGTCACAGTGAATATTCGTCGCCGTGACTGGAATTAAACATTTCCAGTTCAATTCACGAGTAACCCGGAACTGCTACGATCTCGTGACCTGGCTCTAGCGAGCCGTGATCGTCACTACAGATGGTAACCTGGAGTTGTGCCGCGTGTTTACGAGTCGTGCGGTTGAAGCGGAAACGGAGACAGGGGAAAATATACACGGTATATTAAAGTGTTGTGTTATGGGGTCATCTACAGGTAGTTCGATGCATTGCGGGAGACTGCTTATGGAAACTGATCGAGGAAAAACTCGCGGTAGAGCAATTTCGTCATATTTAAATTGGAAATTCGCATCGAAAAGATTTTAATCTCTTACGGAAGGTAATATGATAATTTCAAGAGCGTATAATGAAACAGATTATTAAAAAAAAAGTTCACAGAATTGTGGCATCGCAGCTGATAATACTTTGTAAAACAAAGCTCGTGTGGTATGAAAAAGATGACTTCTTTGTGGAAAAAACGTCGTATATAGTCGAGAATCGTACTGAAATTGATGAGTCTAGGTGGTTTATGCTGTATTAACGTGGGGCATGAGGGCAGCATTGTCGAACGACGCTCCATATTACTTTTTATAGAATTAATGTAACGTATGACCATTTCGACAACAAACTTTGAAATTTCGCACATATTCATGTAATGTACGTATAGTATTAGAAAAATCTAACGCAAACTTGAAAATGATAAATATTTTAGGATACGTTCTTATTATATTTTCGTATATTTTGTATGCACTGCAGGAAGGCAAAATGAGTATTTGTAGTAATAATCCAAACATAGTAATGAAAATTAAAGTTGTCTTTTTGATCTGAACCTTTAAGTTAATATTAAGGATTTAATTCAAGTTTGGAGTAAACAGCGCTGGGGTTCACATAAATAATAAATATCTTAAAAATTGCAAATCTCTTATAAATCAAAAATGTTATAAATTAAAAAAAAATGTATGCTTACACTTTAATCAATATTCACGGTTCTATTTTCCACAAAAAATATAACTTTTTGTTGAAAGACTCAGCAAATTTGTGTATTTCCTATGATAATAATAATAATAATAATGGCGTGTGGGGAGTGCACCCAGGGCAAGGCGACACCCTCCGAGCGACGGTCTTTCCAGCTGGGACCCGTAGGTGACCGTCATCCCCGGGCATGACGGAAATGGGACCCTAGAATGGAGCGGCGCTGGAATGCAAGGGCGGGGGAAGCGGGAGTACCCCGAGAAAACCAGCCGGCAAGCGGCATCGTCCAGCACGATTCCCAGATGTAATTCTGAAATTGAGTAACAGCCCTGTTATATTTTAATCGATTAATTTCTTATTAATATTTGCTATGTTAAAAATTACGAAACTTGTTAAAGCCGTGCTGCTCTCTTCAACATAGCAGACCAATAAATTACTGCCAGCATACTAAGTATGTCCGTACCGGCGTAATTTTTCCAGGTAAAATACTTCAAACCCAGTGCATAACACGGCCACATTTCTGAGAAAATAACTAATTTATTGTTTTAATTTTTTTTTAGTTCGTGAAGTTTGTCGTTGAAATATTTGTATGCTGAATTTGTTATGATTAATTAAATTAGTTCTGAGATATGCGATAAAATACATAGGTAGCACTGCGTTTCAAAATGTCGGATAAAATAAGCAAAGACGATTTAATTTAGTTCAAGCAATGAGTACTACAAGCTTGCCAAGTTTGAGCAGTTCTCCATACATGATCTAAAAATATTTACTTTGTCAACAGGCACTATCATACACAATTGTTGAAAAATGGTTTGTGTGTAATGGTATTTTAACGCCAAACACAGTTTCTGCAGACATATGAAATTAAAAAGAAAAAAATCGCGCCGTTAGGTGGACAAAGTATATTGACATAAATTATTTACAATTCGCCATTCTGAAAATGCCAATTTTAAGATAAGTAACGTACAACTACTTATGTACGCAATTTTGAAGGAACCATTTGTGTACTTTTCGATACATGATAAAAAAAAAAATTATTTTTGCAGGTGCTACTATGATACACAATGGCGAAAAAATAAGCTACAAAGAGCGAATCTAAGTATGGTGACAATAGGAGGTACTGTCAGCTCACCCAGTTTTGTTTAAATACATAGGTTAAAGTGTTCGTTAAATCATACTTACCTAAAATATTTATAAATTACTATTTTTAAAACAAGTGAGAAATATATCACCATCATTTAAAATCACGACCAACTACTCGATCTAATGAAAAACAAATTCCATGGAAATTGTTAAGATAATACTCGAGAGATATTGGAAAAAGTTCAATTTTTTTCAGTGCGCCATGTTACAAAATATTGAACTCAAGATTGATATAAGAGGCTGCATATTATGATTAAATTATTGCAACGGGTACTATCAGCTACAAGGTTTGGTTTAAATAGAAGTTTGATTGCTAGAATGAAATGTACTATTCTAAAAATTGTACAAGACTGCCAGTTGAAGAAACAGGCGTGTGTTATTCTAAAATTACATACACTTACGTGGTCTACCATTAACCTACTCGATTAATATTTGCGGGAATTAATTAATTTGTTTTTAAAATATGATATGTAAGCGTTATTCATTATGTTGGCGCTGTCTTACAAAAATGACACGCTTACGAGTACTTGAAGGTCAAAAATAAATTCTTACAGGGTGAATTGTGCAAATGCCAATTTTAGATAAAATTGCTTTAATGATTGTTGAAATATGACATAGTATTTTGAAAAAAAATATCCGGAATGGTTGAAATCTATGAAAATTGGTCTTGCTTATATAGGTACATATAGAGGTACATCAAGTTAGGTGATTTCGGCAAATGTGCTTAGAATTTCAAAGATACACACACATAATACACATACAATAACACACAGAGTTACCCAAAGAAGATAGATACATCGCAATCCTTTATTTGTTTAGTAAAAATATGCTCGAAGAACGAAATTTACGTCCGACCAGTGTAATACACATAAGACGCGTTAATATTTGACTGTGGTATTATCGTGATACAATAAAATCGTGTTTAAATGCATAACTTTGCGCTTTACAGTTACTAGGCTGATTCTTACGTAGCTTCTACAGCACATAGTATATAAATTAATCTTACTCTCCGTATGTTGCTTTCCATGTTCTTCACAAGGGGACAAGATTTTCACAATCTGCCACTGTAAATACGATTATCGTAGTTTCACATTTTACAATTCATATATTACACAAAATGTATTTATCATTATTTTAAATACGACCTTTCAAATAATGCTTTTCAAGTACCTAATGATTTCCTTTCTTGAAATTGAAATATATTTTTACTGTTTTTTAGAAATCCCCTGAAAATTTGCAGATCGGCGTGTCATCAAATTATAATATATGACCATGTTTTGTGTGCATTAATGAGAGAATGTAAGTTTTAAAGAGAAGGCCGTTTAAGGTTTAAGCCAAGTGGGAGGTAGTGTGAATCTCTGTCGCCCAGAGCGCACTGACAACTGATTTGTAAATACTTCCAAACCATTCGCTAGATGGCACCACAGTCGTATTCCCCCCGCCCCCCTTATTCGAAGACAGTTTTTCTTCCATTCACAGAACCACGGAGTGTCTGCGGGCAGGCCAGGTATTCCGCCCGCCACTCTAATGACAAAGGGAGGTTGGCCCGAGCGAGGCTTTCAGTAACGGTACATTAAGTGGTGAGCGCTGACGTCACTATGGCGTAGCGACTGGCCAGTCGAGACTGCAAAGGGTAAAACTTGTATCTAATGCTCGTTTGCACGTTGGTACATCTACTGTTTTGCAATATATATCAAACATATTATTTTCTTTGATATATTTATATTACTGTCACGAAAGAGATTTATATGGAAATAATATCGTAATTAGCTTATGCAAGAAAAAGTTAGATGAACATCACGTTTTATGCTCATGAAATCATTCCGCAGAATATCCTCCTGGAATTAGCTGAAGATAACTGATAAATATTATTCAGNACGATAAGATTAAAATTTTATTGATCGTTCACAAATATTATTCTTTTTCAATCACATTTTCATCGATTTTACACACAATAATTCCTTTCAAATGTCATTGTATAGACAAGTGCATACATTACAATTTTTTTTGTGTGCTGTACCTGCATTTTACTGTGTTTTACGCATTACAACCTCTATAATTGTAAGTTTACAGTAATTACCGAATCAAATTTTTGTTTCAAATCGAGATAAGTGAAATGTGTGCGATTTACATAATAAAAGGATTTTTTTTTTCTGCGTGACAACAGGCATAATAAAATACACCTGCAATGGTTGGTTGCTCATGATCGCATTAGTTGCATCACTGTAATTTTTCTAGGCAGCAGCAAATGTTCGTGGCGATAGCCAGAGACACAGGTAGGCACGCGTCCCCTCCACCTCTGCAGTTAGACAGGTGCTCAGAACTCTTCCAAATGTTCACAACCCATTGCCAGGCCTGTTATCGGGCACATCATCACCTCACCCTCCCTGTTCATTCATCTTTCGACATCTTCACGTAGTTCTACTTACTACCACTGCGCTACGAAGGCAGCAGCTTCCTAGGTATATTATAGCATTTTTATATATTTCTAAGATTATACGGTTATTTGTCATGTTATTGTTACTGCGATTTATTTATATGAAATTATACATTAATATCTTTGTCTGTTTGCAAAAAAAAAGTTGTATTTGACATTATTTTAAATTTTAAAAATTAATAATTTAGTCAACAGGTGTAATATGTATTGTAAATTATTTTCATAAATTTAACTTTTAGCACACCTATAATATGTTATGCGAATATTTTCTCAGATACAAGCATAGAAAAAAACGGCTTATTTGATTAGATGAAGTTTTTTTTAAATAAAACTAACTTTGTAATTCATTCAGAGAAGAAAAACGCACATTCTTAAGTAAAAATATAAATTTAAATTTTTAATTAATTAATTTAGCCATTAAAGAAACTTACTACTGTGACGTATTTTACACTAAAGAAAATCTAAACACTTATCTTTCACATGAAGCCCAAGCCATATTTTTCCAACGATTTTGGAAATCTGTACAGTAAATTTTAAAGTGTTCTGCATTTATTGTGTTGAGGGTTGCATCACTATAAGGAGATCCACTTTACTTCTACCTTAATTTACGCAACACAAATAGAATTGGAAGAAGAAAAAAACTTCTCACACTTCTAACTGAAACCGATTCGTAATATCTAGTTACGCTGTACAACCATTCATTTTGCAGCTCATGAGTGGTGAATAAATTAAATTTCCCAACCATTAGTGACTTCGTGCACGAATTCAATAAATCAGTAAAAATTATCAGCGGATATTAATCTTTTCAGATATTTTGAAATCCTTCACTATTTTAGTAACGTAATTTCGTGTAATTGTATCAAAATCACTGGCATTTTAAAACTCATTCAATATCCTATTTTCATTGATCTGATTAAACTATTATCGAATTGCTCGAGTGTTAAGTATTTCAATCAATTTTCATGGACTTAGATATGTTTTCACATTTTTCATTCAATTTCGTACAATTTTGTACAATTTATCGCTGACTTAGTATCAATTTCTTCAAATTTATATTATTTTCAGTGGTTTCGTTTGATTTACGCCTCATTTGGTATGCTTCTTATGATGAATCTGCATTTGTGATTTTCATTATTCGTTGATTTAGGTCTTTTCTCGCCTATTGCAATAATTTTTCTTTGCTTCGATTTTGTTTACAGTAATTTGATTCACTTTTCACACATTTTGTAGAATATTGCCAAATTAGTTGATTTTTGCTTGTTCACTACGATTGTTAACAATCCGGTTTATTGTTACTGAGCTGATCTATAATTTTCACATGTCTAATTTCATATTCATAATATTTTTAAATTGTAACGGGTTTTTTTTTTAATTTTCGACGTTTATACTGAATTTAATGGATTTGTTTAAATTGTCATTTATTTAATTTTATATAGATTTTGAGTTCACGCAGCAAAGTAATTCTAGGTTTGTGGAATTTTCACTCGGGGTTGATAAAAGTTTCTTATTTTACGGCAAAGAAGAGGTAAATGTTTACATTTATTTTTCAAAATATGGTAATGAAATTTCCAGTCTTAAGTGAAAACATCTACTCAGTTGCAAATTCTGTTGCAGTATTTTGACGTAATACTTATCCGGTTAAAATTATAAAAGAAATATCTCCAAGTAATCTCTATGAATTTCCGTGAAATATTAAAATGTTTGGATCTAACGTCAGAACATAGCATAAACAAACGATAAAGACACGTTAAAATGTTGTCTCTTGAAACAGTCGTTTCGAAATATTGCCTTCAGCATTTCACCAGATAAAAGTGCGGATCACTTCCATCACGCGTAAGTAATTAATTTCAATGCGTACNGAAAAGTGCGGATCACTTCCATCACGCGTAAGTAATTAATTTCAATGCGTACTGCGTACAGTCTGTCAACTCTCTCTGAGTGTTTTCCGTCCACAGCAATCGGTGAGTGGCAAAAACCCAAACGGACTGAGGAAAGTANCTGTCAACTCTCTCTGAGTGTTTTCCGTCCACAGCAATCGGTGAGTGGCAAAAACCCAAACGGACTGAGGAAAGTAATTCATCGCTTGAATACTCCAAACAACTTGCACGGAAGTTTGATCGGAAGATTTTACTGGAGTACGTCTGGCGTCGTCGATATAACCGCGGCTATAACAATCCTTCGTTTGGATTGACGGAAATTTTGTCCCACTTACACGCCGGTTTTTATACACAGTTATAGGAATTTTATTTTTTGCGAATGGTTGGAAAGTAAATAGCACAAACAAACGTGTACGCATGAAGTTAAATCTTTAATACCACACCACAAGGCTATAACAACTATCATCTGATCACTAGGTGACAGTAAAATACGCTTTCCTTTCAGTTTTAATGGTACAGATAGTATATAATAATTTTATGTAGTGACGTAAATCATTATTTTACATAATGTGAGGGAAATTGTGAAAGAACCTAGTGAGCAAATTTGCCAGCATTTCTCGAGGTATGGGTTTAGAAAAGAGTTCGGAGAAAACTGTAGCCAATGCAGCCGGCTGGGTTCAAACACAAGACTCCCGCGATTTGAGATATGCGCTCCATCGTCTAATGGTTATGGAAAAGTCTCGTTCGTAAAATTCCGAAGAATGAAATCAAATCTGAATATTAATTACCTAATACATTTCGATGAGCTTTCATTGAATATAGGTCTATATTTTTATTACTTAAACCACCCTGTATCAACAGCGATAGTAGCCATTCTGTATACTTCCCGAGTAAAGAATGTGTGACTGTTTTTTTTTTTCAATTATAACGAATGGGAATCAAAAAATCAGCACATAAGCAAATATATACTTTTCTTCCGAATTTATACAATTATGTTACGTAAATATTTATAATAAAATAAAATATAATTTTAACAAAATTTAATAATCTTTAAAGTGTCTAAAAAAGTTCCCTTTAAGATAGGCAGATAAATTAGTATTAATTACATTTCTAGGTAATATAATTTTTATAACTTTAATGCATTTATGTGTGAATATTTGCTGATGTTGTTAGTTTATATTCCTTATTTTTATTGACGGATGTGATGTTTACCGGCATTAAAATATCTACACAAATAAACCTTACCTCATCAAAAATATATTAAATAGTTTAGAGACAATTCTTGATTTTATGTTTCGNTTACCGGCATTAAAATATCTACACAAATAAACCTTACCTCATCAAAAATATATTAAATAGTTTAGAGACAATTCTTGATTTTATGTTTCGGGAATTCGCCCCCCGTGAGACTTTTCCGTAGCCCATGATCTCTCTCTCTCTCTCTCTCTCTCTCTCTCTCTCTCTCTCTCTCTCTCTGTCGTTTCAAGTACACATTCATTTCAGAACACGTGTTTTTTTATCAGATCGGAAGAAAAAAAATCGCCAATNCCGTAGCCCATGATCTCTCTCTCTCTCTCTCTCTCTCTCTCTCTCTCTCTCGTTTCACTCTCAAATGATTACTCGCCATGCACACATAGATTGGCAAGCATGTTAAATGGGATTGCCTCCTAATATTGGCGCTTTATTGGTATCGGAGAACCGCAAGTCGTTTCCCCTTCAGACCCCTCCAGTGCCTAGGATGCACTCTGTTCCACTGGTATTCATATCTGCTGAAATTGTCTCTTTGATACATTTCTNACCCCTCCAGTGCCTAGGATGCACTCTGTTCCACTGGTATTCATATCTGCTGAAATTGTCTCTTTGATACATTTCCGCCACTGCGAAGAGGGAGCGGTTCCTTTGTCACTGGGTAGATTAGCATTCGAAATTAAAGTAGACCAGGGGAAGATATGCAGTGCGAACTATGGTTCTTAACGCGGTACCTGTAGCATTTCTCGTAATATAATAATCGGCAAAGAAATTGTCATTGAATATCCTCCAGAGTCGAGAGTAGCTGAAATACGCAAAAAAAAAAAAACGTTCGAATTGTGTGTGTTTATGTAGATGTTTGCTCAGCGTATTACGTCATGTATTAGCTATTTTCCTGGTTTTTCTACCGTAAGATTTTTCTTCTTATTTTATATTAACAGCTGCTGTTAATGCAGTTCTTCGTTTCATCGCAATCCGGTTTTACGGGAAATGTGTTTTTTTACTGAGTTTACAGTGACTTGCTCACACAAAAAAAAAGCTATGGATTAGTTATTTAATGTTGATATGACCTCGAAGTGCACAGAAAACATAATTTCATAACCAGCTCTTAATTCCTGCGTGGGATGAGGAATTAAAACTTTGCAGAAACATGTTCCGTGATTTTCCATTTCGCAATCTCAGGCTTAGCAGGAGGGTTTTTAATTACACGCTCTCGAGGTGTGGGCGTTACGTGAAGTTGCGCGCCTTTGCGGTCCTGCCAACCAAATTGCGAATTTTCCACGAAATGTCAGTTATCCGCAGCGCGAATATATTGATGGCATTTGCGGTATGTCGCCGAACCCTCATACGCCACCGAATGGCTTTTAGTGTTGTGAGACCGGAAGCCGAAACTTCCATATCTCACTAGGTGTTTGTGAAGCAAAAGCACCCTGACACTTTCTCAAATCATTGGGTCGGTGGCAGGGGCAGTGTAAATGTGGGGCTTCGGACACCGGGCCCTTATTTAGGCGAGTTATTTGGTGTTGCCTATTTTAAGTACAATTGCGTTTTCGTGTGTTCGGCGGGGGAGTGAAGCTCCCTTCCAGCCTCCCGGCTGGAGTGAACGTTGTGTCGTGATGTATGTCTAGCATGTTGAAATGTTGTTTGCAAGTGTGCTAATAAATTTCGCGTGTAGTGTATCGGTGAGTCCCTAGTCTCCCAAGGTTTCCTATACAGGTTTCCCTCGGGGTACGATTCATAGTTTCAGCGTTAGTGACATTGGAGTAGTAAAACCCTTATAAATAAATAAGAGTTGGAGTTCCCTAATGCATGTTTTGTATGGGCATGGGGTCGTGTTAACTATACGCAAAACAAAAATCAGTAATGTCAGTCACAAACATTATTGTCACTGAATGTCAATTAATTGGCTGATAACAACTTGTTGAATTAGCCGAATGACCCCGAAACAAACCGAATGCTTCCGAAGCCAATATCTGTATTTTATTATATAGAGTCCAAAGAAAATCTCCCTAAGAGTCAGCGATTTTCAGCCTCCGGAACTAACCTTTCAGTGATTACCATTAGAGTACACAGTGTTTTCAGTGATTTAGAGATATTTTGACTGCTTTACGTTTAGAGTGCACAAAACCCAGTACGTTATTAGACTTTGATAAATGTGGCTCGAAAGTGTTGGATGTTAGTATGTAAACATCTAGGAGGGTGTTCGTTCCAGGAAATATCAGAGTAATTAGGTATCAAAACATGCTCAAGATTGTAGAGGCGTAAGTTGTTATTTAAAGTATGTTACATTCTAGGTGTATGGGCTATATGTTAGTTTTATTTTTATGATTCGTAAGTTTTTATGAGTAAAGTTTGTTAAAAGTTTTCCAAAAAATAACCAACCGTAGTATTTAATTACCCTTTAAGTTATCTTCGTAAAAATGTTTAATGGAAAAACAAATTAATACCGAATCAGTATAAAAGGGTGTAATGCTTTCATGATATCTTAAATAGGATATACGTATTAGAAATGTCGAGATTTGTACAAATTTCAGAATACTTTTTGTTTGTTATATTGTTGTACATTCTAAATAGCAATTCAGAACTACTTGTTACTTTGTTCGTGTAAAAATATGAGGAAAAGGTTGTGTAAAATTACTTAAATACTCCAGTTTTCCCAAAACGACATATCCGTGTGTATAAATTTTAAATCCTATTCAAAGCATTCCTGAAATAAAATATGGTAAAGCATGAAATAATGATACAACAAAAACAAATAATACGCAAACATCTGTAAAATATATTAATGCCTCTCGTCCAATAATTTCTACAACATATATTGTAAACATTTAAGAAATCGTGCACAAAGTTAAAACTTAGATTTAGGCGGCGAATCATGGTTTAGGGTAGCACAATGGCTGGAAATGAAATTTTGCAAGGCTGATGGCACAACTACATTAGCAGCGGCTTGGGAAACAGCGAAACCGTTTTCAGGATATTAAAAGGTAGTTTCAGTTTCACCCTCGTAAATCACAGAGGCGGATGTGGTGAGGTGCCGCACAACCGCACAGCGTGGGCGCGCTTGCCCTGGCGAGTGTATGCGGTGGCTGTTACTCGCTAACCGCTGTTACTCGCTAACCTGTCTTCCCGTCGCGGGGTAGCTACGTGCAGCGGCGCTGAAACCACTAGCGTGCGGACACCCTGTATTGAAGCACTCCGCTCCCCTCTTCTCCAGCCGCCAAACCGCTACACGGCATAACCACCCCCCTTGCTGAACTGCAAGCGCGTGGGGTCAGCAGTTATCACTTCGCATTAGCGTAAAACACCTGATGGAACTCACAACTCACAACGGTCATTCAAATGTGACATGTGACGTGTTCGCAAGAAGGACTTTCAAGGCTAACTTATAGACAGGGGAGAGATTTTTTAAATTGAAACTAAAACAAAATAAGTAAAAATGTGAAATTGTATTTGAAAAACTTCTGCGATTATTGCAAATGGAAACTTCACTCAGCGAATTATCCTACCTAAAACGGGAATGTAGATGTTCCAGTAGTAACTATAACGCACGTCATATATTGATCGTTCAAGTGACTATTCTCTCTTTACCATCGTTTTGATGTGAATACGTTATTAAGATCAGAACTACGCAAAATGGGAACGAGGACGTAAATGGCGGTGTATCGTTGGGAGGATGGTCCATTCCAACACTATTACTTCGTGAAAAGCAACGCCACTGAAATAGATGTGGTGTCATTCGATCGGGTATACGACAACGATGTGAGCGTGTCATTGAGTTGTCGTCACGCATGCGCGATGAGCGGGTGGGGGCCCGCAACCATTTTGGTGAATTTTGGGCGTGTCTGTTACGTTGTTGCGTTCTTTTCCTACTGCTCTTAAATTTGGAGTTTCAAATGTAAAACAGTTTTACAAACAGAAATCCCGATGTTCTAAAATAGCTAACTTTATAGAGCGTTTGAACGTAGCTGTTACAAGAAAATTTTGATCGATTTCGGAATATATGCCATGTGTGGGTTTTCCTAGTGTATTGTCTCTCCCTGGTCAGGAGATTACCTTAATATAGCGTGGAGAATGCATGACACTATTGCTGGAACCTGCAATACTTCTGTAGAACTTTCACGAGCAAACCAACGTAGAACTTTGTTGTTGTTACTCTGCAGCGTCCGTAAAGGAAGAGGTGACGAAGTTTTCCTAGTGGATTCGAGCATTGTGACAAAGAGTCAAAATGCACCGAGTTGGCAGACCGGATATGTTGACAGGGCTCTTAGCAACTTCGGGCATTATTTGTAGGAAAGAGACAGCAGGTTGAAGTTGTCCAGATCTCTGAAACGTACTTACATCTCTCACATTGCTCGTCGCACTTCCGCAGCAAGTTCCTCGACGCTACAGGTAATTTAGTTTCTTCTTTAATCTCAATTTATCGACGACCGAATGTAAGCTAAGTTTTATGCGACATTTTTTTCACGCATTCGTTAAACTTGAGACTTTAAATATTATATGGTTCATTGATATTAGTGACCTATATAGGGCGACGCAGTTTATTTTATTTTATAAAAATGTTATATTTTCAGAAAATATTTTACTCTAATGAATAAAATTTTGTTAAAAAAAAAACTTTATCAACTACTCAAAGGGAGTTTGGCCATTGTTATGATTAGAATCTTAGTATACCAGATAGAAACTGTATAAATGTGCATTCAGAAGTTGAAAGACTATGCGAAAAATATATGCACGTTTTTATTACTTTTCCAATTTTAACGCAACACATTTTACTCTAGAGGACCTGGCAAATAAAGTAACACAACAATGACAGCCCAATGATATGGAACTTAAATATTTGCTACTCGCTGATTAAGTACGCAATGAGCAAATAACAATGGTTTGGTTAGACGTATAGTTCTAGGAACTACAGGTCTCATGAATGACGAAATTTGGTTGTTCCTTATATATTTCATGTGTTAAAACCAATTTCCGTATTGCTAAACACTTGTGAGAATATTTCTTTAAAATGGGATTATTTGGTTCTCCCAGGAATTAAATAAAAAAAAATTTTATTTAACACTTATACCTACAAGTTAAAAAAAAATTGTTAGTGTGCTAACTTTTTGGTGCAAATCAATATTTTTTTAACTTTAAACATAAATTTAAAAAAAATAGTTTGAAGCAACAAACAACGGTAGATAAATTATAATTGTGTTTGGAGTAAAATATGCAGTTATAGATAATATTGTTCTATACCACACAAATATTATAGAATTTGATAAGGTGTTTCATATTATTATTATTTGGTTTTAGATTGCAAAATAATACACCGTTGATATTAATATACCATTCTTGACAAATTTGTAGTCCTTAACTGCTTTATTGCCATATATAGTTATATTTTCTGGATTTCACATTTTTCCTTTTAGTATCTTTAATAGATAAATTTTTCCATCTAGCTGCTGTAAATAGTTATAGTTTATGTGACGGTATTGGTTAGATGCTTGCTTTTACCTTCGGATTAGCGAACATTGTGATTTTTAATTAGCTTTTATCGGCAACCGATATTTAGAAAACCAATTAATTGTTTCATTAACAAATTGCGTCTCTTACACATATGTAAATGAATTGTTTGGAACTTTGAATTGTTATCGGCGCACTGCTTTTGTATTCTGTCCAGAGGAAATAAAATATATATTTTATATATACACGGCACAAAGAAATAATACTGAAAAAGTGAAACAAATCTCTTCGGTGGAAACTGTGAATAAATAATAGTTTTCTACATAGAGTACCTAAGTTCATTTTCTGGATAAGGCGCACGTGTTAGTCAACAATGCGTTAACTTAGTTTATATTTGGAATGAGTTATCTCCCTAACAACATTAAGCTAATAAGTGTCATAGCTGCAAGGTAAAAATTATTTGTGAACTTTATTGTTATGAATAAATACTTTATAGTCACACACGTCAACAGGATGTTTATTTCACAGCTATAAATATCCATATTACCGAGGTATGACATGTGAAAAAAAATGCAGTATTACATAAAAAAGTATTTATGTTAGTAAATTATAACATAGTTGGCAGATGTATATTATCCAGGGGCTGATACAATGGAGGGGGTAAGAAAAAGGCCTATTTTACGCAGTATTATTATCGAGAGCTCTACGATAATTTCCATGACTTGCTTCTTGTAAGATTCGTTTAGTTTGTCCTTGTCCTCAAGAGGATACGATTTGCGTAGTGGATAGAACGATCGCCTTATTAATTTCTGACAGGACCGTGAATCGAAGCAGGAACTTTGATACACAAATCAGGTCTCCTTAAATTTTTATCAATAATTGTATAATTTGTAAATTAAAAAATTGCTAGTCTGTTTGTTTATTTTATTCCAGAAGTTAGAACAATAATGGTGTTCTTGGAAAGGAAATTTATTTTATATACAAGCCCTATCTCTAGATCACTTATTATTCTTGAAAAACTGAATTCATACTCATTAAATAACGGCAATTTTTCGCGAGTCGCGCATTTATGTTACTACTTTATCTCGGTAGCCACGACGTTTTTGTAAGATCCATTTTCGTAATACAAGCAAGGGAAATGGATAATTATACGATTCTCTCCCGGGAAGGGAAACATGTGACAAATTTGTTTTCTCACATCAGTAAATGAAATAAAGAAATGTGTTAATTAACTATCGATATGAACTAATAAACTATTTAAATCGACGCATTTTCAAACTCGACGTCTGTAAACTACATGATTAACGTGCGTACAATTGCTGTTTATATAGGTACGGAAGCCAATTTTTTTTTTTTTTTTTTTTTTTTTTTTAAAATCAGTTGGTAANTTGTGTAGTTTCAGTGCCTAAACTATAATATTGAATTGTTACGAGTAACCAGTCAATGCAAAAAAAATATCTCAAATAAAATTATTTTCATTTATATATATATTACATATTTATGCTACATATAATATATAATCTAAAATAATTTCAACTATCTTACGTTTTATATTATGCAGGAGGATGCAGATGATTTGACTGCGTAGATGAAATGTTAAAATAAACAAAGAAAAAGGTAAAATTGATATTAAATTAAAAAGCAACTAAACCTTAATTAAGCGTCGTGGTATTTCCACAGATTAGAACGAAGATGAAGTTAACAACTTTTCACTTAAGTTGCAAGCACAATTACAATTTTTCTTTGCAAAAATGCCTATACTTTGAGCTTGAAATTAAAACCTATTTCTTTCAGTAAACTCCGTTGCAGTTTTCGTTTGATATAACGTGCTTGTAGCCTTTCCAGCCATCCTCGCGGTTTGTAAAGGGTGACGGGGGGAGGGATTTAAATACCAACTGCGTGCAAAGTCTTTATTCGCTGTCTCACTCCTGCTTCCCTTTTGAAACATTCATATCATGTTGCTTTTGCCTTTCGGCACAAATGTTCACTTTCATTCATTCTCCTCCCCCTTCCCCCTCTCCCGACATATTTTTCCTTTTTCATTTCGCTGTTCGTGCAGCATGTAACGGCGTATGATAAGGAAGATCAGTTGAATGACGCATCTCATTTTTCCGTGGTTTCGCATTATGCCAAGTCTTGGGTAGCCACCCCCCACCACCCTTTTTGCTCAACACAACCAGCCAAATGTTCTTTCTCTCCTTTCTTCTCTGAGCCCCTTGCACACAAACAGTACATAGAACGTATTTGACAGTTACAGTCAAAACAAACTGCTCAAAACCAAACCGGTTGAGCTTGTAGTTTTTGTAGCTTTGCGTTTGCCACAAAAAATACAAAGGTCTAGCGTAAATAAAGTAGAAAGGATTATTATTTTTTAAACCCACGCGGAGATGTACAATTCGTGTTATTATCCGGTCCTTCTAAACCAAACATTTTTTAGGAGAGAAAATTCGTGATATATTTTAAGCAGTTCAGGTGGCTTTTATTCGCCTATGAAGAGTAAAAAACCTTGTTTAACGGTGGTTGGGTAGGCGTGTAAGTTTCTGAATTGGGACCTAAAGATGCTTGTTATTATTGTATGTAGTACTCCGAGAAAACCGACTGACCTTCGGCCGAACCTGCCTTGAGTGAGAATCCGAAGTCGGATCTGCGAGAGAGCGGATCTTTGAGATAAAACGCAATGACAGCTTTTTTTTTTTTTTTTTAATTTTCACTTTTGACTCCAAACGAATTATTGATAAAAACGGAAGAGGGTAGGTTAAATGCGAAGCGTCAATTTCATCACGTGTAGAGTATATTATTCCAACGAAGTTTAATTATGTATTTGCTATTTATTTTCTGATAACACCAGACACCGATATCTTACTAGCAGTATTCCTTGCTTAACGTGTTTGTGGCGGCTAACTCGTACGCAAATCACTACAGTGTATAATGCATATAAGATTCTCCTAGGTTTCAAATTAATAAACGCATTTTATTATCGACATATAGTTGGTCGTTTGTCATATTTTAAGGATTCTTATTTCATATTATCATCTATATTGAAGAAGTAAAGTGAACATATGGGTATAATATGTCCAAAACTAGGCAGTGTCCAAACACAGAAAATTGTTTTCAACTAAACACCGAAAACGTTTTAAATATCACAATAAACACATTAGGTCTTCTTTATAATAAAAATTTTTTTTTTGTGTGATATGTTTTATACGGACAGATTTATATTACTGCAAAACAAATTTCTACAATTGGGACATTTTAGGTATAAAACTGTTGCTCTTTACCTGAAAATAAAATAACGTAAAATACACTTGTCTGCTGCCCTAAGATGCCCTTCACTAAATTTTAGGTATAATGCTAATAGTACAACTATTTAACTAATGCTTTTGTGAATATACATACGTGACATGTTAAATAAAACATTTTGATTAAAATAAGGGCCTATTTAATTAAAAGAAATAGCTCCAATTCTAAACGTTTTATTTTATGTAGCACTGCACGTGTGACGTACCATCATACGGGAATGATTTATGAAGAAAATAAAAAGTCTATAAATGGCATAAAAATAAAGTTTTTTTACCATACACAAAACAAAATTGTCTATATAAGTCTAGAATACTAAAACGTTCGCGCGGGAATATTCCTAAAGTGTTATATTCAAACATCACGATTGCTAAGTAATACAATGTATGTTTTAGAAAAACGGTTCTATAATTTAATAGCGTATCTCCTACTCGATGGCGCTATAAATATTCTGCGTATTATATGGCGTATTTTCGCTTCTTTTCCAGCATAGAAAGCATTCCTTTAGTTTCCACCAAACTATAAAATGCAAGATTTATATTTTGCAATACCGGACTGAACGCACATTTAGTAATACAAAATAAAAGGAATTTTATTATTTTACATATTCAGCTAAGCTTTCTGTCACTGTGTATTAGACGCTTATTTCAAGTGTTGTAATATAACATATAAAAGACTTACGCGTAAATAAAGTTTTTTCATTTCTTAGTTTTTAAAATACGGTATATAATTTCTCAATATTTAAGTCTGCTGCAAAGGTAAGTAGATTTCAGTTCTGACTACGGTCAATATAAACGGTACTGTAACTCTACAACTTTAAAGCAGTACTACTTTAAAATGCCTTTTACTACTACCTTTCTGTAGCTAAGAGACAACAGACTGCAGCATTTATTAAGTGTTACGATCCACGTTAATGTTTTTCCGCCAATATTTGGGGATGCAGGAAAATTTACGTGAGCAATTATAGAGTATCGAAAATGAATATTTTAGCAAATGGTAATGTATTGATACTATTCAAGTTTTGCATTGTGGAAATAAATATTTTATCTAATTACATAATATATATACTGACGTTTAACTATTGTAGTTTTACAAATGAACCATTTTGGAATTCTTGATGCATCACCCCGAGGATTTTATTTAACTCCCAACCCGCGAGGCGCTATTTAAATTTAAATCAGGCGAGAGGATTTAAGGACTAGAAATACAGAACAGGCGTTATCCTCGCCTAAGGAGAAGCCGACAGTGAAGCATTACTTAGTTTACGAGAAACAAGGGAAGCAGTGAAGGCCGTTAACAGGGGAGGAAATCCCCTAAAAGAGCAGCAGATGTTTTCGCAGCCAGGAAGTTTCATTACAACGCTGGAGCGCCCTTTCTTTCCTGGCTGCTGGGCGTTTTATTTCTCAACAATTAGCTGATTCGTCTGAAGCGCTGTCGTCGAAGCCCTGCCTGGGGAGACGGTGTGAACTTAAATCCAGCCAAGCAGAGATAACACATCAGTGCTCGTTTCAATCATTAGCTTATAGTTCAGCAAAAATTTTCGACACAGAGGAAAATAAGCCCGTATAAGCCAGTCGTGCTTCAAATGTGGATAGTCTAGGTTTAACCACATTTTCGTAGCACGAATTTTAGCAAAACACAAAATCAACCCTTAAATACCCATTATACAAAATATCGCGTACATAAGCCAAGGCAAGTTATTTTTGGCCTGGGCTGGCCTGAGATTCTATGACGAATTATTTTTCCCCGTGGATAACTGATTAGTAAACCTTGCTGTAGTCCTAGAGTATGAACGATTCATTTTTTCTACAGCCGAACACGAAACCTACAGACCGCTTCTGCTTGGCCTATCGCAAGGTATTTTGGCAATCACGGC
Organism: Clitarchus hookeri; assembly: GCA_002778355.1. Taxonomy (NCBI): domain Eukaryota; kingdom Metazoa; phylum Arthropoda; class Insecta; order Phasmatodea; family Phasmatidae; genus Clitarchus; species Clitarchus hookeri. Next base: position 51,189 of record NQII01001611.1, read on the forward strand.
TCGTGTCTGGATTGATGATTGAAGGTGTGATCCCGCAGTCCATCCAGCTAAGGCATGGTCGCAGTTCATAAGAGTTGGCTGTGATGACAAAACAAGTGTTTGTGTTGACCTAAGTTGAGCAAGGTCCAAGAAATTTATCATTTTCAGCAGCTGAAACCATAACAAAATGTGGATCATGAAGGGTTCGTTATAACATAAGAAGTTTGATATTTTTCATTGCGTGTAACATGAATGTAACGTCCTTATATTTTCTACAAACCAATTTACGGAATTTCGTTGCGCTATAGAATCAATTTCGTAGTAACCCAGTGCTATCAATCCATCTTGACAGTGGGCGTAGTTATTTGTGTGAGGAAAAAAGTAAATATACTTGTCTTCTTGAGGAGCTGTGGTGGTGTAGTGGTTAGGCTACTATCCTCTTTCACCACTGCCAGATAGGAATCGTGCCAGATAAAGCCGCTGGTCGGCGGGTTTTCTCGGGATCTCGCTCGTTTCCCCCGCTCTTGCATTCCGGCACTGTTCAATATAGCCTCGCTTCACCATCATCGGTTCTCAAGACCGCGTCGTTAAGAGACGCCCAAATATCTCCACTTCATTTTTTTGCCTAACTAGTTATGGGGCACTAATTGTCGTAGGTCACATTTGCCCTTACGTCTGTTAGACAGTTTCTAACAGCGAAGACTATTCTTTAACTACGCGATGCTACCAATGTTCCTTTCGGAACTGAGATGGAAGTGTGAGAGATTCGAAACATTTTATGTAGAAATGTTTACGAATGTACGTTTATTTTTCTGCATCCTTGCCATTAGTTAATTCAAACTGCTGATAGCCTTACGGCATGTAGAGTCTGCCACTTTAAATTACCGTCTACCTTACTGGTTAAAATTTTTAAAGAAGAGTATATGAAATAAATTTTCATAGCCATCTTACCACATATGTTATTGTGCAGTCGAGGCATAAAAATGAACTGAAATACCACATTACAATTGATTAATATGTTTTCAGAATTTAACCGTTAATAAAAAACGCTAAGTTAAATGAAAAAAATCAATTACATGATCACTTGCAAAAGTAAAAATATTTAAGTGCAGAAATAATTCAGCTTGCCAGTGGTATTTAAATTGTAGCGCATTATGAAGTAGAATTTGCGTCTGATGAATGGAACAATTTTTCACTGGGCGTGATACATGCGCTGGAAGAACTAAGTGTTAGGTATTAAAATACAGAAATAAATTCATTGCCAGATAAAAACGCTTATTCAAACAGTCTAATAAATTTATGCGCGATAATGTCTCAACTGCGGGTTACTGAACACGACCAGTACATGTGATTATTTATTTATGTAATTCACTTTCGGCCTAAAGGCTCACTGGGTGATTTACTCGTACATTTAATTCTACTAGCTAATTTGTACATGAGGTAGCTTTCAAATAAATGGCGTGCAGCAAATACATATCATCAGATTAACTGCCTGATTTGGAATACCACACCGTTATGGACAGGAAGAGTATAAAAGAATACCCCAAATTTGAAGGTCTATAATATCATAACCAAACAACCCTGTCACTGGAATCCCTTATTTGGACATGCTTACAGAGTGGTTTTTTCCTCAGTTAGAAGAAGCGGCGGGGGACTTCATTATTCAGCAGGATGATGCGCCACCCCATTGGTACCTAGCTGTTCGCGGATACCTGTACGAGACGTTGCCGCTACGCTGGATTGGTCGAAAAGCAGCTGGTGACCAGGCTCTTCATTAATACCTCCCAAGAAACCCGGATCTTACCCCGAGCGATTTTTTTCTATGGGGGTACATGAAGGATCGAGTGTTTCGTCCACGATTGCCGACTAACATTGACAACCTCAAAACGAGAATTACGGACGCCATCCAAACTGTAACACCGGACATTCTGACAAGAGTGTGGATCAAGTTTTACTATCACACAGATGTCGTTCGGGCCGCTGATAGTGGTCACAGTGAACATTTAATATGATATGGTAAACAAACTTCACGGCTCCTCGGTTCATTTGATTGGTCAACCAAAGTTGTAGGTTGTTTGGTTTTGATGTTATAGACCTTCAAAGTTGGTGTATTCGCTTATACTTAACCTGTATTATTATAATGAGAATATTGTTCAGTTTAATAAGGTTTCATTTCACAATGATTCAATTCATTTAATGTTTTAAAATTGTTTGTTACATTCGTAATTATTCGCGCTGTTGCCTAATAAACGCTTACATGTTATCCGATATTAAAAATATATTGACGTTATAACGTAATATCTCACTAAGTTTCTGAAAATGTAAATGAGATTTAATATAAGATTCTTTAGGTAAACCTGTTTGCTGCAATCATCCAATATTTATGGCGACATTTCATTTCAAATGAAGTAGACAACTTAACTGTAATCGTTCTTGGTAAGACGCATTTGCCTGGAGTTTCTAGGAAACCTATGACTACCGATTATGTTTGAAAAATGTTAACAGTATATTTTACTTCTTTGTAAGGTTTACAAATTTTATGTGATTAAATCCAATAAAATGCCACTTTTCAATCGTAACTAAAAATTTATATCAGTCAGTTTACCGACCTATGATCCAGAATAATCAGTGTACTGTATTGTATCCACTAATTAATTTTGAGTTATATTGGCTTTAAAATGGATATTAATCTCAATGTTTTTCTTATGCTTCAAAAGTGTTCATCAGGATAACATGTAAATAATTGAATGTCAACAAGCACTTCAAAACTTGGAACAGTTAAAATACTTCACCTAAAGCATTGGGATGTTCATTATCATATTACATGTGGTAGCACCAGAGCATAACTTGTTTTAAAATGATATGTTACCAATTAGCGTATGAAAATTATCGAAGTTAATTGTCTTTTGCCACCTTCTCTGAGGAAAGATCAAACCCGAAATCAAAATTCCTTGCAGGTGGGCAATATTCATCAAAAATATAATACAGGCTGCACTGACAAAAGGGTACATATTTAACATAAATTGGAAAACTAATTGCACGCCATGGCGTATTATGTAAACATGTTTCGTTGACTGACGCACATGTTCGAACACGCCAGTTTAGCGGTGATGCATTGCCTGTTATTGAGGATCCGATTATAAACACAGAAATGATTTTCTGGACAGTTATTAATTGTATCCACACAGAGGACGTTTGAAATGTATGAATATCTCTCGTGTATTTCAGTTAGCCGTTGACATTGGTGTGTAATGTGTCTATATAGTCTTTCTCTCATTACAGAAGTCAATAACAGAAAAAGTACAGATGTTATCAAGGTGCAGTTTTTATAGAAACGTACAGCAACTCATGAAGTTTTTAAGCCATACTAGAAAACTTGCCGTTATTCGCCACTGGTTGCACAAATAACATCTAAGCATTATTCAGTATTTGAACATGTGTTGCTCAGTATATCTTCGGAAACATACGCGATTGCATATGTTATCCTCCCAATCAATGTCCTCATATCGGGCACACGTGTAGCATAGGCTTTGTCTTTAACATAACTCCAGAAGAAAAAATTGAGTGGGATAATGTCCGGTGATCTTGGGGTGGCCAGGATGTTGGACCATCTACCATCGAGAAATGTTACATCCAGAAATGCACGAACGTTTAAACCCCAGTGTGGCAGTGCACCATCTTGTTGGAACACCGCCCAAGGTAAAAACCCTGCCAGATTAGGCGCTGCATGCAGTTCCAACATTCTAGGTACACGTAGGCTGTTATTGCGGCCTCATCGAAAAAGAAGGGTCTAATGACTTAGTTATGCATGAGCCCGTACCACATAGTCACTTTCGGGCTATCGCTCTAGTGTTCAATAACAGTATGAGGTTGATTGGACCTCCATATACGCACATTTTGCATACTATTTTTTCCGGAGGTGTGAAACGTTGCCTCATCTGAAAAACACACACGTTGCAGATATGCATTATCGCCATCTGAGCGACGCAACACCTCAGTTGCAAAAGCAAACGTGTTGAGGTTGGTCAGCCGGTAGCAAGGTTTGCTTTGCATGATCTGATCAGCGCATGCGTACAAACGAAGTTTTACTTTCAAGATCTTCTTCACGGTTCGACGTGGAATGTCAAGTTCACGCGAAGCATGACGTGTTGTGATATGGAGGGGCTTCGCTGAAATGCTTCCCGCACTTTGTCAACGGACTATTTAGAGACAGATGGGCGACTCATTCATGTTCGGGGCCCCACACACCCCGTTTCTTTAAACGTCGCATACCAATTGTTATGCTTTTACGATCAGGTGGAGGTTGTCCATACTGTCTTCGGAAGGTGCGCGGAACAGTCACCGCTGACCTGATCTCGTGATACCTTAAAACACATTGGCAAATTTTCTTATTTGAAGCTATAGCGCCCCTTAATCCTTATTCAGTTAGTACCTGACACATCACAAAAAAAACCTTTACTAGATATTGTACATTTTGGTGAAAACAGCACTTTGATGACTTGCGTAGTTTTTGTGTTATTAATTTTTGTCATGAGGGAAAGACTTTATGGGCTTTATTGCTTAATATATCCTAGAGCACAGAAAGTATTTATTAACATTTAAGGGTGACGAGTTTTGCTAATCTGCCAGGTCCTGCATATATTGGTGTGGAATTTGAAACATTGACACTTTGAAAACGATAACATCTTCGTTAAAAGGCGTGAACCGTTTTCGGGAATCACACAGAACAAATTACCGTGCATATTTTGCTAGTTTTTTTAATTAACAATTATGAAGTTGAAGACTGTAAATATTTATTGTGATATTTACTGTCACATGTTTTTATTTATATAGATAATCTGTCTATGTTAATCTTATTATTATTTCGTATTGCAAAATGAAACGTAATATCAGGGAGACGACGCCAAAAATCCTTAAGCCATAATAAGAAGACATTTACAGATGTAGCGTTGGTGGTAGATCTTTGTTAACTGCGCGTTGTTCAAACATGCAGTGTTCTATATTGGAATCATCCTTTCATATATTCGGTATAGTTTTTTTCTCTTCCTCGCTTAACCACGTAAACCGCTATGGGCAATATTTTTAGACAGTACATAATGTAATTATTTCAGCATTATTATTTTTCCTTCGTGAAAAACAGTTTGTGGAAGTTACTCATTTGCATACTCTAATATCTACGATAAAAATTTCTATAACCTATTCGCGGTTTCTTTACACTTTTGGAATCAACCCTTTGAAAAATTACCCCATGAATGACGTGCTTGATTGTTTCCTAAATATGTCATCTATCACAAGCTCTTTTATACTTCTGTTAATATGACAGTGCCTTATGTTTGGTTAAATTGAAGCTTTTCATATATTTTGTCTATTAATTATAATATTTCATTTATAATTATGTAAATAAAAACAGGGAGAATATATGTATGTTGGTAATGCCTTGTAGGAAATGGTTCTTATGTAAAATTGTATTACACTCACTGTGCACGAATGAGGTTCGCTGTCCTTTTGGTGTAATTTTCTAGACTCGGTTAGGCCTAAGTTTTGTTTGCACGACGCGGAAGAATATGCTGGAAGTAGAACTTTAGCAGGGTTTCAGAAAAGTGTGCAGTAACCGTGAATGGCCTTTAACAGGTGTGGCTTTTCGTCTACAATTTTTATTATCTTGTTAATTTAGCGGAAAGGTCAAGAAAATTTACTTAATTAAATAGCAGGTCTTCATTCAAATTTATTACACATTTATTCAGAAAATAGCGAAACCTGAAATGGCGTTGTCTACTTTCTCGCAAGTCGTAAAATACACCTCATTGTCTGAGCTGTCGGGTGTTGTTATTTATTAAAATTCCCTAGTAGTGAAAGGAGTCTTAAGATGCCAAGCTCACAGACAGCCCGAGGAAAACGTGAAATGCGAAGAATTATCTTCACGCAAGTATCAGTACTACACGAGTTCCAGGAAGAACTGTAATGCCAGACTGTACGTAGCTCTGTTTTGCCCGTAATAAAAATTCCGTGCGTACACATTGAGCGAAACTCGTTAAATTATGCCACCTTTTCGTGAATCGAGATTTCCCGGGAAGAAAAAGTGGCTGTAAATTAAAACATCGGGATTTTAGAAATGTCAATGCAATTCGACTGAAAACCAATGAAATATGGTTCCATGAATGAAGAACTCAAACCATGCTGATTACTTCAGTTACTGGATATCGTCTGGCTTTATTGAAAACGTTACGTAGCAGGTGCCGCGTTTTATTATTTTGTTCCTTACAGTTTGTTCGCGGTTTATTCACACTTCTCGAATTAAACCTTTGAAAAATCACCCCATACGTATCTGGGTGTTTCCCCAACATGTCATGTATCACAAGCGTATCATATTTCTGTTAACATGAAAGTGCCTTATTTTAGATTTAATTACACTCTTACTTATATTTCACGTATAAATCTTAATATTTAAATTAAAGTTTCTATGAATAAAAAAGGAGAGCAAATAGGAGTTTTGGTAATGCCCAGTAAGAAAAAATTATTATGGAGAATATTATAACACTGAGTGCACATGAATGCGTTGTGTTGTCCCTATGGTGTAATTTCTATTACTTGGTTGAGTTTTTTTTGTGCTTGAAGCGGATGAACATTCTGAAAGTAGAACTTTAGCAGGAACTTAGAAAAGTTGGAAGTAACCTTGAATTGACTATAGCTACTCTACCCCTTTGCCTTGGCCATCCCTTCGTGTATACCACGTTTTCAACTACTTGTTTTCATTTCACACTTACATGCGCCATTGGAGTTGGCNTTGAATTGACTATAGCTACTCTACCCCTTTGCCTTGGCCATCCCTTCGTGTATACCACGTTTTCAACTACTTGTTTTCATTTCACACTTACATGCGCCATTGGAGTTGGCTGTACGAAGTAAGAGCTATGCTTTAAGCCCATTAATTGGGAACATTTGTTTCTTGGTNCAAGTATCAGTACTACACGAGTTCCAGGAAGAACTGTAATGCCAGACTGTACGTAGCTCTGTTTTGCCCGTAATACAAATTCCGTGCGTACACATTGAGCGAAACTCGTTAAATTATGCCACCTTTTCGTGAATCGAGATTTCCAGGGAAGAAAAAGTGGCTGTAAATTAAAACATCGGGATTTTAGAAATGTCAATGAAATTCGACTGAAAACCAATGAAATATGGTTCCATGAATGAAGAACTCAAACCATGCTGATTACTTCAGTTACTGGATATCGTCTGGCTTTATTGAAAACTTTACGTAGCAGGTGCCGCGTTTTATTATTTTGTTCCTTACAGTTTGTTCGCGGTTTATTCACACTTCTCGAATTAAACCTTTGAAAAATCACCCCATACGTGTCTGGGTGTTTCCCCAACATGTCATGTATCACAAGCGTATCATATTTCTGTTAACATGAAAGTGCCTTATTTTAGATTTAATTACACTCTTACTTATATTTCACGTATAAATCTTAATATTTAAATTAAAGTTTCTATGAATAAAAAAGGAGAGCAAATAGGAATTTTGGTAATGCCCAGTAAGAAAAAATTATTATGGAGAATATTATAACACTGAGTGCACATGAATGCGTTGTGTTGTCCCTATGGTGTAATTTCTATTACTTGGTTGAGTTTTTTTTTGTGCTTGAAGCGGATGAACATTCTGAAAGTAGAACTTTAGCAGGAACTTAGAAAAGTTGGAAGTAACCGTGAATTGACTATAGCTACCCTACCCCTTTGCCTTGGCCATCCCTTCGTGTATACCACGTTTTCAACTACNGTGAATTGACTATAGCTACCCTACCCCTTTGCCTTGGCCATCCCTTCGTGTATACCACGTTTTCAACTACTTGTTTTCATTTCACACTTATATGCGCCATTGGAGTTGGCTGTACGAAGTAAGAGCTATGCTTTAAGCCCATTAATTGGGAACATTTGTTTCTTGGTNATGCGCCATTGGAGTTGGCTGTACGAAGTAAGAGCTATGCTTTAAGCCCATTAATTGGGAACATTTGTTTCTTGGTGGTTACCTACCTGGACACACTTTGAGCATGTCGAAGGGATTATAGAGCTGTATTTTGTTGAACAGGAAATTACTTACCTTTAAATTGAAAAAACATTTTGTAACAGCTTCGCCCCATCTGCGGCAGTCCTGTTAATTATACTAACACTGTAAATTTATTTTGGCTTATAAAAGAAATAAATTTTTTTTTACCCTGTAAGCAACTACATTTTTCTTGGGTTTACATTTTTTTAAATATATAATTCCTTTGTAGTAAAGTCAATGAGTCTGTGGACTGGTGTGGTACGTGGCTGCCTACGCTCGAAGTGCCAGTCCTCAATCTTATTGCATGTGGTATCATTTGTAATATTTCAAATTACAGATATGTCTTTGAACGTACGCTATCGAGAAGAGGGAAAAAAATAACATTTCGTGCTCTCAAACGCAAATTTCATCAATTTGTAAAAGTGAATTAAACACATACTTTTAAAAATTGTATTTATGGAAAAAAGACGGTGACACCTCATTGGCACAGAAATTCAAACCATCAATTCTGGGAGTCACAATGTGAGACAGCTTTACCACGCAGCCAGTCACATCGCAAGCTTAAGACTGTATTAGAAGTTGAAATCCATTACTAAGGATATACACACGAAGAAAACATTGTCACAACTTGCGAAGAATTAATGTTCGTTATACAAAGAATTGCTGCATTTCACAGTGGTATTAAATGTCTGCAGGCGAATCGCACATTCGCACAGTTGCAGTATTATAATTGCATGATATATTATTTTAGAAATGTTTCCATCAGGACTAAATTCCTTAATGTTACCTTACTACAAATGTTATTACGGTCTGTTCGATAGATTACAAAAATCACTGGGCAAGGGAAGTTAAAAAAATANTTACCTTACTACAAATGTTATTACGGTCTGTTCGATAGATTACAAAAATCACTGGGCAAGGGAAGTTAAAAAAATGACACACAATCGCTAAAGCGTGTATTTCCTAGGAAATGTGAAATGTAATACATTTACTGGAAATCTAAATTAGTTTTACGGAACATTACCGCCCCACCCACCACCAAGATTACTATTTAATAGCACGTCTGAAAAACGTTTTACCGAAAGTAATAATATCTCATATTAAATTCGTAATTTAAAGTGATCCATATTTACTCATGTATTACAAACGCGGCATTTTTAACGTTACAAGCCANGTATTACAAACGCGGCATTTTTAACGTTACAAGCCATAAATTTTATACGGCTTTTCTTGTATTTTTGCGAAGGTTCGTAAATATACAAAGAAATTCTAAATTAAATTTATATTATTTATTTTACACTGCAGCAGCGGTAGTTTTTTTTAACTCTGCAGGCCGCTAGAAGCTTCTTATTTCAACGTTAAGTTGATTCTTTGAAATTACTATTTTGGATATACATTTTGAGAAGGGTAAAATGCTACTTAAGAAATACAGTGAGCTAAGTTGGTCTAAATCATGTATTTGGACAAAGCTGTTGAACTTTTTNAAGAAATACAGTGAGCTAAGTTGGTCTAAATCATGTATTTGGACAAAGCTGTTGAACTTTTTGTAAACTATGAACTCCACTTTAAAATATTCTGTATAATTTGAATGAACCCTATTCCATTGTTACATTACAATGATTCTTAAATTTATTATTTAGTTATATAAATATTGAAATATGTATATATATCTAAATCTGCGTACAGTTTAAATCAAATACTGAATAGTGTACCNTAGTTATATAAATATTGAAATATGTATATATATCTAAATCTGCGTACAGTTTAAATCAAATACTGAATAGTGTACCTCCAGTGGTGGTGGGGATTGAGTGAAGGATGAACAGATTTGGGCAGCTCTTAACATCGAGGTCTTGAAAGCCAATGAGGGTGAAGCGAGGTGACTATGGAGCACCGCCGGAATGCAAGGGCGAAAAATAGGAAATTCCAGAGAAAACCCGTCGACCGGCGGCATCAACCAGCNCAAGGGCGAAAAATAGGAAATTCCAGAGAAAACCCGTCGACCGGCGGCATCAACCAGCACTATTCCCACATGCTAAAATCCGGGAGTGACCCAGCCGGGAATCGAGCCAGGTTCACCCAGGTGGGAGGCAAGTAGCCTAACCACTACACCACCGCAGCCCCTGTTATGTTTGTAACAAATGTGGAAAAGTTATTACACTTCTTAAAAATACAATTAAAGTCTAGGGTAAAGACTTGCAAGTGAAAGCCGATTTATTTTAGTTTTTATAGACAGCTTAACTAACACTTTTATAGGTCTTAGTCATGCTTCTGAGCAACTATACGGCGTCCAATGATTTTTGCATCCATATTTCTTAACATTTACATAGCATTATTGATTTTTATGGGAGTCTGTGGACCCACCAAGCCATTGTGAGAGCACTTGGGTTTTTGTGGGCGGCCATCATTACTACGAATGGGCGTTGTCACCCATTATTTTCAACGTGGCATCCCAGCCTATCAGTACCGCCAAAAATAACTTATGGTAGTGGGTGGATACGTGTGTTTATAGTTTACACTAACATAACCTAAACTAACGTATAAAATGTTTTATGAGTTTTTTTTTTTTTTTTTTTTACAGTTTGAACAAACTTGGGATAATCGGCGGGTGTCACATTTTCACACGCGCATTCGCAGTTGCCATCGTCTCGACTGTCCACAGACAATAATTCCATTTTACATGACGTGAAATGATACGGAACAAATAGCAGAGGGCTCTGCGGAACTATTTGCATGACATCACCGACGTAGCGGGCGACCTCATACGACCTCTGAAACCTCGTGGTCAAACCGTACGTGGATGGTAACTCACACAGGACCACGTCGTTTTCCGGAATAATGTCGAGATTTCTGGGCGGAGCGACAGGTGCACCGAGAATCCTCGGTAATACCAGACTCCAGCTTCCATCTCATCAGCTTTCCTGGTTAGATGAAGGAGCGCCGCGTTGATCGAGCTTATCCACGCCTTTCGCGCAAGTGGGCTTAAGCGCGGCGGGGCTGGCAGGCCGCTTCGATAAAAATAACAAAAACCAATCTCCTATGGTCTTCGTTCCCATCTTCCATCTTCTCCGCCCCCTCGTCTCGTTTCACTTTATGCATTCTCCAAGCGTGGCAGGAACGTCAGGTCTTATCCCCCAGATAGACGGCTTCGCTTACGGCCAGCCTGATCACGCCGACCTCGGCTGAGAACACCACACCGCTTTCCATTTTCATTAATTTTCATCATGGAAATTGCTCTGGTTTTCCTTACCCGCGTTTTCGAAGTGCCTCTGTGAGTCCATAATCTTGCAGTGACCTGTATCCATTATCGACGGAGCAGCTCTCGTGCCTTCTGGAACTCGAGAAACATTTTCGTACCTAACNGGGGGGGGGGGGTGGCATTTGAGGGATGGGACACTGTTTATTATGTTCAAGCCACGTGATTAGCTTTCAGATATAACGATATACCCTGTACAAGCCTACATACTGGTTCCAGGGTTACTGAGCTAAGATGTTCACCCGAAAAAAGTTACGAGCTGCTGAAGGTAGAGAAATTATGTTTTTCGAAATCGCAAATGCCACTACGGGGCTCAAACCGTCTAGGTAATCCGATATTTAATTAATTACTGTCATAACGATATCAAATTTGATTTTTTAAATGGGAATGTACACGTTTACCCCAACAGCATAACATGTTATTAAGCGGTGATTTCAGTGACGTGATTAATTTGTAAATCAGAAGAGCACTTTTATTTATATATAAGGGGGTGTTCATAGGTGTATACATTTTACTGAAGCTGTTGTTGGGTAGGTTTCATCATCAGCTGGGATGGCCATGAGCTACACGGAAAATATCTGTGCAAGATAACGGGAATCGCTGCAGAGAGTGATCTAGTAACAGTTACCGTAATTGTGAATGGAGTGGAGATGTTTAAGCTTCTTTTCATCAACAAAGTGTTGAGAGCTGATATGAGTGAAGCGAAGTGGACGCGGAGCAGCGTTGGAATGCAAGGGCGGGGGAAACGGGAGATACCCTATAAAACCAACCGACTAGCGGCATCCTCCTGCACGATTCCCAAATGCGAAAATCCGGGAGTGACTCCGTCGGGGATTGAACATAGTTCTGCGTGGTGGGGGACGAGCCCTCTAGCCGATACACAAATTGAATTAACAACATGACCATTACAACGAACCTCATATATTCTCAATGGAAATAGACAACCATATTCAAAACATTTGCCATACCAGACTAATTTTCTTCTCCTGCGGTAATAAAAATTTTCAGCTTTAAAAAAATGATTATGACCATGAATTCTTTCTCATTATTGGATTCGTCAGTCTCCCCTAAAAATTAAGTACCTAAAAATGACACGCACTACAAATAATAACTGTTTTTCTGGTCCAGACCGCAGTCTTACGGGGTTGACGAATAGTATTTGGAGTGGTTGAACTTGAAGGAAAAGAGAACGGCCTGTGTAGTTTAACAGTATTCTGGCTTAAAGAGGAAGCACTTAAGAGTACAGAGAGTGTATTTGAGATAAAGTTAAGCTCTTGTAAATGCCTGAAGCACAGTTATTCGAAGGAAAAAACTAATAAAATAAAATACAAAGTGCATTAGTATTATTATAAATTGATATTAATGGAAATTAATAGAGGTTAATGGAAGGCACTGTAGCAATAAAAAAATTGTGAAAATGATTTTTAATTTTACACCGACTGTGTAAGAATATACAAATATATATGAATGTATTTGACTGACAGCTGACTGGGCGTAACGTAACCTTATCTAACCTATGCTAACATTAATCACTGAAAAACACATGTTTACACTAAAAACGAGGTACTGAAGATATTTGAAAATAATTTACTACCCCCTTGAATTTATTTACTGCTCACGAAAAGAAATAAATATATTTTTTTTTAGTGATAATTCTTGGCCTTACAAACACTGAAAAGCCGCGGCCCCAACCGGAATTTGGGTAATGACCATCTCACTAAAGGTATTTAGAGCTTATGCCACATCTAGGAAGGAAAATATTTAGCAAAAACAATCCTTAACCTTCGACTCCATGGCGTTTGGCCATTCAGAGATATTTTTTATAGTGAAACAGTAAAAGGCTTCGCTTCTCTATTTGTTGTTTTAAAATATGGGTTAATTATATTAACAACTTCTATAGACATAATGCCTTAACTTTCGTGGATGATCATGAATCGCACTGGTCCTATGCCGTGTTCCGGGGACTCTGCAGGCTGTGCTAAGAGCTGTCAGACCGGAGAGGCAAGCATTGTACATTAATAAATTAATAAGACAATTACATTAACTAATGTAAAGGCAGCTGCGCAGACGCCAATCTGGTTCGCAGGATAGTGGGTGTCAAACTATGCTTAAAAGGGACTATGAACCACAAGTAATTTTGGTTTACTTAGAGTAAGGCACTGCGTGCAGCGGTAACTTGCCTCTTTCGTAAATATCATACAAGGGGTCGATTTATGTTAGGTAGCTGACATATACATGACAAATTCTCTAATTAAAAATGCATGGTAGATGTGAGTTTCGTACATCAGTTATGACTCTTAGGGCTTTTTTTACCTTGCAACTATCGCTGGGCTGTGATTCCTTATAAGATATCTATCGGACAACTCGACGGTAAATGAGGTTTCTCATAAAAACGTATACCAATATACATTTTTCTGCGTGAATGGAAACAGAGAAAGAGGTTTTGTTGATTCTTATTCTTAGCTGAAAAAAAAAAAAAAAATATAAGCATCATAAGAGCACAATGCATGTACACAATTACCTGAGGATTGGGCTAGAGAAAGGACATAACTGTATCTTCTAAGCCGATTATATCAAATATTAAAAAAAAATAATAATACAATTGTAGCCACACAAAATTGTAAAAAAACGTGTGGGCAGAGCTTCCAAAAAATATTGCTGTGCTAATGTATTTTATCTCTTGATTTATTTTTATTCTTGAATCACATTATCCTTCCTATCCACGGTGTACGTTCTCGTCTAACCACCTAATATTGCGAAACTGGATGACAACCAATTATATATTTTAATAACAAAAATAAACACTAAAACGTATAAATAACAATAATAAATGTTCAAATGCTAAAGCCTTCATCCGAAAGGAACTTCATCTGGTTGCAGACAACGCGGGCATAAAATAAAAAACACATTTGTTTGTATTTATACTAGAAATAAAAAAAAATTATTTTTTTTGAACAACGGATAGAGATCAAAATAGTGACAAAGGGAATAGTACAATAAAAATACAATGAGATAATACGTCGCGAAAATCCTTGCGTTAGGGGAAAAATAGGGTTGAATTATTTTATTTACATGAATATAAATAAGTCATCGAAATTACAATTGTTAGAGAGATTTTGACTGTCTTCTTACATTCAGTTGACCTTTCTTACTTTCACTTTTAGGGTCACGAAATTAAATTAATGAAATAAATCTTATATTCTTACTCATTAAACTAAAACGAACTAAAATATTTTGAGATAGGTTTGCCCTATTCCATATCAACGCCGGTTTCTTTAGCAATAATATAAAGTTGATTTCGCTGCCGAACTTTTAGTTGCCAAGTGCTGGGGATTTGTTTCATTCCTAAGATTTTATTGATTTTTTTTGTGATATTTATTTTTTGACTTTTTACTGAGAAACCATTTTTCCGACGGCTTTCATATTAAAAAAATTTTTTTTATAAAAAAATGAAACCAACACCTGGGTTACCTGGTATTTGAACTGGGTACTTTGTGCGTGAAGGTGCCTTGGCTATCTCTGCAGTAGAGGTCACCAAATGCTGTAATATTACGGCGTCGCTTCTGCCAAATACTGTGTACCCTTCTACGAGAAAAGAGCTATAAAAAGCACAAGAGATAGAGGGATTACCTAATATACGTTATATAAGATACGAGAAAATGATATGAAATGTTGCAAAAGTTCAGTCGAAAAATAATTTTAGCCATTTTTTTTAACATAATTTTGGGAATTTCAACACGACATTTTGCGCCAAACAAGTTAAAATATACGACGTTTCACGATTAACCTATCGATTTTGGTTAATCGGAAAACCTTCATGTGGAATAATGTACTTGTCTCGCCTGCTGGTTTGCATTATGTTCACTTAAATATTTAATTTAGTTGTAAAATGCATGTGAAACTGCAGGCGTAAGTATCACACACTGTTAGTTCCAAGAAATAGTTTTTGTTATTTTGAAAACATCAAAAATTATTTTCCACTGCAGCGAAATGTATTATTTAATTATTATTTACATGTTTCCCAAACAAAACGCAAATTTCAAATATTCATAATTCTGACGCTTTATTACTAAAAATTTTCCCCGCTTCTAAATTGTTACTTTTTTCTGGCCATACTTTTATATGGTATTACAAATTTTATAAATATGATAAAAATATTAACAATATGTTATTAGTTTTCATATTTTAGCTGCTTACTTTATATTCTTCCTGAAGTTTTGACAGTCATCGCAGCTGCCGTCTTCAGTGTGTCAAAGTATCTGTTATTGTGAGACCCTTAAAATCATTATCCTGTTTCATCATCCATATCCGCCATTATTATTATTAAAACACCGGTATTCATATATAATTAGTTATCAATTAAATTTATCATCAATAAACATCAATCAACATTTATCATTAGCTATCATCATTCATTTTGATTTCATGCAATCCTTTATAATACATAATCCATCATCAATCCATCATGAATTATAATAAAAAAATCATTATCTATCATCATTCATAATCATTCATGATCCATCATTATTCCAAACCACTCCTCTTTTTACCATACTAAAATGAGCACTTTTGAAAGCCGTACATTGTAATGTACAATGTGTATTATGCCACCACATGCAAAATTAACATTCCCACAGGTCTGATAACAATATTCATGCATCGGTTAAGTGAAACTGATAAATTATTCTGAAAGTAAATATTTTACAGATTGCCTTATCCTTACATCTATTAAAAAATAGAAAGCAATATAAATAATTTCGTTATTCATCATAGTTAACTAACACTTTTAACTAAACGCTTAGACGAGGAACTACTTTCCCTCTGTTGTCACCAACTACGCTGATCGCATTCTGGTCAATCTGCCCTGCCTTAGAAAAAGTGTTGTGTTGTGGTCGTTGTTGAACATTGTTAGTAAAGTCCAATATGACACCGGAAGATACTTTCCACGAAAATTGTATCGAAATATCCTAAGTGTAAATTGTTATGTATATATAGATAGTGAAACGTGGTATCGTTAAGTAGTTAGTGTAGAAAAGAGTTATATTCTTGTGAGTTTATATACACTGAAGAGCCAAAAAAACTTGTAAACCTGTCTAATATCGTGCAGGGCCCCCCGAGCACGGAGAAGTGCCGCAAGACGACGTGGCATGGCATCGACTAATGTCTGAAGGTATGCAGGAGGCAGTTCACACCGTGAATCCTGCAGGGCAGTCCACAAATAAAATCTGCGCCAATTAGAGAAAGAGTTGCACGTCTGTCACGATTAATGATTCTCGTCAGTCGTCGTTTGTCCCGTTCTTTCGCGATCTTATTCCGGCCACAGCGATGTCGAAGATGTGATGTTTTACCGGATCCCCGATACTCACGGTTTANGGATTCCCAATATTCACGGTATACTCGTGAAATGGTCTTACGCGAACATCCAAATGTTATCGCTACCTTGGAGATGCTATGTCCCATCTCTCGTGCGCCGACTATAACACCACGTTCAAACTCACTTAAATCTTGATCACCTGCCATTGTAGCAGCAGTAACCGATCTAGCTGCCGACCGCATCGCGTTACTCTGATTGGTTCCGTACCTCTGTTATTTGCATACGCACCCGTATACCAGTTTTTTTGGCTCTTCAGTGTATATTCAGTTTTCAACTTATGGATGCTTAAGCAGAAAGGGGACTTTCGGAGTTGTCTTTTTTTTTTGTTTTTTTTNAGTGTATTTATATCGTTCACAACTATTTGTGTCACCAATTGCAATAAAGTACAGCATATTTTGTTATCAATAACATTTATTTTTGTTGTACCAAAAATAATTTTGTCATAGCCACAGAACGATTGCCGAACTTCATTGTGGATGATTTACTGCATTTTCCGTTACCCACGCCCAAAACGCAATGCTGTTCTTTTACATACATTTTCCCGAAGTTGTATAATATCCGTAGCTCCTTGCATTACTTGTCCAGCAGTAATCCGTGCTTTCTTATTCTCTTTTTTTCAGGAGGTTGTCAATAAGTATTACTAGTTTCCAATTTCCTTCAACCGTTGAAGTAAAATGTCCACAAAACGATGGACTATCTGTTCCTTTCTTTCAATGACATCTTCGTGCAAATTTGTTGTCTCTATTTTGATTGTTTCCGGTATGTAATTCGATCTTAAAACTCTAGTGTCTATTCTCATCGCGTTCATTATTGTAATTTTCTCCTCTCCCCCACGAATGACCTACAGATATAAATTTTATATTAAAACCACTTCGTTTATTACGAATTATGTAACTTGTGGTGTCATTTCGGATTACTTTTCGTCACCAAGCAGTGTCACATTTTTGTAGGCCTCTTGATTATGATTTATTTAAAATTCGGTTTCTTACGTGGTTTTGTATATTACCATTAAGCAATTTAATTTATTTAGGATCCTTGTTTTGTTCCCTTCAACAGACAAGATTTCTCCTACAAAGCCCGCCCTCAGATACTCAGCATCTTGACATTTGTAAACAAACAATGTTTTTGAAACGCTTCTAACTATTTTGGAATAACGTATATTTCATCATTCGCATCGTCCGTTTTTGTAAACTGGCTATTTCCATATAATCATGTGTGGAAGTAGGAATTGTCGATTCATATCGCCATGTTTTGCATTTTCTCGTTCATTTTTAGAATGCATGTGATAAAATTACCAAAACTTTTACGTAGACGCAGCAAATATATTATTACACTTTTATGATCTTGAATTGTTCGAAGATGGTTTTCCGCAGTTATGCTGAAGATCTTATTTTTGGACACATGTGTAATGTAGAAATTACATACATTTTTTAAGGGTTTCGGCTATCATTATCCTTGGAAAGGTGACATTTGACATGTAAATGATTTTCCATATTATTTGCGTACTGATTTTCTTACAATCCATACCGTGCATCCCAGATTAGAAGCCAATGTACTCCTGTTTCTACTTATTACATCGTGGATGTTATTATCCTTCTCAAAAGGTTGTGCATAATTAAAATGTTATCTTACATAAATCGTCAATTTGTAGGATGATCCACATAGATAATGGTTTTAATTTTCTTGTTGAAAACGCTTCGTAAAGCAAATGAGGTAAGCTACATCGTTTAAGGTAAAAGAAATATGCAAGGTTCTAGAATAGTTAAAATTTGAATAGGAAGGACCGTCACTTTAACTGCACACGTTAATCAAATTCCAAGTACTTTTCATAGTATAGTGTCCATCAGATCACAATCAGTATGTACATTGCTGCACAAACGTAAAAATTTATCCGTATTTAATAATAAATAAACGAACTCCCACAATATATGTGCATCTGAGAAATGCTAGTGTGGCGCAGAGACAACAACACTAAGTAAAATAACGAGCGAGGTGGAACTGTGAACTGATATTCGGAAGGACACGAGTTCCATTCCTGGCCCAGCCATTTCGATATCGGCTTTCAGCAGCTTTCGGGCACAAATCCCGACGGATTCCAGGATGTTCGCTTTGTTAAGGGTCCTTCGCTCTGCGCTCCTGATTTTTAGAGTTATCGATTTCTGTTCCTTTTGAACCTGTCACTGAACAGACGTTTACCGATACACAAAAAAAAAAAAAACTTTGCTGACCTCCAGCTTACACAAAGCTTTTCCACAGTTCCACAAATGTTTCGATCTTACAACCCACTCGAGATCTGTATAATGTAATTGCATGTACAATCTCCATAATGGCATAATTTTCTATGCCAGCGGTCACAAATTATTTCGGACCTTCCTTTGTAGTTCTTGATACAGAAATGACAGAAAGTTTCATATATTAACCCTTAACATGTCAATATGCACGCATGTTTTATTTATAGTAGCGTTAAGTAAAACATGCACTTCCTTTTTATCCTGTCATAACTCAGTGATACGTTTTGTTATGGTGTGATCAGGCCTTAACTGAACGGCTTGCCTGATCACACCTTCAAACATTAAACCTGGAAACCAACGCGATTGCAACGCCACCATTTGGTCGTCCATCCTTGCGAAAGAAGACAGTTGCAGAAATCCCCTCCACCGGTCACTGAGCGGGACCGTAGAACCACGCGCATGATATAGGCCGGCGTAACACCCGGAACGAGGGTCTTTTCGTCTTTAGTCCTTTGGGAGCCGACCAGCGAAGTAGACCAGGAAGATGGGTGTGTCCGGCCGGCGTTAACCGTCTCGCAGAATCAGCCTCCGGCTGCAACATGGTAATGACTTTCCAGTTAGGTTTAATTAAAATGGTGGGAATCATAATGTAATTAAATAATCATCTTGGTATTCGATTTAAAGCTCCCCCGATCAATAGGCATTTAAATAGCAACTGTATAATCTCCATGTAATAAAACCTCATCATATACTGTTGTGCTCTACCAAATCATGAGTCATTATTGAGCTACATCCATAAATACTTTGAAGTACGAATTAGCTGAAAAGCTAGTTCGTAACAGTATGTTCAACTTTGTTTGCAAGTCACAGCTTCTTCTCTACCTAACAGTCACTTGTGTTCCGGCATAACGGTGGGACGAAAATAAGGAAGCTATTGCAGAACTGCTTTTGTATGAACAATGAAACAAACTTCAAGGAAAAATACGGAGAAGATTTTTCATTAGACTTACGCTTTGTAGGGCAATATATCCATTGCACATACCCTGGTGTATAAAGCCTAGCCGCGATATTATTCTTCATAACCATGTGAAGGCTGCTTCCTTATCATTCCTGCATTTTGGAGGGGTCGCGGCGGCGTAGTGGTTAGAATAATCGCCTCCCACCAAGGCGAACCGGGTTCGATTTCCAGCGGGGCAACCCAGGATTTTCGCACGTCGGAATCGTACAGGTCGATGCCGCTGGTGGCAGGTTTCATCGGGGATCTCCTGTTTCCCCAACCGTTGCATTCCGGCGCTGCTACATACTCACCTCACTTCATCCTCATCGGCTCTCAAACCCTTATTGTTAAGAGCCCCAAAATCTCTTCTCACTCACTCACCCTTTCTGGGTAATGCAGAGGTATATTTGTTTCCTTTGGTTGCCCTCGATTTTCCGCCGTTCTCTTTGGCCTTTCTCTCTGTCCACGTAACGTAATCTTTCTTTTGCCGTGTTACAGGCAGTTTCTCTACATCAATTTGGATTTATTTTTGATTACTTCGCTGTCCAACTGTCACTGAACCTCTCATATTTATCGACGGCAGTAAAATAGGACACTGCGACAAACGTTTAGTATTTCGCATCACGTTTGCAATGCACGGCCCGTATCATCCCATGCGTCCCGTATAGCAAACAACGTGGCGAGCGACAAAGTTGGCGGGAGTCTGTGCCGCAGCTCGCACATGGTTCGTCGCTAATTAAGGCGGCGGCGGGCCTAATTACCGCTGCATGGCGTGGTCTGACCTCTCCTCCCTCCCTTTCCCTTCGTGACTAGGGGGTCCTGGAAGACGGTCCACGAACCACGATGTGCTTCCCTTAGTTCCTCTTCGGGACTCCTCTACCCGTGGCTTCGCGCCCACGCCGCGCGCAGCTGTCTTGTCTGCACCTCTGCTGTTCCCGGCTGAGGAACAGCTGCTGGAATGTATAGTCTGCTCGCGGTAAACTGAGCACTTTATAACTCCCTGCTTAACATTTACTTACGCTCACATTATCAATTCTTCCATCATGTGCAAAATTGGCATTGCCTAATCAACTTTATTCATGCGTCGGTCGTGTAAAGTAATAAAATGCTATAGTAGAAAATATTTTACAAATTTGCTCATTCTTATACAGTTCACATTAGATTGTACTGATGCACCACGCTGTTATTGCAGTATTTGAAACAATGTAGTTTCGCATTAGGCACCATATTTGTAACGATGCACGTCAAGGTATTGACGGCTGGAAATTACCACTCGGTTAGCTCAGTAGTAGCAACACGAACTCTTTAAAAAGGCGCCAATTAAATACCAAATAATGTACTCACATTCCGGTTTATTATTACTAACTATTGTTTTTTTAGAAAGATGCCACAGTTCACATACAGTGTTCAGGCATGCCGAGTACGAACAGGGTTCACCGATACACAGACAAAGTCATGAGCAGCACCACAGTCGTTGATTATTTACGTCATAAAAACTTCCCCGAAAAAAAAACCGAGGCAGCGACCTCCCACACCGGCGGAGAAATAATCTAGCAAGTTCAAGTTTGCCGGTGTGGGGGTTATGCGCCACATCCGACGCGGCCTAGGCGAGTCGCTGTTTGTCAGCTGCACGAGGTTACGAACTAGCTTTTCAGCTAATTCGTACTTGAAAGTTGCTAGGGGCGTATCTCAATAAAGACTCATGATTCGGTAGAGTACAACAGTATCTGATGAGGTTTATTAACATTAAGTTTTTTACAATAACTATTTATGTAACCATTGATCGGGGGAGCTTTACATTGAATTTAAGATGATTCATTATTACAGTTAATTCACGCCATTTTAGTTAAACATAACAGGAAAGTCATCACCTTGTTAATGTTGCCGCAGGCTGATTCTACGAGACGGTTAACGACGGCCGGACACACTCATCTTCCTGGTCTGCTTCGCTGGTCGGGTCGTCCAAAGGACTAAAGACGAAAGACCACGTTCCGGGTGTTACGCCGGCCTATATCAAGCGCGTGGTTCTGCGGCCCCGCTCAGTGACCGGTGGAGGGGATTTCTGCAACTGTCTTCCTTTGCAAGGGTCGACGACCAAATGGTGGTGTTGCAATCCCGCTCGTTTCCACGTAAAATGTTTGAAGGTGTGATCAGGCAAGCCATTCAGCTAAGGCCTGATCACGCCATAACAACGACCACTGAGTCTACTGCTGCTCGGCGATATGTGCCCGAAAATTTGTTCTGCGGGCCCATCGCCTCCCCCCCCCCCTTTTTTTTCTACACAGATAAGGGCACATCAGCCAACATCTGCCAGCAGTGCCATCCAAACTGCATCGTTTGTAAAAAATTATCAAACACTTTAGACCAAAAACTGTTTACCTGCAGTTCGGTAAGCTTCTTCGTAGCCATCCGAACTGCATTGTTAGTAAAAAATAATAAAACTGTCGACGCCGTTTGGAAAAGTTTCTAATACTAATGGTGAAGCATAACAAAAAATTAAGATTTCCCGGAACAGTTGACGTATGTCCGATAACGATAAACGAACCCCCACTGCTTTACTTTTGAATCCCGATAAAATATTACGAAGCTTTGGAAAAGGAAAGAACATGAAATGCGTATCCCGATATCTAATATCTTGTGTCGTTACAAGATGCAAGTTAAATATATATTTGAATAAAACTCAGAAATAATCGGGACTGCAGAAATGAATTTTCGAGAAATATAGCAAGACATACCAAGCAAAAAAAAATTATAAATAAATCAGAGAAGAGCTACGATTATTGCTGTCAAGTGAAGAAATTGAAAACCATAAAATGAATTGAAAAAAAAAATCATAACAATATGACGCAACCTCACATGCTTTCTAAAATCGTGTTCAAGAGTCGACACAGTGAAGAACTATTAGAAATAGAAAACGAGATCAATATACGCCAAGGTTTACATAGTTGGACGTAACAGGCCACGCTAATCACAGCCACATTCGTCCTTCGTTGTCGGACCTGACAGGAAAATTAATTCACCGACTGGGTTCGTCATTGTACGGTTATACATACCCGCTAAATGAAACGGAACCTCCCAACTCTAGTGGCTACAAAGCTGCCGTTATCTCATCGACGCTCGGGGACTCGGGTCGTATAATCGCAGGTCATGTTTCCCAATGACACGATAATAACGCGTTGGCGATCACTGCGACAGAGTATCGAGCAAAACGGAAGAATTAGCGCAGGCGATAACAGCGGTGAAACGCTAGCATTGAATCAAATCTATCATGACGGGAATTTGCGCTGGTATTTTTCTACTTCCGTGAGAATTATTTACTAGGCATGTTCGCGGCAATGTACAATAAAATTGCAATGAATTTTGCCAGAAATAATGGTTTATACTCTTTGTTTTGCTTTTGTGAAGTGGATTTCAATCTTCGCCCCCAGGGAAATGCTAGTACAATAAATTTAAAATGAGTACGTTTCAAATTAATCGCCTATCGCCGTCCAGTAACCACATTTGCGTGAAAGAAGAAGGAATTTTTTTAAGAGTTTTGAGAGCTTAATGTTTTATTTAAATAGTAAATCAAAATTATATAAATTTAAATATGTGCATAAGAAAGGGAAATTATTTCGCATACTTGGCTGTTCCGTAAATACGTACACTTGAATAATCAAATTAAATACACTTCCAAATTAAATTGAATGCACCAGACAATTGCCAATGTAACATATCCTAGTTTAAAGTTCAAACGAAACAACAGTTTCAATTGAAATTCATAGTTTATGACAGTGAAATTATATTATGGTTAGTTACTCAGCCAGCCTAAACGACAATAGACAGTTGTGTAACTACAGCCGAACGAGTTTGTAAGGGAATTCAAGGGGTCAGTAATATTTTCCCATGTACAGAGGTTATTCATTAACCAATTTTTCCATAAATCCAAGTTCCCCCACTTTTTATTCCATGCGTGGAAGTTTTGGGATGGAATTTTAAAACATATTTATGTACTGTGCACGTGTGATGGTTGACTGCTTTAATAATGCCTGCATAATATGTACTATATGTGTAATTTGTTGAAGTTAAGTTACATTAAGAGAGTCACGTCACAATAACTTCAGTCCATTCCATGGAGTTAATTCTGAAGGAACGTCACGAACGTTCCAAATACAGAGGTATGAGAAGAGGTAAAAGAGAAAAGGACGTGGAGAAAAAATATTCCTTACGTATAGGTAGGGGCAGTGATATTTCGCGAAAATATTTCGAGACAAGATACAGTCCAAAGCACCGTAGGGCCGTCCAGCTTCTTTGATTGGCTAAAAAATGTTCTGGCCCGTGTTAACAGTTTGCGCACGAATCACGAAGGCTCAGTGTCGGAGTTACTTAGTCCTGAGTGGCTTGGCCAAAGACGGACACGGCACCAGCAGCCAATGGAGGTATAACAACAGCTGAGGTGTGTATATAGTAGTGAAGTCTACTGTGTGCTCCGATTTTTACGCGTAAATGCACTGGCCCTACGTATAGGTAAAAGTATTCCATACATAAATGTTTTCCTTATCCGGAGGTTGCATGTAAACAGATATCACTGTAATTATAAAACTATAAATTTTTACATAAATGGTTATGCTGATTTGTAAGATGCGAAACGGATCGACGAAACACGCAAGGGTGGGGGAAAACAGGTCCAGCCAACTTTTAATCAGGCCGTTGATGCAACTGCAAATTTATGAAGCATGTTCGCGAGAGCGTTGTGGCGATTTGGAAATCGATGTTCGTAGAGGCGAGGCGGATGGAGAACGAAAACAATTGCGCGAGATGAGGCGACTCGAGGCGATGACAACCATTAGCGCCGTGGCGCTAATGAACGTGCGCGTCGCGACGCGTGACGGACGCACCTGTCATCTCTCAGTGGACTCGCGCAGGTGATGAGGGGGTGCTATAGGCTGTCCACGGTAAAGTGTGCGCTTATGAGGGAGGCCCTGGTTACTTTATCCTTTCAGCCATTCTTTATCCTTCAACCACATTTTTACATAAAGAAATTCCACCCCACTCAAAAGATAACGTCTACAGCTAAAATTAAATATACNAAAAAAAAAAAAAAAAAAACATTGAAAGAAGTCATTGCTCTTACATATTACATACATATTACTTTACACACTGGTACACACACAGAAAATGTTTTTTATTTATTTTTTTTAAATAAAACAAAGTTTGTTTTGACGCAAGCATGTTAATTTTGTATACACAGGCAATAAAATATTTTATTGTTGTTGAAAACAAATTATATTTTTGGTCTTGTTTGGTAGCCCCGAACTGTAAAATTTTATCGGTGCAATGAAAGATTTGTTTAAATCTACATATATTAACCATGTTCGGGTAATATAAAAAAAAATTAAAAGCTGAATGTATATTCCAACCCAGATCATATGCGCCCTAGCATTACTCCCTAGAAAACTCATATCGGTGGAAGGCTGGGACGGGCCCGTCCGAGGGTTGCGGGCCGCCCGTCGGGTTCGTTACAGCTCACCGGGCCCGGCCTGTGATTGGCTCCGGACACACTCTAGCGGACCATTGCAGCACACTGGGCAACACACGAGCGCGGGCCGGGCCCACCTTTACAAATATTGATTGAACTGTTAATTGCTAGCATTCAGGAAAAGCCTGAAATCTGGGACAAATCGAGTGAAGTTTACAAAGATCGTAATAAAAAAAATTGATGCGTTGACGTTTGTTTGCGTCCAGCTTAAGGCAGATTTTAAGTACCTTCCGGATGATTAGAGACAGGCGTTTGGTAAGTAAATATTTATTACAGTTCTTTGGTTGAGACTATTATTTGTAACATTATTGTCTCGCTAACGTTGTGTTCCTTCTGTTAGTATCCCGTTAGTCTCTATAGAGCGTTCGTTTTATTTCTTCATATTTTGAAAATTAGGATAGTTTATGGTCGGTTACCTATCCTAACAAACCACTGAAAATTCCATATGCTGAGGTTGCCCCAATTGGGTTTTCTATGCTAAGTTTGAACTTAACCCTAAATGCAGATCTGGCAAACGACTAATTTTAGTCGTTCGAAAAGCACTTCTTCACTGGTAAATGACGAATAGTAGTAGTTTTTTGCAATTTTTTTTTTCCAAAAAATAACATAAAAATGCTATACAAATGTATATATGCTATTCACGGCAAGGTGAGCACTTTTTAAAGCCGTGTCATTAAGAATAATAGTAAATATACATTTTTTATTTTAGCCTTGGACGTTAACTTCCGAGTGCAGTAGAATGAATATACACGCTGTGTTTATTACTTACATGGCAGCATTTATTTACAAAAGTGGTTAAAGGATAAATGATAGCTGAAAGGATAACGTAACAAGGACCTCACAAGTGCTCACTTTACCGTGAACAGTTTATATAAGGCTTAAAAATGTATACAGGAAATTCTAAACTTTAATTTTTCATGTAAAAATTTTCATCTGGGCACGTCTTTACCGATGTAAAAAAAATTATGAATTACGTGGAAACATGTTAGATTACTGAAATTGGCCACATGTCACTATTTACCCTTATATAATTTTTTATTTATTTTTGTTCAATTTTCAAAAATGTTATGCTGTTATATTCTAGTACGTTCAATTTGAAAACGTATTATGTATAATATTTGCAATGCATTAAATTTAACCGCAAAGGGAATGGTAAACAGATATACAATAATTTGAACCAATTTACACGATTCCCTGGAACAAACAGGTGGAAAAAATAAGATGCTTAAATATGAAATATTTTAGCTGTAATAGTGTCGCAGATGTACTACAACAATTCAGTTATATAATTATTATATGTTGGCTATGAATTTAACACAAATGCTTCCTTTAAATACAGCTAAGTGCTCTTCAGTGAAAACATTTTAACTTAAATGTAGGCTTTGGCTGTTAGTTCCATTCTTAATTAATGCATTGAAAAACATGTATAAATTATTACATTGAAAGCTGTGGTTTTCATTCTTGAAAACTATGCATAAATCGCCACGCATAACACATTTAAATGAACTCACTTAAATTTACAACAGGCCAAAAATTGTTTTTCACTTCATAATGATTTTAAAGTTTTCAAACACGTCGAGTTTTAGGCTGTCGTTAAATTCTTGACCATTGCCCAGGGACTGAACCAACAGGAGTTGTAAAATAATCAGCAAGAGTGTTTCTCACGAGATTGGCTCCTCTACCACCTTGGGGTATTTCTCCAGAATCTTCCACCTTGGGGCATCTCTCCATGTTCTTCCACCTTGGGGTATCTCTCCAGATTCTGCCAAGTCGTATAAACCTTCCACAGCCAATGTTTCCTCCACATTGTAACTATCTCTCACTGTGACAAAATAGTGGAGAACTACACAAGCCATACGATATCGACTGCAAAGTATATATTCACAGTGACAGGACGATGAAAAATCATCCATTTATAAGAAAAAATCCCAAATGTACATTCCACGTACCGCCTTGACCGGCAGTTTCGATAGTTGATAATCCTTTTACTTGCAGAGAGGTTCTTTCCCCCGAGAGATCTAAGAAATTCTCTTGTGCAACGCGAAAGCTTCATCTCCTACGAGAAAATAACGCACGTTTGGATTTTCTGTGCCAAATAAAGGCCTTGTTGGTATGCCAAGTGTGTTTTCTTCTATGATTTTCCGCAAAGAACATTCTTTGAATATAGCGAGGTCGCATTCACTGCCATAAGCTCCTATGTAAACATAGGCGAATTTATAATTCGTGTCAGCTACTGCCATCAGTACAACAGAAAAGAAGTGTTTATATTTGAAATAAAAAAAACAATGAGCCGGGAAAAATCTTGTTTAAAAATTTACGTGTGTTTATCGTCAACCGCTCTGAAACAGTGAGGAAAATTAGCCTTTTTTTTTTATTTCTTTCTTCAAAACCTGCAGTTATAGGTTTGCATGACTCTTCATTAAGTTGTGGAATACATTCTTTAACTAGGCGGTTCCAAGTACATATGCAAAACTCTCGAACAACAGAAGCAATCGTAGAACAACCCATCCTATAAGTGTGAAGATCTGTGAAGCAGCATCCAGTGGCCAAGTACCTGAAAGAATACAAATAAATATAATAACTATTCCAAAAATATTGTTATCCAAATATCTAATATACAGTGAATGTTGTATTTGAATTTGTTTTGCCTCTTTTTTGAGTATTTAAAAAGATGCAGCGCATTATAGGGGTTGCTATTTAAATAAAGTTAAAAGTACTTTAAAATCTGCGTTTTTATTTTTTAGGTAAGATGGTGGTGAAGAGATGGGCAAATGCACGAGACCAATGGATGAAACGCAAAAAGAACGAGAAAGCGAATGTCATGTCAGGATAAGGAGCTTCTAAGACCAAAACGTATGTCTACCACGACCAATTAATGTTTCTCGACGAGATTTCTGTCCACCGAAACGGATCGACGAATACAGAGGAAGTCGTTGGGTTGGACGATGAGCTTCAACACGTCGCTGATCCTCTCGGTTCAGCCTCCTGCAGCCGTTCAGGAACCAAACGAAAACGCTGGCACGACTGCGACGAGGAAATGGAAACGGGGCTTAGGCGAGTTTGAAATAAGGATGATGAAAGCTGTGGAATCGAAACCAAACCCCGAAGACCGACACCTTATGTTTTTTGTAACTTTATTTTACCTTCGATAAACATTTTTAACGATGATGAAATTTTGGATTATCAAATGGGAGGTTTTACAACGCGTTAAGAGCACATCTCAGGGTTTGCCAAACATCCATATGCAAGCACACATGCCATGTTGCTCCCGACCATTTATTCACCAATATCCACCTCATCAGCTGACTTCGCAATATGTGCCGCCAAATCCTTCTGTGCAATTCTCTTCATGGAGCATCTCTCCAAGCATGACTCCACAGTCTCAGCTAACTAATTGGAACGACAATGAGTTTTCACCTGATAGGACCAATGTTTAGTCACCATGTTCTAATGTACCTTATTAAATTTAACGTCATTTAAAAGTACATAGAAATGAGATAAATTAATTTTATTCTAATGCTTGAAAAAAAATATATTTTTGTTATGAAATTGAATAAATTTTACCTTTTGCATAATAATGGTTTTTACTTGCTACCTCATATTTTCGGTTCTTTTTCGTTGTCCTCTCCCCAATGCCCTGAATAGATGACGAGTTTGAGAATAAAAATTTTTTAGGTGAGTTCATATTTGCCAAATTTTAGTTTAAGTTACATTAATTTAGGGAATACCAGTAATCATACAATAATGGTTCGAGTTAGATTAGCAATTTGGGGGGAGGATAACAGAAATTAATCATATTTTCTAACATCACCTCCTCAGGCCAAACCAGTATTGTGTTGTATTACAAAAAAATGATATAATCTTTTTAAATATGATTTTAATTTATGCTATGTTATATCTCAGAATAGTACATTTTGACATACTTATTTTTCAGCTGATTACCTTTTTCTAACAGACAATTTAAGACGATATTAACATTATATCAAATAATAAACAAAGATAAGTGTGTATATTCTTTATTACTTATTTTTTATAAATTCAATGTGTAAATTAAATGTTTCAAATCACTTCATTAATTTCTTTAATTTCCAACAAGTGGCGATAAGTAATTTTTACTTTCTGTTGTTTATTGTGTTAATTATTGAACTGACTTGCACACTTCCCATTATGACAAAACTTAAATTGAGATTTACTTTATTAATAATTATTTTTCCTCATGTCCTTCTAATTATTTAAATGCTTTAAATATAGAAAAGTATTCAAGTCAATTAAATAATTTATATACATACCTAACATGCTCTTACATCATCTTAACTTTTATTTACTAACCTCAGGGTCACTGACAACGTTTCAGCTCGGCTGATACATCTTCCCATGTTAATGTTTGGTTTTTGGGAACTGTTCTTGAAGACGAAGAAGAAGTTCATCGAACGATACACTGGCCATGCGGATGTAATTTAAAAAATTTCGCCTCGTCTTCTTTAAGGTCCTGAAAAAATGTACTCAACTCGCCATGGAGACGTCTTTTTTTCAATTACTGGGTGAGCCCACAAACGTCTATTGTTCTTCGTATTTCTTCGGTGTCGTAGAAAATCCAATAGTTATTAATTTGCCTCTGTATTCGTCCATGCCTCTGCACTAACTGCCTGAGACGCGCCGGGCCCATGGCTCCCATCAAAACAATTTTTGGGGGCGTGACCCGTGCCGTGTGTTCCCAACCTTAGTTCACAGTCGTTCGGTCTACGCTGCTTGTAGACGTAGATGGTGCTTTGCAATCTAGTATGCCTATTGTGTTTTTCCCCGTTATGATGGTGAGGTTGTCCGCCACCTCACGCGCTTTCGTATTCTCTCTGGTTGTGCTGCAAGTTGGTGCAGCGCCCGTAAGATCCCAGAGGGAGCTAAAACGAGTAAACCGCGAGCACGGGCTTTAGAAGTTTACTTGTGGTTTTGTAGTACACGAGCGGACTCGGCGCTCGGTCAGCCGACGACCAACGCGGAGAGAAAACGGCATTCACCCGTGAATATTACGTCGGAGTACGTGAGACGCGTTAAGCCCTGGTTAAACGACAGGGTGACGGACGGTCGATCCCTCGGCACGAAGAAAGAGTAAATGTTCCGGTAGGTTACAATACTTTTTGCAGTGAAGTGAATGTCCGGAAAACAGGTCTTGAAATATACATGTCTTCTTATGACAACGTGCTCGCCTCATGGCGTTGTGAATGGTAACTTAAGTTCACAAACAATTAACAGATCTGCTCCCGAACAACGTTTAACAACTACTAACAAAACTCCGGGAGCACTGTGGCACGTCCCTCTTGCAACTGACGTTCAAGGTCAAACCTGTTTTCTGACATGTTAGAGGGATCTGGAGTGGGGAAATATAACTACTTGTTGCGTAATGCATTTTTATTAAGCACACTGTGCATGACCTAATACACGAACATCACCATTAGTACCAACCAACTTTCTGAATATCCGAGTGCTGAGTTCAAACTGGCATCGTGGCGTCGGCTTCCGCTACGCTGTAAAAACTCTCCTGGTAAACTTCCTGAACTGTAATGGAAGTTTTGCAAACCTATACGTTGCATAGAAATACAACCACGTGCCAGACTGCAAATATAGGAATGTTGAGCGTCGTTACTATACAACGTTGGGGACTTCCCTACTTATTTGACTGTTTCGTGAGCGAATGTAGGAACGGTACAATTAAAGTATGGGAAAATAGTTTACCATTCGCAATTTCTCACTATTCGTATATGGTAATTTTACGAATAATTTCTTTAGAGTGTAGGGGTGGCTGAATCCGGCGCCAAAAATGCGTGAAAAATACACTGAAACCACTTATGATTAAACAAAGTGATACCAAATTAAATTACATAACAGAGATATATATTGGTGACATACCCGACTGTAATTAAATGTTAATTATGCCTGTTTATGTGACGTCACTGGGTATTTAACCACACTAAAGAATTTATTTAAAAGGAACTTATGCTAATTAGGGCAATTTGCTGAAAATAAGAAGACATATTGACTTTGATACACTGAATAAAAGAAATAATGAAAATTAATAAAATCTGTGTCTTAAAATCGATTATCCCACTTCCAGAAAACCTGGTGGGCGAGTTAAAGTCTCTCAACCAGGATGGTTGGGCGAGTCCATTCCCTCAAAAGGGATGTGGGTAGCCACGGTCTATTTCATGATTACTATATAAATAGCACAGAATTGATTATATACGGGATTCGAAGTACTTTCAATGCAAACGGTATTTTATTCCCTACTATTTCATACCACTTGGGTTTACGCAGCACTCTTGCCCTGGCCAGTAGGTCGGTTGACGGGACGTCGCCGGGGAAGACGCTGGGCGTCGCGGCGCGAGCAGCCCCGACGTCCCCTCCAATGGATGATGTCCCTGGCGGCTATGGCATTCAGGGGGACATCGTGCCGAACCCATTGTTGTTAGCCCCCAAGTGTAACCTCTTGAGGTTGAACAAAGCAAGACGGTCACTTGAGTCATGTAGTGAATGATGGCGAGGCGGGTGTGTTCCGTTCTCGCCGGCGCTTTCCGTCGTGCTCGTGGCCGAGTGTTCGCCTCGGCCCGGTGTCGGCCAGGTGGTGTAAGTGACTGCGGAGGTGCAGGTGGTCACGAGAGCACACGTGGACGCCTGGAACACGTCAAATTACAATTCAATCGAATGACGCATGAACAAAGTAACTAGACCCATGAAAATGTCACGTCGTAATCTGTTACCTTCGCAGTGCGCAAAATGCATATAAGAGTCGTTAAATTCCCTGCCTAGGGGAGACGTCTGTGTACATCATACATAATTTTACTTCCGGCAGGAGCCGCGGTGGTGTAGTGGTCAGACTACTCTCCTCCCACCTAGGCGAACCGGGTTTGATTCCCGGGGGAGATCACTCCCGGATTTTCGCATGTGGGAGTCGTGCCGGACGATGCCACTGGTCGGCGGGTTTTCTCAGGGATTTCCCGTT
>NQII01001611.1:93213-164936 GCA_002778355.1 Clitarchus hookeri
ACGTATGGAGCAATCAGGCGTCGGCCGAGGATGATGCGCCGCGAGGAAGAAGCGGCAGCGCTAGTGGCGCCCCTGGTGGCCAGATATTAAACCACTCTCCCGTCGTCGCGAGCAGGGCGCCGGAACAGTTATTAAAAGTCGCGCCGGCGCACAGTGCAGCAAAGCCCAAAAAGTTGGCTAAAAGTAAAAAAAAAAAGATACTATATAGTTAAGTTTTATTATACAGTTGGGTACAGTGACATTGCAAGTGTCTAATTCCCTAACTTGAAAAGGTTGTTGGTTATATTTGACTAGCTGAGTCATTTCGAAGCCGACCCTCGAGCGAGTATGGTCCAACGAGAACAAAAGCTGAAAAATAACGGTCAGTTCGATAGGTGTTTAAAGTGTTTCGTGTAATTCTATTTAAAATTCTCCAAATGGCTTCAGTTTATAATGTCGAGTACAATATTTATGTGTATTGCACAAATTATACCCACAATAATTTTAAATATATTTTGTTTTATGGCAAATGTTAAAAACACTATAAACTTGACGCTATTCCCCACCTGTGGAATACAGGGTGGTTTATAGGGTGGTGGTTAATTCCTCCAGGCACAGACTATAAGGTGCCTAGAAGGTTGAGGGTATTTCAATAAGGTAGTCTTTTGACGTTTCACTTAACTGGATAAATATATTGTCTCACTTTTAAACAAAAACAACATACAGAAACACTTCCAAGGTGTGGTACTCTGTTTTGGCTAACTCGAGTTAACTGTGGGCGACTTCGTGATTGGGGGGGTGGCGGGGACGCTTCTCTGAACGGTGACTTGATACTTAACTCTGCTGGTATGATGTCAGCTGTGGATGAGCTCTGGCGATGTGGGCGGCCTTGGAAAAGGCCCACATTTGGTGCCGTCTCCCCTGGAGTGCTGTTCTGGGCTCGTTCTGAAGTCCTCTCGCGATTCCTTGACGCAACTCTTCCCTCGGCGCGGTGATAATGAACAAATCCCTCTTCTCTCATAAATTGGCTTGTATGCTCTCCAGGCTCCCTCCCTATGTATCTGCACGTGTCTCTCTTATTGGGGGAAGGGGGAGGTGGTTGCCTTCAGTACAAAGCCATTCAGCCATGTGCCATGGTTCGTGAAGGTTTGGGGGCGGGAGAAGTGGTGATCTGCCCCTTGAATTTACCATCTCAACTTATTTTTCCGCGGTTTAACTACAAGGGTGGTAGGGGTGAGGAGTATTCGTGGCCCCCACTTTAAATTGGTCAGCCGTTTTCTCAGGCGTGAAGCTAGAGGTGCTCTTGCTTGGCCCTGCAATTTCTCCCGCTTTCCTACGTATTTACAAAGCACTTTCTGGGTGCTCCGGCGATATGCCAGCTCTTACTCGGCACAACCTTGACACGTGTAACTGCGATCCGTTCTGGCTGTCCACGTGCCTCGTGACACGTGTCAACTGGTAGGCGCTCGCGAAGGGGGTCAGCGAGGCTTCTGCTCCAAAATGCGTTACACGAAAGAAAAGTTCCTCAGAGCTCCGTGTTCAAATTGTTGGTACATGTAGCCTAAACATTGCAAAACAAACAGTGTAAAAATCAACTGCCAAAAAGTGCCATTGTAGATTTAGTGCATGTTATTGTAACACTAAACAAATATTGCACGTAAAACAAATTGTTCCAATATCGCTACTTCCCATCGGGCTGAAGACGCACAAGAATCGTGCAATAAATTAATTTAAAAATATAGAGAAGAGTATGCCCATAAATACAATCGAGTGAAGACGATGGAAGACGTGTTTCCCCGTTTATTAATTTCGTCGGATCCATATATTTCAAGCTTGCTATAATTACCGCGAAAACAGTTGAGGTCGTTAAGTTCAGAAGCATTACAATTATTAATTACCCCCACAAATAATGGACATATTTCTGACACTCTGTCTGCAGAGTCAACCGACTGTGATAATGACGATTCAGGAGACTATCTGTAAAGTTTCATCACTGTTGTAATTTGTTAATTTCTCTTAATTTCAATAAAATGTATAACGAATTTATAATTATTGTAAGTTACCAGTCTATTTAGTGAAAAATCTTAAACCACTAATACATATTAAGTTTCATATAAATGAAGTAACTTTTTGAACTTTGCACATTTAAATTCCGTCATTTTGGATCCACCATTTTTTTTTTTCAATTCTGAATTTGCAATCGTAATCAGGAACCTCAAAAACTTATAAATATCAAGTTTCATCCAATTTTATTGGTGTTATCATGTTATGACCAGTTTTTCAGGCTTTTGCCCCACGTGACGTACCCATTCTCTGATTGGCTGCGCTAGGCTCCGGGAATGACCCTTGTGTATGATTGGCTGCTCTGTGCTGCAAAAGTTTACCTACTACCTGAGCTACCGGCTGGCAAGTAGGTTATCAGATGCTGATTACTGAGCGGCGTTCCGACATGTCGGCGAGTGACGCCATTTTGCTGGCGTGGGCGGTAGCTGTTCGCGGAATAAGCAGCTATTTAACTTTTTTATATAAAATTTAAGCGTTGCCTTGGCAGTGTGATTTAGCTGAAAAATTAATTATAAGATAATAAATAACTAAGATCTTGAGAAATTAAACAGTAGAAACGGATGGTAGTAAAAAAGGAGACCCGGAAGGCCTANCGGATGGTAGTAAAAAAGGAGACCCGGAAGGCCTAAAGGCTAAGTGGGTTAAAAGTCTATATACTCTCTATGTCTACACATCTTTGCACATTTTTGTAATGAGTCTATAAGAATCAAGTCTGTGGCTCAATGCGTATGAGTGAGTAAAGAGATTGTTTGATTCTTAACATCGAGGTCTGGAGAGCCGATCAGGGTGGAGCGAGGTGAGTATGGAGCAGCGTTGGAATGAAGGGGTGGGAGAAACGGAAGATCCCTGAGAAAACCCACTGACCAACGGCATCATCCGACACGATTACCACATGCAAAAATCCGGGAGCGACCCCGTCGGTAATCGAACCCGGTTCGCCTAGGTGAGGGTGAGTAGTTTAGCCNGGCAGTGTGATTTAGCTGAAAAATTAATTATAAGATAATAAATAACTAAGATCTTGAGAAATTAAACAGTAGAAATGGATGGTAGTAAAAAAGGAGACCCGGAAGGCCTAAAGGCTAAGTGGGTTAAAAGTCTATATACTCTCTATGTCTACACATCTTTGCACATTTTTGTAATGAGTCTATAAGAATCAAGTCTGTGGCTCAATGCGTATGAGTGAGTAAAGAGATTGTTTGATTCTTAGCATCGAGGTCTGGAGAGCCGATCAGGGTGGAGCGAGGTGAGTATGGAGCAGCGTTGGAATGAAGGGGTGGGAGAAACGGAAGATCCCTGAGAAAACCCACTGACCAACGGCATCATCCGACACGATTCCNAACCCACTGACCAACGGCATCATCCGACACGATTCCCACATGCAAAAATCCGGGAGCGACCCCGTCGGTAATCGAACCCGGTTCGCCTAGGTGAGGGTGAGTAGTTTAGCCACTCCACCATCGCGACCCCACGTAGTTCAATGTGACCATCACTGCTTGCATGTATTCATTTAAATGTCAAATTGTATATTGTATGGTATGTGTACAATGCTACAATCGCTTCTATTAGTTTTTTGAAAGTAACGTTCCATCATCTTCATACTTTTTCACGGTACTATTTCATGTCAAAACGAAAAAGTATGTAATATGCTAAAAGTGTAAAAATGATATTTTTCCTGAACACCCTTAAATATCAAGTAGAAAATAATTTGTAGGCTTTAACAATAATATTTTTATAATATAATTTTATTTACAGTTCTACATGGAATCTGTGTCAAGTTAAACAATTAATAGGCCCCAGTACGCACTTGAAGTCAAATGGAACCGCGACTTCTGCATAATAATGAAACGAATAAATAAAGTTCGCACTAATTAATTTGCTCAGTTGCTGAGTTCAGAACAAAACCACTGGGTGTGGTGGAAGCCATTTCATTAAAACATATTTTAAACTCGCTCTCCTCATGAAATTGTATTAGTGAAGTTGGCAAAAAAAAAAAAAAAAAAAAAAAAAGGATTCCCAGACAGAATAATTAGTCGGACGTGAAAGTTTGTGCGAGCAAAACAAATTAAATCTAAATCTGAATGGCCACAACAAAACCTGTTACGTTTACAGTTGGGCATATGGTAAAAGCGTAGAAATAGGGCTGAAAACCTCTTTTGTTGATCCACACACACAGTAGCTAAACGAACGCTTGAAGAGCCACATTGCAATTTCTTGTACATTGTAACAAAAATTATAATGGAGCCCCATAGAGTCGTAACCATAGAATAAAGATGAGGTAAACCGCTTATTCGTCTTCTGCGCATGTACCCAACACTGACCTACCACAAAGGAACACAACTGTCAAAGTCACATGGTCAACAGTGACGAAAGCGTTGGTTTTATATCTTCATTTTTAAATGGAAGCACTATTACATGGATAAAATAACTTTACCAATTCGAATTTAATCAAACTGCGTTACAAATTTGTTAGATGAGGTATACATACATCTCAAAACATTTGTTAGCATTTTCTATAGTATATCCACGGTTTCTTCACACTTATTAAATCAAACGTTTTGAAAAATCGTTTAAAGTATGACGTCTTTAGTTATTTCCGAAATATGTAAAGCGTTTTATACCTCTCTTAAAAATAAAAGTATCTTGTTTTTGGTTAAATTGAACTTTTACTTATATAATTTATCTACAAATTACAATTTTAAATTTATAATATATATGAATAAAACAGTGAGAGAACGTGTGTGTTGGTAGCGCTTAGCAAGAAATAGTTCTCATGCAAAATATTATTACAACCGAGTGCGTACGAATTTGGTACGTTGTCCTTTGGTGTGATTTTCTATGCTTAGTTAAGCTTTGGTTGCATGAGGCGGGTGAATATCCTGGAAGTAGAACTCAAGCAGTGCTTCAGAAAATTGTGAAGTAACCGTGAATGGATTATAACCTAAAATTCAAAACATGCCGCTATCGCTAGACGTGTTGGCAGAAAAGCAGATCAATTCTGGGACAAGGAGATTGGTTGTACGCAGCCAGCGAGATCGGTCTACCTCGTATTTAATCTATGGTCGTAACAAGGAGGAATGAGTGAAGAGATTTAGGAGGCTCTTAAAGGCGGAGATATTGAGAGCCGAAACAAGGAGGAAGCAGAAAAACATTAAGGTGTCCGCCTATATGGAGCTATTTTCTGTGTCTGAGGCAGAGAAGAGCGTAGGAGCGATAAGGGCCTCGCTGTTACCAGTATCAGGTGCACCGTCGTCACTAAATGCAAGAAACTCAACTGGCATGCAGTGTTCTCGTGGTGCAGCGTGAACTTGCGGGACCATGAGCGGTGAACCTATAATCTTATTGGTAGAAAATATGTAACAATTTCTAATGCAGGGCCCTTGACTACTTTTGCATGTATCTGACGCATATATTTTGATATCTGATACATTAAAAATGCAGTTTTCAAATATGTTGGAGTGATCTTAAAAGGAGTTTCTAATGTGCGTGACGTATTGATACCACTCAACAGGCCTCGTCTAAAGTGTGCGTTTTTTTTTGTAGTTTATATTGGACGGGCCGTGTAATAGATTCGTGGGAAAACGTATATATAGAAAACACTGCAACCAGTGGCGTGAGGTGAAGTGTTGCAAGGCAAGTACGTGTTTACCCAGTACTGTACATACTCGCCGCACGCAGCAGTGACCAGTAACCAAAAAAGGGGGCCGGCAGATACCGAATGCATTGCGGTCACTCCCGAGAGAGCGGCGAGGCACCCATTGCACACGTGCTGTGACGTCAACTGCAACACCACGCCGAAGTGGCCGATGTGTAAACCTAGAAAACTGTTAGGTATGGCACAGAGCAAAACACAGCATACCTTTCAACAGTTCACCACATGCCGCTGATCGCAACGAAGTTCAAGCGTCAGCTAGGCGGGCCCCTTAAGGTCTCGATTCTCCTAGGAGGGAGGGTCGAAGCTAAATAAATTATTTTAGAGAAGTACCACGTACTAACACAGCTGAATGACACTCATACGATTCCAAAGAAGTTCTAAGGCAGTAGATGAAGAAGAGTGCAGATGGGGTGACAGAAGTATCTGAGTAAGCCAACCACGAATACGATCATAATCTTACAAGTATACCTAAACTGACGTGAGTATAATGAGAAAGTATTCTTACAATTGAAACTAACATATAGCAATCTAGAAATTTACCCTTACTTGTATTTGTACTGTTTAAAATGACATAAAAGGATACATTTTCAACAGAGTTTATTCACTTTTAACTAAGTTTAATTTCCCAGACCTAATTTTGCGTTCTCCGTAAATGTATGCACATTAACCACAGTAAAATATAGGAGGACCTAGGTCAGCCTAAGTCACGTGTTCTATTAAGAGAGAGAAATTTAATAATATATTATGGAATTTTCAATATTATTGACAAAATAATTAATACTCCACTACGTCTATTATGCATAAATTCATTTTCGTAACATAGTTTCGGTTTACGAGTAATTATTCAGAATTTCTGATGACAGAAAATTCATATTTTACGCGGTGTTCAATATTTTTGTACTTTATTTTACTTTGTGTTTATTGGTGGTGGTAAATATACAGAGAGAGACCTATGGATGTTTCAGTGTTTATGTTCTGCTTAATTTGACGTTGAAAAGATCGGATTTCATGTATGTTCCGCAGAGTAATGCGAATAGCTAAACTTCTATAGCAGAATTCTTGAAAATTTTGCTTCACGAAAATGCAATGGAAATGAAATAATCCCATATAATAGGTGACACTAGGCCTTAAAGTTGTAGAGGGTTTATTCCTGCAGAGAAATATAGATAAAACATTTTAAAGAGTGGAATTTCCATAACAGTCTCTTTATAAGTATTGCATGGGCAAATAGTCAAACCTTTAACAGTAACCCAAACAAAATATTAAAATGAATAATACCAAATGATTTGGTGTTTTGAGGCTAAAAGATTCACGAAAAAATCGCTGAATACGACGTCGAGATCTCTTGACAAAGGAACTTTAACACGATCAAATTTTTCTTCACATACCCTGTAATTTTTATTGAGTTCAAATCATTTAATGCTATTTGGCGTCATAGAAACGTCACAATCGCGGTCATTTTCTCTTTCAATCTCTTGAATGTGTCTTTTCATTCAATATTTTCGTTTAGAATATGTTCTATACTTTCTTTAATCCAAACTTTCAATTGTGGATCAAAGCTTTTATGAAAACATTAATGGAAGTGATCTCGTAATAATAGAGTTGTGTGCACACATTTTAAGTTGTTACAAAATAACGACACATATTTATTTTTAAAAAATGTACAATAATGTGAAGAATAATTGTTGTAGTTTTACCAATTATTTTCGGGTCGTGCGTGCGTAGTAGAAACTTCTAAAATTTTTCTNAGAATATGTTCTATACTTTCTTTAATCCAAACTTTCAATTGTGGATCAAAGCTTTTATGAAAACATTAATGGAAGTAATCTCGTAATAATAGAGTTGTGTGCACACATTTTAAGTTGTTACAAAATAACGACACATATTTATTTTTAAAAAATGTACAATAATGTGAAGAATAATTGTTGTAGTTTTACCAATTATTTTCGGGTCGTGCGTGCGTAGTAGAAACTTCTAAAATTTTTCTTTTGCTATTTTATTTAACTGATAACATTAAAAAGTTTTTGATAAATTTTCATGTGGAGTCTTAAAAGCTTATTGAATGCAATTCATTGAAAAGGCTAATGAAGTGATTTCTTGGTTCACTATATTGGAGTCAAGTAATAGAATTAAATAAATATTTCATCGTGTGAAAGGGCCTTAGGCCTGGAGCTGTGCAAGATACATAGCGTACACTTCGATGTAGATGAAGGTACCACTTAAGTTAATCGGTCCGTTAGCCGTTAAGTGTAAATATTCAGAAATTCCAGTAACAGAACTGCCTCTCTACTGGCGGGATGAGTAGAACTCAAATGGTATCAATGCACGAGACAGGGAAATTCGTTGCTGCAAACGCAGTTAAC
Organism: Clitarchus hookeri; assembly: GCA_002778355.1. NCBI lineage: Eukaryota > Metazoa > Arthropoda > Insecta > Phasmatodea > Phasmatidae > Clitarchus > Clitarchus hookeri. Next base: position 101,272 of record NQII01001611.1, read on the forward strand.
TGTTAAATTGGAAAAATTCGCCCCCGTGAAAATCAATATTGTTTCATTGATCCAATCGATACAGTTTTCAAGGTTTTCAATCAAATACGATAGATTTGGGAAAAATTTCACTGTTTCAGAATAAGGGAGTGCGTAAGTGAATTCGGCCAATTATGTATGTATATGTATGTATATGTATATATATATATATATATATAATTCGTTTACGTTCCAAAGAAAATATAGGTTTATCTGTTTCTCCGTGTTTATGGGTTCGTGTCCTAAATAATTATTTAACCCCTGCACCGATTTTCATCGATAATCTTAAAGTTCTTGGACGCCCAACTGCATTGACAGGTATTTATATTCAAAATAATGGCCATTTAAATATATTTACAATTTTTTTACTTTAAAAAAAATTGTAGGATTTTAACCAAAATTAGTATTTCTACAATATACATTCTCAACAGCCAATTAAAAAAAAATTGTTTTAAAATTCACTTTTTAATTTGTCATCTAATTCAGTAGATATCGCCACTTTAAGAAATAAAGCTGTTAGGTCGTATTTCAGAAACCACTCAATCGAATAACTAAAAATTTTGCTTACAACTAACGCTGTGGTAACCTACCCAAAACCTTTATGACTTTTTAAAAAATAGTCTTCGTATAAATATTTTAGGCTAATATGCATTATATAATGAACAATGATTCATTTCATCCAAACATTTTATCCTGGCAATAGCTAGGAGACCACAAAACACATTTATGCTTAAATTTCGTCCACCATTTTGTAATATAATAGCGCATTGAACACTGAGCTTTTTATTCTAACACGTAATGAACTAAATACAGCAGTTATTTAGTAGGTACGAGTTTAGTACGTATTAGTTATTATTATACGTATAAGCAACCTTTCTCTAAATGGTTCCCTCGTTACAGTTCGTGTTGCATATAATATACACAGAATAATAAAAACAATTTGAAACCCAACTTATGACGTGGGCAGTTTATATTATGTATAATAATACAGTAATTAATCATTTCTCTACTGTGCCGTTTTGAAAACAACTACAACTGATATTTAAACTCAAAATTATATTTGTCATTTCACAACAAATTCCACCATATTTTGCATACATACATGAATATTTTTGGATACCTAACATCTTTTGAAGCAGTCTGCAATTTTCATTGCGTCAATGTTAATCACGTAGTGTTATAAGTAATACCTCTGGTCTCGCTGAACCAAATTAACTCAATCTTGGTATGCTGAAGTACCTTCTGTGTTGCACTAATCACCTTCTGCTATCTGCGAATTTTGAAAATAATGCCACTGAATTATTATTGTTAAGGGCTTGGATCCTGATTGGAGGTCTCCGTGGCCGTAGTTAAATTCGCCTAGTCGTCTGAGATAAAGCCACGTCTGTTATAAAGTTTCTGCCGACTTTCTGCGTGAATGGTTGCGGCCGTCTTAAAAGGAACGCTGGAGCCTCTACGGTTGTGCCGCTCACACACACCAAATTTGTGTCAGCCAATCACATCCCAGCTGTGCTGTGATTGGTTGCAGACATGGCGGGCTTATTTGGTTGCTCTTGCCAATCAGAGAGACCCTTATTTCTCATTGCTGTACTTGGTTTAATCCATTTCACATATATACATAACTTGATTTCTTTTTCATATTCTGAGGAGAGTGTTTCAAATTTGGCTCTAATTTTATCCACAATTTTTTTTTATAATTTTTTTTTATTTCAATGGGGGGTTTTTTTTTTTTTTTTTTTTTTGTGATTTGGCGTTTATATTTGAAGATATTAGCAACCTGCGTACCCTTGTCAAAAAGGATAGGATGTAATAGAGATAGAGTGAAAGTAAGTGCCTATCATTCATGATAGTAATCTTTAGTGGCTAATCTATCTGTGCTATATTTGATGCCTGAAAAATATTATTTGTGGTCTAGAGAAAAGGGGGGGGGGATTTGAAATGCTCCGTCCCATCTGTTCTGTACAGACTTTAGTTATACATGAGCATGGTTCCACGTAGACAACTGAACTATTTTTGTGGGGTTCTCTGTCTCTGATAGGACAGAGAAATATCAGGAGTTTGTTGACAGTCTTTCGCGTGGTTCTGTTGACATATGATAGGAATGCAACGTGCTTGGTTTTTTTTCCTCAGTTGCCTTTTTCTGTTCGTTAGACCTCTTTCCCAGGATGTCCGTTAGCAACCGGACAGCGAAAAATTGGAAAGGTACACACGAGTATAAAATAATTTATATATTATTTGCCTGAAATGCTTATGCAGAGTCGCGCATAAAAAAAACAATATGGACGACCTGGACCCAATCCAAAAACTTCCCGACTGTGGTTCGGTAATGTTGTTGCATTACAAACCACTCTCGTTTGGAGGTAACTTGAATAGTGCCTTTATTGCTTAACCCAAGCATATTTATGGCGGAATGTCTAAATAGACAAGTAAACAGTAAAAACCATTTTTTTTAATTTTAAACTGACGTTTTCTTGTGAAAATTGCTAACTTTTACAGTCACAATACCAGAGCTCGTAAATACACACTATTTGTTTGTATTAGTATCACGTGTTTCGACAATGTTACAACGTCTGTTTAGTTACAAAGATTCAAAACAACACGTGACATCATATAAAAATCCGTTTGTGAAAATGTTACCCATTCCAAGGGTGACTGAAAGATTACCAGCTTTTTGTTAACGATGTAATTTTGTTAGGAATGTTCGAAGTTACTCCTAACATAAAATTACTGTACTGTAACTAGGCACTCAAGTTGACTTAGAGAAAGATTTTCATTTCTATGTGTTTTTAACCAATTTAAAATTATTTTAATGATATTTGAATATTGCAGGATTGTTGTGATATATCTTGGAATTTTTGGCCAGGGTTTCAAACTTTTGCTTCTAAAAGAACAAAAAAGAAAACAAATTACTACCTTTGCATAGCTACCATCGACGTAAAAACAACCAAAGTCAGACAGCTAATCAGTGCTGGTGTCATACTGGGGTGCAACGAAATTCTCTCCTGAGAATGACAAACATGAAAGTCACAGTTTTCGATCACCGAGCTGTAATGACCTGCCGGTAATATATCAGCAGATAAAATATAAAAGAATTGTGGCGATACTGCCCCTCTTAATTTTCCTTGGATGTTAAATGCAGGACAGAAATCCCTCGCGACGTATGCGAAGCAGCCGCTTCAAGTAAAATTTCCATTCCGTTTACACATATGACTGAGCATGCGCAATAAAATTATTTGTTTAGCGGGTATCTCCACGGTAAGATAGCTGATAAACGGGTTAAATGTTAAATCATGATTTTAACGTCCCACGGTTATGTTCTGAAGGGATAAGGATGACTGAACCTCCTGTCCATAGTGAACGGCGTTGTACACTCATTGCCTTAAAAAAATTGTGTATGGTTGTGATAGTCTGATGGTACAGGAAAGTGAAAGAAGTTACTATAATATCATCGTCGGAATACTCCTCGTTCCTCGAAACTTGCGTCGAAGACAAGGAAAGAAACAAATATTGTATGTTACTCTGTCGCGGATTTATCAACAATTGCTGTAAATTACGCCCCTGAACCACGTGCGGATGAAACTCTTGTCCGCTATGGTCCCTCTGATCCGATGAGTGACACATGTGGTGAATGGAGAGTGAAAACTCGCGAGGAACCAAAGCTGTGCGCGGGCGAGCGTGAACTTGCTGGAAATGTCACCGGCTCTCAGCCAGAAAGACGTCACGTGGTACTGCAGACTGTCTTCGTCGTACACTGAAGGAAAGCCAGCAGAGTAGCGACAACAGGGCGGTTGTGAAATCGGACTTCAGAGTAGCAGCAGCCGAACTGCGGCGCCCGCCAGCATCAGAATGTTCCGGCAGTTTATCTCTCTTCTGTTTGTTGCCGAAACAATCGAAACATTGCCGAAGCAGCTCCGCTGAAGAAACAGTCGGTTCTGTAGCAAGAACACGTGGCTAATAATAATAATAACGTGTGGGGAAAGCACCCAGGGCAAGGCAACACCCTCCGAGCGACGGTCATTCCAGCTGGGACCCGTAGGTGACCGTCATCCCCGGGCATGACAGAAATGAGACCCTAGAATGGAGCGGTGCTGGAATGCAAGGGCGGGGGAAACGGGAGTACCCCGAGAAAACCCGCCGGCAAGCGGAATCGTCCAGCACGATTCCCACATGCGAAAATCCGGGAGTGAACTCACCGGGGATCGAACCCGGATCGCCGTGTTGGGAGGCGAGCGGCCTGGCCACTGCGCCACCGCTGCCCCGAACACGTCGCTATGTTCTAAGATCTACGTGTATCGTTGTATGGTTGTATGGTTGCAGGTACAATCGCAGACAGGGTCACAACGGGCAGGTGTGTTGCTGTTACTATCTCCGTCAAAAATACTCGTAAATGGACCGTACCAACAAGCCACTTGATTGCTGCTCCGGTACCACCACTCCAAATGGGTCGTGGCTACAGCAATTTTGTTTCGAAATCGTAATTCTTTTTATCAATGCACTACCGCGCATTCAGTGAGCCGCGTTAAGGCGCCCGTCTACCTGGCGCTTGAACTGCGTAGCAGAGTGTTCCAAATACACGTTTTTCAACGAAACTATTAAGCGTGCGTCCAACGTGCTGATCTACAAAAAGTACACACACTTCGGACGAGAGCTGTTAAGTACTTTCAAAATATCACGTACGTTAGAAACATCAATTCAGAGTACTCCAAAACCGCTAAAAACGGCCTTTCCAAGGCGCTGTAGCTCAAAATGCACTCATCAGATACATACAAAACTACTATAGGGGCCTGCACTGAACCTTCCTAAAGACTTCCCACTAATAAAATAATATGGTCACCGCTGAAAGTCCCATAGGTACACGCAGCACGACGAGAACACTGCACGCCAGTTCAGAGCCTTGCGCTTAGCGGCGATGGCGTACTTGATGCGCGTGGCAGTGTCGCCCTTATCGCTCCCGCGTTTCTCGGCCTAAGCGTGGGAAAAAGTTCCAGGTAGACGGGGGCCTTAACGCTAGCAGCGGCGAGCGACGGTGATGTCCGATGTAGCTCCAGATCATCACGCGAGTAGTGCGAAACGTGAGCCGCTGCGAGATGAGGTAGGAAATGAAGTGCTCGCTTGCGATTCTCGAAACTCTGGCACGATGTCGACATGTTCCCAAAGAAAAGCTCGATTCGTTGCTAAAGACAGGACGACGCAATACTGTGGTACTTTACTTTGTTCTCATCTGACACCGCTGCTAAAGCTCCTGCCACACTGTCAGATCTTTTCGTCGAACTGCTTCCAATGAGTTTTGGGCCAGTGAAGTTGGAAGATTGTGACGTTGCCGAAACGATATAAACGCCGCCATATTTAGATGGAAAAGTTGCATGGCTTCAGTTTCCATCAAACATTTTGTATACTGGACAGTTTTTAAAATTTCTTGGATGTTTGACGACTTCATTAAATCACAATCGTGCACATCATAAGGGTTATTTCCGACCCCAGACAACTCTAAATAAGCTAGCAATAACTAGAATTTAAGTAACTTCTTTCAGGGCATGAATGCCTTTAGACATAAGAAAATTTAAAACCCAATTATTATAATTGCGCAGAAAATATCCATTAAACACAGATGCAAAATGTTGTCTAGAAGAGAAAAGAACCCACTAAGTTCTTTACATTTTTTTCCTGTGTTAGGCTGCATGGTAAGAAAAACGCATTCTCATGCATTGGAAATTATGTTCTAGTAAAAATATGATTAGGTGAATTAAGTGAAAATATTTTGCAGTGTGTGACATTTTTTCAAACACATTCAAGAATATTTAATCAAATACGTTTAATGGAAAAGTGTTATGGGTTTACTTCGTTAACTAACATGAAAACAAGAAATTTTCCCTAAATTCTAAAATTTTCTGTATGATGCTATTGGGCTGGGACATTTAATTTTAACTACAATTCCGGGATATAAGAAAAAAATATCTCATTTTTCTTAGAAGTACCGTCGGACAGTAAAAGTAGGCGAATTTTCAGTATAATTGTCAACTAAGGGTTGGACATAACGAAGACGTTGAGTTTGTTAATGGCACAACACGTTAAGATCATTGGAGAGGAGTATTTACCTAGGCTGGTAGAGATACAGTACGCTAGCGAAGCAGTCACGTGTCATCAGCATTGGTTTAGGTATAGTTTATTCCTGGTTACTTCCATACTTTCCTGAAGCCCTGCTTAAGATCTACTTTCAGAATACTACTCCGCCGCATGCAAACAAAAGCATAACCTTGTCTAGAATATTACACAAACGGGACGATGCACCACATTCGTGCGCACTCACTTTAATAATACACCGAAGAGCCAAAAAAAAACTGACATAGGCGTGCGTATGCAAACAACAGAGGTATGGAACCAATCAGAGTAACACTATGCGGTCGGCATCTAGATCGGTTACTGCTGCTACAATGGCAGGTTATCAAGATTTAAGTGAGTTTGAACGTGGTGTTATAGTCGGCGCACGAGAGATGGGACATAGCATCTCCGAGGTAGCGATAACATTTGGATGTTCGCGTACGACCATTTCACGAGTGTATCGTGAAAATCGGGAATCCGGTGAAACATCACATCTTCGACATCGCTGCGGCCGGAAAAAGATCGTGAAAGAACAGGACAAACGACGACTGGCGAAAATCATTAAACGTGACAGACGTGCAACCCTTTCTCAAATTGGCGCAGGTTGGATTTGTGGACTGCCCTGCAGGATTCATGGTGTGAATTGCCTCCTGCATACCATCAGACATTAGTCGATTCCATGCCACGTCGCCTTGCGGCACTTCTGCGTGCTCGGGAGGCCCTGAACGATATTAGGCAGGTTTGCCAGTTTTTTTGGCTCTTCATTGTATTTTGCATGAGAACTATTTCTTACTAGGCATTACCAATACATCCATTTTCTCTGCGTTTTTTTTTTTTTCGTATTAGTTGTAAATTGAACATCGTTATTTATAAATGCAATAAAAGAAATGATCAATATATCAGAAAATAAGGTACTTTGTTGTTAAGACACTGGCTGTGCATTGCATTTATAGGACACAACGACACACGTTATACATGGGCTAATTTTTCAAATGTATGATTCAAAACCCATGGATGACCCGCGAATAGACTATAAAAGGAAGCTACTTGTTCTGTTCGAGACGATTTGACTGAAAAGCAAGTGTTCCACCTTTGTAGCTTATTGTTCGTTGTGCACGATAGCTTCACGTTTCCATTGCATTCAGCACAATCTGACTCCAAGAACCTAACAGCCATAATTTCGGGAAACCCTTTGTTCTTTCTCCCCTGCTTATCGCAGCCTTTTTGACCTCTCTCAAACTCCATCACTACTTCGCACATATTTCAGTCTTTTCGGCATGGACACTGTGCATTGATAACGCCTGGCAAATATCGCACTTGTTGTATAGCATTAGTGTTTTTAGCTTTTCAGTAGGGCTTTCGGAAATACTCATTTTGCCGTAAGCAGCTTTTGGAGAGAGGGTGGGACTTGTTTTTATTCTTTGGTGCTGGTATAACCAGCAGTGAGGGGAGTGGTGCAACTGGATCCCCCCTCCCCACCCAATTCGAATTAAAAGTAGTTCCATGGGAACTACCTGGTGGGGCCCCCGCATGCATGTTACTAGCCGGCAGAAACATTGGATGCGTTTCAGTACAAGCGCCATACGCCAGGTCGTGTTTATAATGTTAAAATGGGCGCATGCATCGGGGCTTCAGCAGGGTTGTCTGGCCGCAATTGTAGTCGTGGAACACGCCCTGAAAGAGGAAGAGTCTGTGCGGTAGAGCACCGCAAATCAACGCGAAGCGGCGAGGGCTCTGGGGGAAAATTTGAACGACAGTCGCGGAGGATAAAAAGAAAAGGGTGCGCGTACTAATGCACGCGCGTTAGAAGTAATACTTCTTTAGCGTGACAAAAATAAAATACATATATTGTTTTGGCCTAACACTGTACAACATTTTCGTCAAAATTTTGAAACAATTGGTTGATTGTTTCCCGAGATACGAGAAAAAAAAACATCCCTACCACGTTCACTGTCGAATTTCGTTACACTGTGCACGCGCAGCTTCCGTTGCACACTAACCTTTTACCCTCAACGTGCCAAAATAAGTATAACTTCAAAAATTAATAACCATTACGGGACTGGGTCAGGATAAAGTAGGGTTATTGTTGGTTTAACGAAGATAAACTTTGGTGTGTTTGGTGCGGGGTGAAATGAAATGTGTCGAGCCGCTGCTGGTATGTAACCAGGGTTACATTGTAGTCACACGGTCCTTATGGCGGGGGACAAAGTTGAGTTCCACGCTCTAGACTTACGGGAGAGTGCACTCTAAAAACTCTTTATTTGCACGATTTGTTGCTGCAAAGATATCTGTGGTTAAATATGAACCACTGTAAAATAAGTTTGCCCCAAACAAAATTTTGTTTTAAACTGTTTGTAATTGCATTGATAACATTGCGTTTTCATTATAATTGTTCCGCACAATTCTCTCTGGTAATGTCAGTTACAGTATTTTTAAAAGATATATAATTATATTCATGATATAACCAATTTATTGTTTGGTAACGTAGCGTTGTATAAGTTAGGACAGTGAAAGTACGTACTAGAAACTACAGTGTTTCAAAGAAATGTTTTAATATTACTTAACACTTTTATTTCATATACAGCAAGATTTCTTTACTATAATGAAAGGTAATGTTGGCATAAAACGTAAATATAAAAAATAAAATAATTAACAACAGCAAAACAAGTTTCTTTAATTTTTCATTTCGATTAACGCAAGATCACAGAGTAGATAAACACACAGAGACGAAATAGAATGTCGTTTCCTTTTATGTGGGCGTACCCATTTGCTGATTTGCTCTGCCAGGCCTTGTGTCTAATTGGCTACCATGTACTTCTAATGGTTCCGTATTGGCTAGGCTGCTGGCTGGCCAATAAGTTATCAGGCGCTGAATGGCAGACAGCGTTCCGACATGTTGCTGGTCAGTGACGCCATTTTGTGGACGCGTGAATTAGGAGTTCGTGGAATAAGCGTACATTTTACCTCTGTATTCTTAGTACTCTTTTGCAAGATTTTTTTATAGTAAGCAAAACAGATAAAAAAAAGTTTTTTTCTGCTAGACAAAAAGCTTTCAACGTGCTTTAACCGAGGCAAAACGGGTTCGATTCCAGGTGGGTTCACTCCCGGATTTCCTCGTACTTAGGATTCGTTCCAGACGATGGGTTTTCTCGGAGATCTCCCGTTTCCGTCTCCCTTGAATTCCGGCGCTTATCCATACTCACCTCGCTTCACCCTCATAGGCTCTCAAGACCTCACTGTTAAGGGGGATCTGTCCCCGCCATCTTGGATTTTCGGAATTTTCGCCGTAACTTGTGCCACACATTTTGTATTTTATTTTGGGAATCGACAAGTCGTAGGACATTGCTTTGCACGTGGTCTAAACCCCGTATTCTAAATCTACTGTTGACAGGACCATTTCTGCAACTGCCAGCAAGAAAAAATTACTTATTTTTTTATTGCAATCACTGGTCAAAAATTGATAAAGGTTGTAGAAATATAATAGTTCTATATAAATTTAGAAGCTATTATTTATGCCATGTTGTGAGAAAAATTCCGTTAAATATTCTTAAATGGAACTTCCTCCAAAAATAATGAAAATCCAAGATAGCGGGTGCTGATACCCCTTAAGAGCCGTCAAAACCTCTCCGCTCCACTCTTGACGTATTTTTTTTTTACAGTGTGGCGTGTCCGCCTATTTATAGANTGGGTTTTCTCGGAGATCTCCCGTTTCCGTCTCCCTTGAATTCCGGCGCTTATCCATACTCACCTCGCTTCACCCCTCATAGGCTCTCAAGACCTCACTGTTAAGGAAGATCTGTCCCCGCCATCTTGGATTTTCGGAATTTTCGCCGTAACTTGTGTCACACATTTTGTATTTTATTTTGGGAATCGACAAGTCGTAGGACATTGCTTTGCACGTGGTCTAAACCCCGTATTANCACACATTTTGTATTTTATTTTGGGAATCGACAAGTCGTAGGACATTGCTTTGCACGTGGTCTAAACCCCGTATTATAAATCTACTGTTGACAGGACCATTTCTGCAACTGCCAGCAAGAAATAATTACTTATTTTTTTATTGCAATCACTGGTCAAAAATTGATAAAGGTTGTAGAAATATAATAGTTCTATATACATTTAGAAGCTATTATTTATGCCATGTTGTGAGAAAAATTCCGTTAAAAATTCATAAATGGAACTTCCTGCAAAAGTAATGAAAATCCAAGATAGCGGGTGCTGATACCCCTTAAGAGCCGTCAAAACCTCTCCGCTCCACTCTCGACGTATTTTTTTTTACAGTGTGGCGTGTCCGCCTATTTATAGAAAGCAGTTTCCCTCGCGTGCCTCTGTTTTTACAGCCAAGCGGCGTGTGTAATGCTTGCTATGATTGAACCAAGCGGAGTGCCCGCCCGCGCGCTCCGAACGTCGGCGAAGACGTCGAGTGTCCGCTGGCGCTGACATCTAGTGGCCGCCACTCGAAGCACGCGATCCGCGTGACGTCACGGTGGCCCCCGTAATGATTGGTTTCCGCCCACTGGCGGCGTCGCGCTCCACACCAGTAAACAAAACCCTGCATCCAAAACAAATCCGTACTCTTTTTCCACCGCGGGAAGATGCATCTCCCCCTCCCCCCACGTACCGATTTTCTCTTTCAGAAACTAAGGAGAAAAGGAGTTATGTGTTTTTAGTCTAATTGAAGTTTCTTCGCACATTTGAATGAAAACTATAAAAAAAAAAAAAAACCACTCCATGATGACGCGTTTGGTTGTTTAATAAATATGCTTTGTACCACAAGCGTTTCATAATTTTGTAACATAAAAGTACCTTATTTTTGGTTAAATCGAACTTTTCCTTATGTTTTATCTATAAATGGAAATATTTCTTTTATTATTAACATGAATATGCCAGAGAGAAAATAGGTGTCTTGGTAATGCCTATAGTAAATAAATAGTACTTAATGCAAAATGTTATTAAACTGAGTGTGCACGAATGCGGTGCGTTGTCCAATTGTTGTAATTTTCTAGACTTCGTTAAATGAACCGGAGGAATATGATGGAAGTAGAATTTTGCAGGGCTTCAGAAAAGTTGCACGTAACCGTGAATGGGCACTACACTTCAAAAAGATTTGCCCAAAATATTTATTTAAAGAGAAGGTAGCAGTTTATTAGTTACATAATGGTACTCTACTTTTACTTAACGCGTTTATCCTACTTAACAAAATCGTGCGCAAATTTCTGAATCGGACGTAAATAAATACCATAAAAAAAATTGCGGATTTCTACGAAAAATATGTTCGTGGTCATGCCATATTTTATTAGCATCGTCGCGAACAGTGGTAGCGATGGCAGGCTTCAGAGTCACATACAGAGCGAGAGAGTTCAATGCTGATTATACGATGACTAATTAATAAGACGTGAGTTTTTCTGCAGTNGAGTCACATACAGAGCGAGAGAGTTCAATGCTGATTATACGATGACTAATTAATAAGACGTGAGTTTTTCTGCAGTGAAGATGTGCATGTTGGTTATCAGTGGCTCACAATTAGGAGACAAAAAGATGCTCAAAAGAAATCCCTTGTGTAAATGCGGAGTTTGGCACTGGATTTTCACTCACTCTTTTTTTTTAAGGAAATTTTTATATTTGCAACTTTGCTGTGTTTTCAGCATTAAAATGAAGGTTATTATAGAAGAGAAAACTTTGCAATAATCATTTGTAAAGCACTCTACGTAAAAATGTTGAAAGTTAAACCATACGATGTTACAGAACGAACTCTTGGCTCTTCAGCTCAGTAAACAACCGTCTGACAATATTAACAAAAGTTGAGAGATTGTCGAGATATTTTACAACAGAAAAAATGTCTGAAACAATATGCTTATCGTTGCAGATTCGAATGTCATCTGAAGGTCATGTCTTATGATATTTTTCAATTTGAAGTGACGTCAGCAAGTCTTACTATTCCCGAGCAGAGGCCGGATTTTATACAGAAAATGGGCATACTCTTAACACCGCCATTTCTGCTTTCATTGTAGAACTTTAATATTAATTTACCATAGAAGTACTATGCATCGTTCACTAATATAAGCTGCAGTCTTGTCGCCTCAGGTTGTGTTCTATGATAAGATTATTAGTTTATAAATCAAATGTTTATGCCAGTATTACAAACACTTACAAAACATTCGTGTTGAAAGTTGTCACAACTTTACTCATATGTGCCCATGAATAAATACTCCTCGTTTAAAATAAGTAAGTAGAAAAATGAAGGAGCGATTGAATCTTTGCGGATGAAATTACCCGTGTTTTGCAATGTCTGTGTTTTGGAGGGTACAGTCGAGCGTTAGCTCGAATGAAGTTTATCATTATATTCTGAGTTCAGCGTTCTCGAAACTTAATATTTAAAGTTCGGTTTTTGATATCCTTTAAGGTTCTTCTTAAAATTTGGAATTTTATCAAATTATTAAATTTTTTCTGATATGTTACAGGTACAAACTAAGTATTCCTGGAGGGAAGTGTTTTGTGGAAAAGGCTTTGCAGGAGCCAAATTATAACCAATTTTATGAAAAATGTATATTTAAACGAAAATCTAGCATAATGGTTAAAAGTACGGAAATATCATATTTAGTATTTTATCTAAAATCAAGTAGGTTCCTAAAACCATTCCAATTTATTTCCAAAACACTTATCGGTTAATTATTGGTTAGCTATAGAAAATAGTTTTTTCGATGATTTAAGACTGGGGGAAGAATATCTAATTCTGTATGCTTGCATCCAGGTAGAATGAAAGAGCGAATTATAAGCATCCCCTTGCCCTATACTTTACGACTTTCCCTACAGATAGTGTTATACCTAGCGTCTGTCAAGCATATAGGTAGGTAGGTAATGCAGGTAGTTCAGCTTAACGTCTCCTCGACAGCGAGGTCATCACAGACGGAGCAAGTTGCTCAGGGGGAAGAGAGGATTTGGGAAGGAATCGGCCATGGCCTCTGCTAATAACGCACAGGCGCGTGGACTCCTGGTGACCCGGCCGGCTGCTCGACGGTATGAGCAGGGGAGTCGACCCCCTGAATGGGAAACACTGTGGTTCTGTAGCGTCCGGCCCTGCTCCGACACGTGCGGAGAACGTGGTGTAAACCGGGGGTGTCCTTCAAGGACTCATCCCAGCATTCGCCTGGAGATGTTTCGAGAAACCATGATAAACCGAAATCAGGATGGCTGGATCGGGAATTGCACCCGGGTCCTCCCGAATGCGAGTCCAATGAGTTAACACTGCGCCACCTCGCTCGGTATATATGTATACATATATATATATATATATATANGAATGCGAGTCCAATGAGTTAACACTGCGCCACCTCGCTCGGTATATATGTATACATATATATATATATATATATAATATAGATTTAAAATTCAATTTTCTTATAATTTTTTTCTATCTTGCCTAATTTAATTTTTTTTTCAAGTAAAAGCTCTTATAAATGAATAAAATTGTTTTACTAATTATATTTTAATGTAACTNTATATAATATAGATTTAAAATTCAATTTTCTTATAATTTTTTTCTATCTTGTCTAATTTAATTTTTTTTTCAAGTAAAAGCTCTTATAAATGAATAAAATTGTTTTACTAATTATATTTTAATGTAACTGCATTAAAAAGTGGTTACAGGAAGTATACAAATCTCTCAAATCACTTGTTTACATAAAAAGCGTTCTAAACTAAAATCGTATCGGTCCCGTTTATGATAGACGTATTGTCAGATAGGCTCTCCAACGCCGGGACACGGAAAGTGGCACACGCAGGCAGCTTCACAGAAACGCGATGGGAGGCACGAGCATTATGGAGCTCACGCCGAACAAGATGTTTTGGTCGTCGTCTGCAGAGACGTTCTCCGCCACGTCCCCCGGCTGCTGGGGCACTGCCGCCTCCGGGGGCGGCGGCGCCACATCGACAGGCTGGTCGCCCGCCGCCCCCGGTGCGAGGCTGGCCGTCGGTGCCGCCACGACGCCCTTCACCAGCAGCAGGGCCGCCAACATCACCACGACTTTGCCCCGCGCCGCCGACATCCTGCACACTTCGAGACAACCACGCTGAAAGAAAGCATCTGTTAGCGGCTACTGAGATTATTTGGTTTATGCATCCAACGGCGTAATTTCGTGGCTGGTAAGTAAAGAGAGAGAGAGGCACAACCATCCGTTCGCATCCGTCAGGTGCCCATCCATCCGACGGTCACGTGATCTTCAGCCAATCGCAAGGCAACTTTCTTCCATCCGGCAATCCGTCAAATATATCTCAAACTTGAACGTTCAGCTGGCGGACGAATGGGCCACCGCCTTCCGACGACATTCCGTAGACGCGAGTACACACTTAGGAATTAAAAAAACAAGGCTGTGGATATGTGATTATTTATCTCCGGTGGTAAATTCAGGAATTATAATGTAAACAGTAATACAGTATGATTTCTTGTCACGTAAAAACATTATTTCCCCAAAATGTTTCTCTCTTGAATGTATATTTCCAACAAAAATATTCCTCCAACTAAGGAAAGATCACGATGTTTAGTTGCCACGCTGAAATTTTGCCGTACGGAATTATTGACGAGCGACGGATTGTTGTGAATCGCTTTCAACCAACGCGACGGATCAAAACACAGACGGATGACTGACGGACGGACGGGTGACTGACGGGTGCGACGGATGGTTGTGAGTCCAGCCTAAGAGACCACGGTGCACAATAACAGTTAAGACTGACAAGTCATAAAGACAGTTATTTCTTACTAACACATTTGTTTGCAGGAAGAAATTTATTGGCCGGAACAAAATAATCAATTTGGCAGTAATAGCATTATTGTCGTTTGGAGTAAAACTATCTCTGCAACTGCAAAACTACATCCTTTGTATTCTACGCATGCGCGCTGGCATACTGGAAGTGGCCGTATCCTGTCTAGCTTCGACGTCGTATTTGTCGGTGCTCGTCTCCTTCCACCAGCTCATAAACTAATTCATGAGGCCACCAAAAAAAATATTTTGGTCACCTCAGTTCTTTGTTTTATAGTGCAGATTCGTAAGGAATATGGGGTCTCGCAACGCCAATTTGTCATGTTCGTAATTGCAAACTCTTGTTGTTAACTCAGTCTAGATTCATGTCATGTGAAATATAAACGTACTTTTATTACACTCGTAAGGAGATCAGGTAACCATTACAACGTATTGTTTAAAAATATAACATGCTAGAAAATTGAATATATTTTTACATAAAGATAACAAACCAGATACCATATTTGTACATATTTACTCGTAACATACCAACGACAAAACTGAAATACTGTACTGCACATCAAAAATTCCGATCAAAAGAGAATAAAAATTAGACATAAAACATCAAATTTCCACGAGTTCATCTGCCACTTTCTAATAATGGTGGTTTGTGCGGGTTGAATTGTGAACCGGATTTTTATATATTACACAATTATTTACGTACCATGACAAGATTTCCTGTAGCTTCAGGCAAATCAACTGTTTGGCTGTGAATGCCCGTGCGTTTATCGAGCTGTATTAGTAAACTGATTCCGTGGGTTGAATTGAAGCACTGGTTACTGATTTAGTACCAGACTCTGATTCTACAAAGCAGTACTAGTTAATACTGTTCGTAAGAACGTGACGCAAGTAACTACATAATGTACTGGCACAGATAATGTCACGCTT
Organism: Clitarchus hookeri; assembly: GCA_002778355.1. Lineage (NCBI taxonomy): Eukaryota > Metazoa > Arthropoda > Insecta > Phasmatodea > Phasmatidae > Clitarchus > Clitarchus hookeri. The sequence continues at coordinate 117,072 of NQII01001611.1, forward strand.
GACCAATTAAAAAAAATCTACTGGAAACTCCTCGGCTGGAGGAACCCCGACGGAGAACTTTCTAGAAATTTTAGAGTTTGATCCCAAGTTACAGAATGTGCAGATTTAAGAATAACCGGCGAGATGTGGGAACCTACTGAGATACACCAGTCAGCTATCTTAACCATGAAAACGGAAACGAGGGAACTGCCTGCCCATCTTCCCCATTTGTCTTGCGTCACGTTTTCTCGCCCTTAATTTCAAACATGGTTTCGTGCGGGGCGCATATTATTTTTCTCCGAGGTGAAATGTCATTAGACTTGAAACCCAACCGAACGTTAGGAACTTGAGAAATTTCAATAGACCTAATCTAAAGTAATTATTACAGTGATCGAGTTTCTGAGGTTTTACATGCGGATCCTCAGGTACCGCGATTTCATCACACTTTTGAAATCGAACTTTTAACAAAATTAACCCATTTATGACGTGTTTGGCTGTTCCTTAAATATATCACGTATCAAAAGCATTTTGTATTTCTGTTAACATAAAAGTGAACTCCTGCTCTTACTTTATTTATAAATTGTAACATTTAATTTGTATTTCATATTTATAAATATACGGAGGGAATAAGTATGTTCTTAATGTCCAGTAAGGAATGGTTCTCATGAAAAGTATTATTAAACTGAATTCTCACAAACGTGGTGCGCTGTTCCTTTAGTGTGATTTTCTAGACTGGGTTAAGCTTCGTTTGCGCGAGGCGGACGAACAGCCTGAAAGTAGAAATTTTGCAGGGATTCTTAAAAGCCGCAAGTAACCGTGAATGAACTATAGGCCACGCTCACAGGTACACATATTGTATGTCATTTAGCACCGTAAATTGAACCATGAAGTGCAGGGGTAAACCTTCGAACACGCATTCTGGAGGACCTGTGTTCGATTCCTGGCGAAAGCTGGACTGATTTCTTACTACAGGCCCCGGGCCGATTCCTTCCCTGTTCCTGCCTCTCTAGGCAACTTGTGCCGTCTCCAATTACCTCGCTGTCGCCGAGACGTTATGTCCTACCTGCCTTTAGGAATTAATAATTTTTAAGCCACCTTTCTTCCCCAGTAAATCAGTCGTCTCGTTAAAACCACAGGAGTGAGAGAGAGGGGGGGGGAGAGGGAGAGTTAGTAAGACCAATAACACTACATAGAAATGAAGGGCATATATGTAATTTTGTCAACGCTAAATTTTACCTAGACGCTATAAATAAAACTTAAAACCATTGAGGCATAACGAACGTGAGATGGAATAGCCCGGAACTTACAAGATTTGTATTGCCCGTCGTATTTCAGAAAACGCGACATTCAGCAATTCTGTAGATATAGACGGCGAAGTGGAAGAAAAACACGGGTGCAGAAAACGAAAGCTTACTGAGTAAACGGCACTATGATTCCGCTCCCAACACTGCCCTTACATTCCCTGCCGGGTCACTCCCGGATTTTCGCATGTGGGAATCGTTCCGGACGATGCCGCTAGTTGGCGGGGGTTTTCTCGGTGATTTCCGGTTTCTCCCACCCCTTCATTCCAGCGCTGCTCCATACTCACCACAATCGCCCTCATCGGCTCTCAAGACCTCGCTGTTAAGAGCCGTCCAAATATCTTCACTCAATCATTAACCTCACCACTAAATTTTCTGGGCCGACTGGTTCTTCGAATATAACCTCGGTCCTAATAAGTAGTAATTTCTTTCAGATGTTGCAAGAGAAGGAATTTTTAGTTTTACTTCTGCTAGTGAATACACTCTTCTAGCCTTCACAACGGATCCTAGGAGAAATATTTCACAATGGCGGGAGATAATATAAACGTTTCTTGTACCAACAGCGGTTAATAATAAAATAACATTCATCTGAGAATTAGGCCTGTACTTTTGTCGGTTTGTACCCTGCAGAATAAAAGCAATGATTTTATTTCCCATAATGCAAAAACCAATAGAATGTATAAGGGGTTAGGATGCTCAGTTGCTAGTGCCTGCTTAAAAAAAACTATTTTTTTCAATTACTTAACGTATTTATTATGTATTTTTCTTCATAAAGAACACACGGTTGTGATAACCAGACGCAATCCGTATTACAAAAACCGCTTTGAAGCTACAAGACAGTTGTAAACGTCTTCTTTTACGACTACTCTATCTCAACATATAATCGAATACGCACAAAACTACGTTAGACAATGACACTAATTGCGCTGAAAACTTCCCCACCAGTTAAATTATTAGTGTCGCTTTTTTTTTTCAAACCCCATAGGTACATTCAGTACAAAGATACGACACCCAAGTTCATTTCCAGATTCGTTGGTAGGCGTTGCTATTAGATTTTCAACAAATTTTTGCCTCGCTGAAACCAACCTCCCGTTAGGCATGTCTCCTAAGAGATCCTATTCAGAACAATGGTGGTCTGATAGCTGCGTGTGTGCGGCAGAACAGATGCACGGTAGTGTATCTGCTCTTCTCGGTAAACTGAACGCTTTTGAATGCCCTCGCCATGTGTAAAATTAACATTACCATAGGCCTTTTCAATTTATTTATACCACGGTCAAGTAAAATTGCAATATCAGTAGAAAATTAAATACTTCACCGATTTGCTAATTATTACGTGGAAAACAATATTAAGGCTAAATAAATAATTTCAGCATTCACAGATGTTTACGTGACAGTTTTAATTCAACGTTAAGACATGGAACTACTTTCCCACCGTTGCTACCAACTTTACTGGACATATGCCGGTCAGTGTGTCAGCTGATATATATGCAGGCAGGTGTATTGACATTTTTTAAAGGTTTATATTAGAAGTGCTTAGTTAACCGTCAACGGTATTTAATGAGCTGCTTACCTGGTGCTAGAAGAGAAAACCTTTCAGAATGTCTAGCGCTGGTTATTTTTCGCAGTATTTATCATGAGGAATACTCCGTCATCGTTGACCCTGACAGCTGTTGGGTGATCCACCTTGAGCAAGTCCTTTGTGCGCTGATAAGCATCGGCCAAAACCAGTCATTCTTAAGGCACACAACTGAACCTGTTTTTACACGTGATGAACAGAGGCCAAGGTTGCGTGAAGAGCGAAATTGGCATGCACAGCATGAGTCCGATCACATTCACGCGAGAAGAATTAAACTAGCGTGGAGGTTTCTCGTCCTGTAGAGTGGAACTACAGGACCTAAGTTAGTTACTATTGTGGATATTTTTTTATTTGTTCACGAAGGATGGTTGAAGGAAAAACTGTGCGGAAATACAGTTGTTGGCTGTGCNTGCGATAAGAGCGAAATTGGCATGCACAGCATGAGTCCGATCACATTCACGCGAGAAGAATTAAACTAGCGTGGAGGTTTCTCGTCCTGTAGAGTGGAACTACAGGACCTAAGTTAGTTACCATTGTGGATATTTTTTTATTTGTTCACGAAGGATGGTTGAAGGAAAAACTGTGCGGAAATACAGTTGTTGGCTGTGCTGAAAGATATCAGTATAAACCTTATATTTCCCACATGACAGGTGGTTTATTCCAGTCTAACGTAAAGTGGGTTTTTTTTTCGCATGAGAACAGATTCCGAACCCGCTCAATACTGTTTCCTGAGAACGTGTGTTTCAAATATGGTACAAAGTAGTTCACACAACATTTACACTCTAAATCTGAATAAGTGATTTCAATCAATACAATTATTTTATTGAATCTTCAGTTAATCTATTGGTGAATGAGTGAAATGCACTGAGATTTTACTGTCAGTCCAGTGCAGTTCGCTAGGAATCGGTAGAAATCACTATTTAATAAGTAAATACCAACAACTGAAGTGATCAGTGTAATTTTTCTGATTTAAGTGGAGCGGTTTCAACAGATCTGCTATCGAAGTCACTGATTTGGAGCAGTTTTAAATGTTTAGATTTCAGTGTGTAGGGTAGCTTTAACGCCTTTCATACACTCAAAAGTTTAATAAGTAAGAATTTCACTCTTTGAATCAGTGAAAAAATACCAGTCTTGCTTCCCTTATTGATTCAGTGACATTTTCCACTTGGTCATCAACCATTATATTTGCTGTTTTTCAGTGATTTGCATTCTGACTAATGGCTCAGTTAAATAGGATACATCAAATTAAATAACACATGAACTATCTAAACCTATCAATTATAATTTTATGATGTGGGTTTTGTCTTTTATAGTAAAATTTTTCCGGGTTACATTATCAGTCTTTCATTGCCTTTTCACGTTTAATTTCGTTTTCACGTGATCATCATGTTGCTCGGTTACTGGGTTTGAACTGCATTGTACATGGTGAAGTACTGGATTATTGCGTAATATTTATATTAGCAATGCTAATGTTACCGATTTATAATTGCATAACACTTAGTGTGACGTATTTTTGATAAAGTACGGAATAACAATATTTACCTCTGCACGGTCAATATTGGCTTGTTAGCTCAATAAGGTCTACCACAGTGACGAAGAATATTATGAGGGAGAAAGTCATTACATTGCTAAGTAATGTTATTAGTGGTTCCTCTGTTGTTAACGTGCAAAAAACGTAAACATTAATTTCGGACGCTTGGTAGTACCGTGTACGTCATAGCACAAGACATGATACACTCAATTCTACGAATATTATCAATCTCTCTACTGTAACGTGACCAGGTTGTAACATTTCAAGTTATGGATGGATTTAGAGGGGTGGGGGGGATACGTTTTGATTTATGCGCCTGAGCAGGTTTTGAACAGGCAAATCACACAGCAAACAGGAGAATTACACATCCATAGATTCTTACTCGTTTTCTTCGATTGCTCTAAAATAAATTAAACTGTAGCCACCATGTAACATTGAAAATGATCTCGAATTTTTGTGGTGATTCATGACTGTTAAGTTGCACTGATATAAGTTAAGGTGTTTTATAAGTCTACGTTTAAATTTGTAGTTGGTCAGAGGAGATGTGTTTAACGTAAAATCATTCAGAAAGACTCTATTTCCGAAGTCTTTTTGAAAAAAATTAAAATAATGCCCTACGCATAATATGACCTACTGCAATATATATGTATATCTTTTAGTATAACTAATTTAAGTAAAATCGTTTGTTGTTAATCAAATTTTTCTATAAATGCAATATGACATAACTTTATGGGGCTCTTCCGTATTGAAGAAAGAAGTATTTCTGTTCGAAAAGTTGTGTACATTTTTATTTTTTCTAGATATTGCAGCTTGCAGCTTTTTACAGAACTCTGTGAGAATTCCACAAATATGTTATTTTTGTCTTGTGGTATGATATAGGCGTATCTTTATAAACGTGTTTCTTTTTTTTTTTTTATATATAAAATGTGGCATTGGATATTCAGGTCCCACTATCGTTAACTGGTTTAAGTTGTTTCTGCGACAGGAAGTGAACGGAACAATTAAAAGCGTAACCATGCACTATCTCTGAAAAAGGACGCTTATTGTTGGTAATAAACCCGTCACTGTATCGACATGGTTTTTGAAGGCCAGAACATTACTTAAGTTCCAGACTGGCACATTGCTATAAGAAATGCATCAGACCGTTAAGTCGTTTCCGTATTGGAAGATTCGGAAGTAAAGAAGAAGAACTTAACTGAGCGCTAGATGATGCTTCCATCTCATTATACTTACTAACTTTGGCATTAATTTTTAGTAAAAAAAAAACCTTCAATTTTTGTAACTAGTTTAACATTATTGTAAAAGTAACTTAAAAAAACATAAAATATAAAAATTTTCAAACGAAATGTGAAACGAGGCCCTTGTCCAAGATACGAACATAGCATACTAACAATGGACTAATCGTTGCAGATGTACGACCATAGAGGAAATATGAAGTAGAGTACGCATGTCTCCTGCGCAGTTGGGATCTCTGTGTCGCAAAGGACTTGAAGAATACCGAGGTGAAGCACCCGCTTATACCGTAAAAACCTGACGCACACGCCAGCAAAATGGCACCACTGGCCGGCAACATGTTGTATCGCCGTTCCCGCCAAGAAAATACTTCTTTGTGCATAACAAAACATATATATTTAGTAGCCGCAACAAAAAATGTGTCGAGTAAATAAAACTTGAAAAGCATCAAAATTGAATTGTTTCGTCTAACAAATACACACTTGAATAAACAATATCTCTGTGTGGGGACCAGCGAAATTATACCGAGAAAAAACCATTCAGTTGAGTAAACTGCATATGATTGTTAGGCCACTCATTTAATTGCATTCGTTCATTTAATACAGCTAGAGAGTGTGTTTGCAATTTGTATGACAATTAGGCCAGTAACGGTGTTTGCTGATGCATTTATTGATGAAATAAGATGAACTGGAAACAAATAACGTTAAACTGTACAGCTTCAGATATTTATTAACGTGCGTGTCCTGTATTTGAAATGCAGATATTTAATACATTCCCATTTCAACAGGAGTTCTGTAGCAAAAGTTGCTAAAGTGTAGCATTCGAATGCGAAAGGTTCAAAAAATGCTCGTGCTAGCGTTTTTTTTTATTTATAATAACCGAAACTATGCAATGTGCATAGAGACAAACAAATATTAAATTCCACTAACCGAGTCTTACGTGTTTAAGTCAATCACATAATAACGAAAAATATCTCGTAGCCCCTTACAAACAGTTAATTTTCTAGCGCCAAAAATACTTTATTTAATTGAACAATACATTTCTCTCAGTGCAACCGGCGCCTGGTAAGTTACTCATTAACCGGCAGCTCATCCAATACGGAAGCTTTCGCATCATGAAGTAGCCAATCGGACGCAAGGCCAGTTCCGAGAGACCCGTCAGCCTATTAGAGGATGGGTACGCTCGTAACAAAAGAATCGTCACGCCATTTCGTGTCTGTATGCTCATATACTTTGTCTCTGCGCCCAAACACTGACTGCTTTTCTTTCTATAGAGCTGTCAAAACCACGTGCATACAATTAAGGTAAAATTTTCTCTACTCAGGTTCAGAACAAAACCAGATTTCTTATGAGAGTTTGGCACGGGGAAAATTTCTTCCCGCAAAGTTCGCTGCTGTTCCTAAGGGTCAGCAATAAAATAATTATCTGCGTTTGGGCACATCGGCGTTCGGCGTTCGGCGGCGGAGCTCGGAGCAGTTCATACTCTGTCATTCCGGTCGGCCGGTGGACATCTTGTCCGCCATGTTGGATATCTGTGATCTTGACCTTTTACTTAAAACCCCAGTGACCTTTGATTTGAACACAAAAAAAAAAATAAGAACTAAAAAATATAAAATTCTAAAAAAAATGGCTAAATTTAGAAAAATTAAAACAAGTGAAAAAATTATTTAAAACAATTATTTAAAGATGTACATGTAGGAGGTCTAGGATTCTATGACAGGTGGATCGACTAAGCTCCCGACACGATCGGCCTTCTCCAGGTCGGACAGTGTCCATCTCGTCAGTCATGTTATATGTTGATGACCGTGACGTTAAACCTTGATCTTGTATGACCATGAATCCAAAACATTCTAAAAAATCACCAAAAAAAAATTGAAAATGAAATCATGGCAAAAATTACATCGATGACTCCGAACACCATGTTGGATGCCAGTGACCATGACCCCAATGACCTTGAAAACAAACACTATAGAAAAAATTGTAAATATCCTATTAATTCATAAGAGTCAGCTAGCATATTACGTTACTGACTACGGACCCCACGTTAGATGTCAGTGACCTTGACATTTGACCTTGACCTTGATCTCGTTATTATAACCTACGATGACGTTGAATCCAAAACATTAGCAACATTGTTTTAAAAATTCCCCCAAAAATATAAAAAAAAACTGTTAAAAACTATTTTAAAAATATATAAATTATATTTAAAAAATTAATTTAAAAAATTTTACTTTTTAATTAATTTTGAATGTTTCGGCTGAGAGGGTATGGGGGACTGGAGCCTACCGCCACCATGTTATGACGTCATCCAACCACCATATTAAATCCAGGTAACCTCAACCTTAACCTTTGGCCTTGACCCTATGTCCACCTAGTCGATCTACCTGTCATCGAATCCGGATGTACATCTTTAAATATTTGTCTTAAATATTTTTTTTTATTTTTTCATTTTTTAAATTTATACACATTTTTTGTAATTTTCAGGACTTGTTTGGTGTTCAAGGTCAAAGATCACCGGTTTAAAGGTCAAATGTCAATTTCAAGGTCAGAAACATTAATTATTTCGAACAATATGGCCGCCGACCAACCAGAATGACAGAGCATGAACATCTCTGACCTCCGCCTTCGATCGCCTATGTGCCCGAACACCGATAATTATTATACTGGTAGCTTCTCAGCTGGCGGCTAATGGAGGAATTCTATAGAATTATTTTCATGTAAAAGTTCATATTTGGCTCTAATTGTGATATATATATCTTCCCAGCTAAAATTTTAAGCATTAACTTTTTTACCGTAACTATTATTCACGCCCTCCTATGGTGTTTAAAAAATCAAACCGTAAAACTGCAATCGCGATCGGCGTTTGGCGTTCATATGCAAGCTAATTTCAATGGGAAGAAGTTACGAATTTAAATTCGAAAAAAATTAGTTGTCATTAAAAATAACTTGGTACTTTTCTCTTTTCGCATAAGGAAATTGTGCAGGAAAGCCCCAAAAACTGATATTTTTAACCATTTCGCTATTACACGTGTCGATTTAATTGTGATAAAGCAATTGCGTAAACCTACGTTCTTCTAAATTCAATTTACGACAGAATATTAAAAAGTATGTTAATATTATATTTCCAATCTAGTGCGAAGTATAATCTTTACGCAGGACCTAATACAATATAAATCGGAAGATTTTACACAACAGCATTTGTTGTAGGAAAGTTGCAATTATCCCATTTAATTACAAACAAAACGGAAAATTCCGGTACACGTACGACACTAGTGTTACCTGGAGGCGAAAAATGTTAGTTGTCAAACTAATGGCATTATTCTTCCCTACCTGAGGAGAATGGACCTTAACTAAGATTAGCACACTGTCTATTAAATAACTGTTTTATGTGCCAGTACACCACTTAAGACCACGTTGAACGGAAATAGGAGGGATACAAGTCAGGAAATTATCTTTAATAAACGCTTCGGTTTGTCGTACAACAAAATGTAAACAAACGTCACATCATTATTTAAACACGTGAATTCGACCATTCTTTGGGCAATTTCTTGAGCCAGTGTTACAAACATTCATAGAAAAAGAAAACCAATCTACTTCATTTTCAGTTATAACGAGCTGCTGACGTGACCTTGAATCCTAACACCTAGGTGCGCTCCCAGGCAGAAACACGAAAAGATGATGAAAATACATTGACAAACTCGCTTATACATACTTGCGTACTCCCATTTAAGTTAGCAGCAATTCGCAAAAGAAGTTCCATTTCTTAAAGTCCCGTTAATAGCGAAATATTTAAGTTTAGGAAACTTGCATTTTTTTTCTTTTAATTTTATGCACGTGACTTTGAATTGTCATTTCCATGTTACTATATATTCAAATACGTGCTTTTTCTACGAAGCAAATTATTTCTTGGATTTCTGTTGTTCAACAGTATCTGTATTTTAAGTTGTGCATGTATGTGCAATGATTGTGAGCGATATGGTTTGAATATTGTGTGATGGTATTTGTTAAAATACACTGAAGAGCCAAAAAAACTCATAACCTGCCTAATATCTTGTAGGGCCCCCCGAGCACGCTGAAGTGCCGCAAGACGACGTGGCATGGACTCGACTAATGTCTGAAGGTATTCAGGAGGCAATTCACACCATGAATCCCGCAGGGCAGTCCACAGATCTAATTTGAGAAAGGGTTGCACGTCTGTCACGTTTAATGATTCTCGTCAGTCGTCGTTTGCCCCGTTCTTTAACCATCTTTTTCCAGCCGCAGCGATGTCGAAGATGTGATGTTTTACAGTATTCCCGATATTCACGGTACACTCGTGAAATGGTCGTACGCGAACATCCAAATGTTATCGCTACCTCGGAGATGCTATGTCCCATCTCTCGTGCGCCGACTATAACACCACGTTCAAACTCACTTAAATCTTGATAAACTGTAGTTGCAGCAGCAGTAACCGATCTGACTGCCGACCGCATCGCGTTACTCTGATTGGTTCCATACCTCTGTTATTTGCATACGCACGCCTATACCAGTTTTTTTGGCTCTTCAGTATATAAGAATTGCACAGTGTCTTGTCCTTATATTTAAAATTTTTAGATGTACGTTTGCATTATTATTATATTATTGTATTTTAAGCCGATGGGCTCCATGCTATATTTGTTTCGTAATTACATATTGTAAAGAAGGGGCCGGTGTGATTTAAATAAATAAACAAATCAAATTAAAATAAATATTTCACTTTATTGACAAATAAATATTGCCATCAGGTAAATGTCAAATGGTAATTTTGCACATTATGTAAGATTATACAATTAACACAAAATTATGATATCAGCACAGGGTGACCAGAAATTTAAGTTACACAGTTGGTACGTAGAATGACACTAAGCAGAGATTACAAAACTTGCCGTGCAAATCGTGACCGAACCCGGAGACATTTTTAATCTGATACTCCCAAGTTTCCACACGCCATTGGCGTCGCCATGGAAACGGATTGGTTGCGGAGGCTGTTATCTGCTTCGCTGCAACACTCGCTCATACACACACGTCCCGCCGCCGACTGTCATGTCACGCGGGGTTTTAGAGAGGGCTCTGCGCGCGACGTGTAGTGGCTGCACTGACGTCATCGCGCTGCTGTTGCCGTTTGTTCCAGCCCACGTACCAACCTTGCAAAACACGCCGCACTTCTTTCTATCCCACTTCTCTCTCACTCCGCTCTCCTTTTCCACGTTGTTTAACCTTCGTATCCCTGGAGGGGGATTTTTTTTTTCCTCCTCTCTGGCATGAATAACTGTTGGTACCCCCCTACTTTGACAAGAAGATTAAGTTTCCGCTTCCGCGAATTGAAGGTGGCGATGATTTGTTGCACCGCCGAAGGAAACATTCTCTGAAGTTCCAGCGCCGAACTTGTATCCATGCGTGATAATGCTGTTTAACTTGATCCGCTTTCCAAGCAGGGATACAGTCCTGCGTATTTCCGTCGCTGTCTGTTCCATATGAAATTCTTAGTGTGAATGTAACCCAAGTAGTCTCGGATTGAACGACATTTTATTTTCGACAGTTTTTAAAGTACTTCGCTTTTCGGCCACTAAATAATCCGCAACAAAGTTTATGTGGCCTTTATTTACCAAATAAACTCACACTACAATTATTAATTAAATTTTACAATAAGTATTTTAGGTTGAGGACTTGATGTCTCCGAATGTCACAGTTTACTCTAATCTGTCACTGAATATATTTCCGTGTGTAACACGCTCGTGTGAACCTTCGCCGAAAGGGAAATTGCTTGGGGAAGGAGTATCCCAGAGGGAAGAGGCCATTGTACTTCAATGTTTTAATTTGTATTATGTCCATGAAAACAATACAAATCTATGATGTTATCTATGGAAGCAAGTAAGCTGAGTCATGTTTTCCAAATATATCCATTATCAACTTACACTTTGTCACTTGAAATAATTTGCAAGCTGCCCTGATTTGTGTGTGCACCAAACTAATAATTTGTCAATTACACCAGTTAGGTTACTCAAATATAATATAATGCACCAAGAAGAAAATCTTTATACTTATCAGAAGTCAGTCATACTATTTAGCTACCCGCTTCCCTTTTTTCACCTGCCATTTATGCCTCTAAACCTGTTTTCTTGCAGGAATGTAATAATTTTACGCACGAAATATTTTTTCAACTCTCCTTTTATGGGTAAATTTTGTTTCTTAGAATTACGGAAGAACATTACTGATACTAAATTTAAATTTAAGTGATCTCTATTTCAAATAAACAGTTTCTTAAATGCTGTAAGATTTTGTTTGCCAGTGTGTTATGGAATTGTGATGTCTTTTTTCCCAAAAATTTTCATTTTATCTCTGGGAAATTTACGTTATATTTAATTAATAAAATATAGAATCGTTAACAGTAAATAGAGTAAAAATATTTTTGAGTGCATTTCACTACCTATATTTGTTTAATTTGGGCAACCTCTGTTTGTTTCAGGTACGTATGCGATAGTCGAAATGCAGAGGAAGTTGTGCAGTTTTCAAGTTACTTTCAAGTTTCGGTACGTAACAACATTTCCATTGTATTAAAATAATATTTTGAAATATAATTTCACCGGAAGACAAATAACAGTCGGCATCCACGCATGCTGATGTAAAATGCAATCAGATGTTTTTCATTTCCTCAAGTGTTTTCTCTTATAATTTTAATAAGTCTTTTCTTTATGAAAATCTTTTCTTTTTAACGGACAGTTTCAATATGATAAATTAACGAATATATATCGAGCATTCAAATTTCAGTGGTCTTTAATGGAAGCATACAGGAAGTTTTAAATAATAATATTTGTTTTAAACACGGGCTTATAAATGGACAGCTTTCATTGCTGGCGGAAAAGGCGCATGTCTAGTATAGCATTCTAAAATGATGGTCTAAGATCGTTCGATATGGGGTTCGCTTTATTCGGGAACGAAAGCAAAGATTTACACATGCCGTAGGCAAAGTTTTCTGGTGCAAGGAAATAGGGAAGAGTGGGGTTCCCCTACCGTAAAGCAGTTGGTATTTATAAAAACATATATTTCCTCAGCCTCTACGTAACCGAAACACAGACGGTTACGTACGACATTAAGCAGAATTTGTCCAAAAATAGTAATCATCCTTAATATATTAATATTTTGGTCCCTGAAATTAGTAGAAGTATGAAAACAATTTTCAAATTCGCACAACAAACTGTGAGTTATTGAAAATCAAGAATGTGCGACACGGAGAAAACCCAATATTGTGCCTTCATGGCGAACGGGGCTAAGTCTCTCGATAATCACGTGGAATGTCAACGCCAGCACCTCGAACTATCAGCAATTTTCAACAACCTTCACAAGATTTATTTTTTCCACGTAAAGTTATATGTATTAACGTATTTGAAAGATTACAAAACATATTATTAATTTTCTTTAAAATGTTACAACTGCAAAATCTTCGCTCTAGAGCATAAATATGAATTCTTCATACTTTTTTTATATGGAGCATTCAAATATAAGTAATTAAAACCCTCATGAAGATTCCGTTCCAAAATATGAGCCTTCAACTAAAATTTAAGAACTCTTTCGCCACAATACGGAGCAGAAAATTCTCTATTAATGACTTTCAAATCCAGCATACAATGTCACTGCAATGTGAATATAAAAATATTTTCAAAGTTTTTAGAAGGAACATGAAAACAGTTATTTTTTCCTATAAACATATGGGATTTAAAACTGTCGTTTTTTTTATAAAGACCTGAAGGGCCTTTGGTATTCTTATCTTTAATGTGTTCATGACCACTGACGGGAGCCGATTCCTCTTGTCCTCGACGCCAGCCAGGGTTTGAAAACCTCTTCCACACAAGGATGAAGGGAGGGGGGGGTATAGATTGCTCCAGATTTACACATCAATAAACACTTCCGGTCCAACATTTCCGGCTACGTCGCGTCGTCTAGGATTGGCCCACCAACCGAGCCAATAGGGAAAACAGTGACGTCACAACGCAAGTGGCTCCCGACATCGCCGGAGCTATGGTTGTTCTGCAGACGGACGCCGTGGTCATGCTGCTGTGCTCGTCGTCGGAGTTCGTGCGTCGGTCCCCGTCGGACCTCGAAGTCGACCGTCGTCGGCCACCAGCTACGCCGGGCGATCCACGTGCTCGCCCAAAGAATCAAAACAGAACCGATTTACACCATGCTTGCGACCACGACTCACTGCTACGTGTTGCCTAACATCACGGCCACTCAGGCGACGGAATAAGTTAAAAGGCGCCTGATCTCTGCACACGTCCCACGGACGGGTAAATTACAAGTTAAATCATATTGCAACTTAACAAATAATTCGGGAAAAATTTGTACAATATTAAGGACTGCCCTGGGAGCCACCACCTCGTCCATTTTGAAATCAGCTGGATCGTACATTCTTGATAAGGCATCAGCCACTTGATTTTCGGGACAGCGATGAAACTCCTCACTCGTGGCAAGGATGGACGTCTTGTAAAATTTCTGGCGCAGGCGGGTAAAGAACGTAGTTTTCGACGCAGGGAAATCGTCGGTGCCAGACGTGAGATGGCCAGGCGTCTCGAATTAAGGCGAACGTACTTAACCGCTATCTTTATGGGCTTAAGTGTTGTCATTGTTGAGCGTACCACTTCCCCGGTAGACTCCGAGGGGAAGAGAAATGTTTAAGATTTTTTTCTTATCACTGTGGTATAAAGGCCTAATTACCGTGCTTGCGACAGGTTTCTTCGCAATGTTCTAATTACTTTATTAGTTTTTAGTCCTGCGCAATTTTGGCCGTAGCTTTAAAATAATGGAAAAAATTGAAAGGATAGAATTATAACAATGATAGTAATAAATAATAAAAAAGCTGACATTAGTGATTCATTTTGTTTTCATCAACTTTTTTTGCAGTGATTATATAAGTTTTAAATATTATGTTCTACATTTTTACATGTTTATCCTTGTTCTATTTTATAGTCTGCTCAAACAAATTTGATTTAAGTTAAACTCCCAATGTTAAATAGGCGAAACCTTGTAAAACACTGAAGATCATCAGTATTTTTATTTAAAAGCATTTAACTAGAACCTAACTAATTAAAGTTTCAAATATGACTGTTTGACTTGCTACTTTTGATAATACGCGTCATTTAACCTCATCAATGTGGTGTTAATGTAATGACAATTATATTACTTATCTTTATGACAGCTTCAAACCACGTGTAACATTATTTCAGAAGCGTAACGTTCATTCGACCTAGGTCAGTATTAAAAAGATCGACTCTCGTAGTTCTGGCCTTCAATAAAGACGTGTTATCTGTTCATAATTAGTGCTTATTCCTTGTCGGGATACACGTATCAGCGAAGTTAGAAAGCACAATACAAGCTTGATTTGCTCGTCCAGCGGACACGCCTCGAGCAATCGCGTTATGTGCGGGTCATTAGTAATAACTCAGTTCTGCGAGGTCCCGGGCATGACACGCCGCACGTGTGTCGAGATATCGAACAGGGTTGGCGCGGCGATATTTTCCGTCTGTCGAGGTAATTTAATGTAGAACCAGCCAGCCGAGAAATTACGCGCTAATTGAGTTCTCTTAATCAGGTTTCCCATCCTGACGTACAAGGGGCCAGGTGCGAAAATGTCCTGCCATGTGGTTGATTATACAGGACAATATTTCATTACATTCAGAGAGAAAACTCCACTTTTTTTTTAAAAATTCTGCTTGACTTTAATCATGCGCTTGAAGAAAAATATTGACCTTTTTATCATAAAGCTAATGTTTGCAATTAAGTGCCACTGCTACTACAACTGAAATGAAAAGATTTAAATTTGAAACATAGTAATTGTTCCGAATTTCCTGTCAATACAAATCTTTCAGTGATATACATTTGATTTTATCAGGATAATTCTTTCTCCAAATAACTCAAGTCAAGTTAAGGGGAAATTTTGTCCCCTTCTACCTGTGGTTACTTTTCTGTCGAACAAATATTTTTTTTACCAATCGTTCATCGTGCCTTTCTGCTCACTGAACTGATTTCAACGAAATCGAAAAAGTCGTCATAAAATTTAATTCAATTTCATTTCTTCAGATCCTGTAATTACTAATCCAACTGAACTATGGAAGGAGATAAATAGGGACAGAGAAAGAAAGAGAGAGGAAGAAGAGAGAGAGAGAGAGTTTCACGTAACAAACTGCGGAATGTACATTTTAAAGTCACTTTTCTTCTTTATAATTATTATTTAAAAAAATTGTACATAGAATTTACACTAAAGCTGCACAGATAAACAAACTAATTAAATTAATAAAATGGTACTGCCAAATTTTGGCAGAATCAATATAGTGACGTAATAAGGAATTTTAATTTCAGTCATTATGCCTGTACTGCTGTGTAAGGTCAATAGCTAATTAAGTATAGGTACTTTTGTATTACTTTTAAAAATATAAACAAGCTGGGAAAACCAAGAATCCAATATTGCTGAGGAAGTTTCCTCTTATGTCCAGCAAGTTGCTAAATAAATACAGGATCAGTAATGCAATCGTTAGATGGAGCACAAATTAAGCTAAAAAAAAATTTTATTGAGTATTGAGGTAACCTGATGACGAAAGCTCGCGAAACTAATGGACTGGTTCAAAATGAACACAAAAAATGTTCACGTGATTTGAAATCCATATTGTACAAGTACGAATATTTTACCATTTGCCCGCTGCAAAATGTTTAATGGTTCAATTATACTATTTAACCAAACTATTGCTTCTCTGAACCATAATTATCATTGAGGTTATTGCAAATCAATAGTAAACCACAGAACAATAACGTTTCTTTATTTTAAATACTTTCATTTCAACATCTCATAAGAGGCATCTTTTCTCTAGGCTTACAGTAACTTTGCGTAAATACTTATTCTTCATACTATTATGATAAATTTCGAAATATTAATCGAACCCAAACATTAATACACATTTACGTAAGTAATTGTTTCCGTTCCAATCATTCAGGATAAGTTTGAGGGTAACAATTTAAATTTGCCAAAATATTTTCTTTATTGCTTTAACAAATTTTTCACGGTTAAAGATATGGTCTGATGAAGTGAGTTCTACGGGAGCTTGATTTTTGAACTACACACATTTCTGAGTCCAGATAGGCGAAGCAGTCGACACGGGAAGTATGATGAAAGGGAATCGAAACCTCTTACAACGAATACTCTCACGTGTGTTTCATCTTATTCGAATTTATATCCTTTTTGTGTACATTTTGTAGTTCGGTAAAGTTTCACTTTTAGCACCATTACTTTCAGCCGTTCAGCGTGCAGTGTTGCTGTCTGTCGAAAAACACAACTTCACAAATTGTGGATGAAGCTGATATCACAATTATAATCAAACAAACCGGACTTCTTATGACGAATAGTTCAATATATTCAAAATATTTCTTAAAACACTCAAAATCAGTAGGATAAAATAATTTGTACGATAAAGTTTTACAAAACAATTTCGAAGGGAAAAGTGTAGACCTAAATTGATAAATATTTCAGCGGCTTATTTCATGAATTGTTATTACGAGCATGAAACACATTTTTGATAATCGGCGATGGCTTCAGTCACGTGAAGATTAAATATATCTAGTCAAGAAATGTAACATATCATTGAATTGGATGATTTGTTATCTTCAAAACACATATGACAAAAAAAAACACAATTCACAAAAAAATTGTTTTCAATTTTATAAACAGCTTCAGTTTACGCGAGAATTTCACGAAGCTAGAAATAAAAGTGTGAATTTCAAAACTGCTTCGAAGCTGAGGTTTGAAAATGCTCCATTCCTTAAGTGAAAATGTTCTGAAGGAACCTAATCCACGAGCACACCCCTGGCCTGGTTAGAAAATGCTTTACGTCTTAAGCTCTTGTCATACTCAAACATATTTGAAAATAAACTTGGAAGAGGTATATTTAAACAAAACATATCTTTAGAAATATGTTCTTTATTGTGTTCCGATATTTACAGATGCAAAAAAATTTCAACCATTTTTAAAATTTTTATTTTTTATTTTTGCACTTTTAAAAATATTGTTGGCTTCATGTAACTTTCATTTCAATGCATTTTGCTGGAACTGAATAACCGTGAATAAACGAATGCCATACGTATATGAACAAAGCTATCCGGGCCATAGCGATGTCAATTTTACGTACGGTGAAAGGTTACGATATGGGTAAAAAAAATTAGATCCTACCAAGGCTCGGTTAATTGCGAACACTGAATATAAAGTTTCATCGACGAAATGATAGGCAAGTCTGTGGATAACCCTGGCCGTGGTTGGAATGCACGAGTATGTATGCCGCCATTGTTACGGCACATGCGTGTTTTCAACAATAAGTTCGATCATAGTATTCAAACATAACAGGACCACCTAAAATAACCTAGAATACCAGGGGAATTCGTGTTTTTACAGCATTTTAAAGTAATCGAAACTAACATATAAGGCAGCCAATTCCAAAAAATTTTTATCCATTTTTTTTTTTAAAGATATTTTTTTGGTACATTGGATTCCTGACGCACTTTTGTCAATAAATCTGAATTATTTCGCTACCAAAACGTTTTTTTTTCCCCTGTTAGAATTTAAAATGACTGATGTCTGAAGTTCCAAAGTGTGTCTGCTCCTAAAGCTTTACACAAAATGGCGATTAAAAAATGTATGCCTTAGTTCAAAAACAAAATTACCTCCTTGCTAATATGGATTCTGTGTTTCTTTAGCTATCCACTTCCTTAATGTCTCTTTGTTCGACGTTTACTTTTCCAAAGCGTCTCTTGTCTTAAACAGACATTTCCAAAACGTCTCTTCTCCTGTGTACTGTTTCAGATCGTCCCTTGTTTAACTTGTTTTTGCATTCTTATCAAACTGTTACGATCTTAATAGATAAACTTCAATAGATATCAAATATCTAATAGCCAATACTGATGCGTCAAAGGATTTCAGAGATTAGCTTGTAAAGTTTTGCAACATACGTTTCTTCTATTATCCACAATATTCGCTAAACGGACAAAAGACGTTTCGGAATGGGCCACCACATATACTACTAGATTAACAAGTTGTTTTTTTTTTTTTTCAATTTAAACTTACTAAAGAGAGGCGGTTCACAATGGGCTCGTTTTTACAAGTGCATGAGCTGTAGTATGAGCCCATGTCTAAGGCTTATTCTGCTCACGTTGTGAACAAAGTGAGATCTCAGAGTTTGGCATAGTTGTGATTTCCGCCACTAGATGCATTGGTGTCCAAAGAGGTGTCTTTTAAGCCGGCGGTAAAATGAGATATTAAATTAATTTGTATGTAAGTGCAAAATACTTGCACTAGCCAAAATTTTAATAATTAAATTTATTTTGCAAATCATATTCACGCCCTCTAATGGTGTTTAAAAGAGAAACAAAAAGTAAACATACAACGTTATTTGGCATTGAGTTTTCACGAGCAAGCTTATAAAAATAGAAAAAGATTAAAAATTAAAGTGCAATGTTATATAGCCGTCATCAAAAGGAACAATGTACATGCATCCTTTCGTTTAAGTAAACTGCACAGGAAAGCCATAAAAATTATATTTTTAACCATATGACTATTTATTTTTCAATTCAGTTGTCATACTAAAATAAACTAATTGTGTAAGCCAACGTTTTGCTAAATCCAGTTGAAGGCAGAATATTAAACAACATGTCAACATAACATATTCCGTTAAAATTCCTCTCTTGTGCCAAGAACAAAGTTTATTCTTTACGTAGACTTTAACGCAATACAAATCGGAAGGTATTACGCAATTATGTTTATTCTGCGAAAATTGAAATAACCCCATTTCATTACATACAATAAGTATAATCTGGTACACGTGCGATATCAGTCCCTGGCGGCGAAAACGTTTTGTTACCAAACTAAAAGTGCTGAGCTTCCCAACTCCGAGTAGAAGAAACTGCCCGTGGCTCTCCAAGGCGGTAATTGGAATAATATCGCATCTTCCAGTTCTATAGTTCTACGCAGTAAAACTGATAGACTGCATGCTAATTTAGCAGCTGGCGTCTAGAAGCAATTAGGTACTCGAAGAAAGTGCCAATTCCGTCCTTATCCCTCCACTACTTCTGGACCAGAAATACGCAAAAACATATCACATTTGTGGGTGTCTTGTACTCGTTAAAATTCTTATATCTGTAGGGTTTGCACGAAGGATTCAACGTCTCCCAAGAGTTCGGACGCATTGCATGCGATTGCGGCCTGCTGTACTGGAGATGAGAGTTTTGCCAAGTGGTTTTTCCATCTCCACTGGGAATGCTGATGCAATCCTTTGAGGTGCAGATTCGTAATTCCTTACCCACGGAAGTTACCCGTGACTCTGTGTCCGGTCGGCAACTCTCTTCAGTCCATCTTTAAAGGCTGGCAACACACACAGAGAGAGAGAGAGAGAGAGTGAGAGTGTGTGTGTGTGTGTCCTTTTTTTTTACCAGACTGTACTTTACCTGTGACAGGGAGCAAACGCCTACTCAGTTAACGCCATGCCTCCTCCTACATCACGGAAGACGCCAGCGCTGTTGAAAACGGGAAGAGGGGTTTATCACTCCTCCCTAGTCCTCTGCTGACGATGTAAGAACGACATGAAAATTTTTAAAAGGTGCAGGGGGGGGATAGCGCTTTAAGGCTGTTAAAGTGGAATTTTTTATTGGTCTTGACGAACGTAAAAATTTTTTGAACATGATACGAACAGCAATTCAACAGAAATAACAAAACCTTAACAATAAATTGATGTCACATTTAATACCTAATTGTGAAGATTGTGTCTATTATTGTTCCTTCCTGCAGATTTTTCAAAGTTTATGAAACACAGTTTGGTTTTCTAGCTTAAATGTTTGTTGGAATCGTAAGATCAACAAATGGAAATGTCTTTGTAGTGCAACACTTGGCCAGGGTAGGGAGATATAGCCGATTCTAGCACAAGGGGTTGGAAGTGGGGGATTAGGAATTAGTCGCCATCTTGGATGACGTCACCACCGATATAATGTTGATGTAACCACCACCATTTTGAACGACATAACCTCCGCCATCTTGGATTATGTTACCTCCTGCTCTGTCATTATGGTCGCCGTTTTGTTTCCATCCATTTTGTTTCTAGAATTTTACACTTTATGCTCTATCATTCCATCCTGCTACTTCATGCTCTGTCATTCCATCTTGTTTCTTCATGCTCTGTTATTCCAACTTACTACTTCATGCTCTGTCCCTCGATATTGCTATTTAGTGCTTTATCATTCCATATTTCTACTTCATACTCTATCATTCCTTCCAACCTCTTTCTCAACCACCTATTTTCCCTCTTTGCTCTCTCAGCCATCAACTCTGACCACAATCTTAGATATCGAAGGGCAGCCATTTTGTTTCGTCTGCTAGTTCTCTCATCACCAGCTAGAGTGCGCCAGTATTATACACCATCATGGATGTCACCTGTTAGTGTGCGCATCTGTCGTCTGCCAACTTGGTTGTTGTTTGCTGATGTCGTTTAAATCGATGAAGGACACACCAAAGGTGCATGCATGCGATTAATAGAAGACAATATTGGTTCTGGAATTTTAGTCATCGAGTGAAAACCAGGAGTGCTGCGATAGCTCAAAAAGTTATCTGGAGGAATGCGGGATCGAACTGCCAGGCGTTGGGTATAACATCGGCTTGGCTATCGGAGCAGTTTGGAGAGTAGGGTTTGAAAAGACATCATTGCAGCACACACATTCAATCATCATTCTTTGATTACAATTTTATTAAAAGTATTATTATTAACCACTAACTTGCCTTAAGTCGATGAACAGCATGCTAGGTTGATTGATTATGATTTATTTAATATTCATTAGATTTATAAAAAAATGTGTTTTAACTTATGTATGAGGAGAAGGAAATATTTTAAATATAATATTATTAACATCTTACGATTCAGTCTTTGCTACATGTAGATAAATATTTTTCATGTGCATACCCCCACATAGACCATCAAAGTTATACAAGTGCAAAATTAAAATACAATTAGTTTACATCACATTATGAATAAGGTTTAAACTAAGAAATAAAATGTAGTAATTTAATGTCTTTGTTATTTATTTAAAAAATTTATCGGAAGTCATTACAGTAATAAATAAAGTATTATGTTTGTCAAATTAGTTTCTTGAAATATATTCAAAATACTTTTATTTTTGCTAATTAGAGCCCGTAACAGTTCCACACTCCTCTCGTTCTTTCCTCCTAGGATCATTTGGGAGAGACCCTAGAGAGATCAAATGGCAATCTAGAAACAAACAACTCACATATATTAGTTTTCACGCAAAAACACATCATGAAAAGTTGCCCTCGCTCTTACTGCTTGCATTGTAACAATGCCAACGACTGTCCAGGCATTGTAACTGGAGTCCACATAACTTTCTTGCAACCATATTGGAGAGCATTACATTATTTTAAAAATCATAATTAATGTCGCATAGCAAACTCAATAATAATTCTCCAATATCCTGAGAGTATTTTGCAGGCGAGCTTACAATGCCGAAACATAAGAAAAAAACACCGAAACTAAGGAAAAACAGTGCTGAAAGTAAAAAAAACATCTAAACCAAAGAAAAAAAGCACAGAAAATAACAAAAATTATTCATTAATAGAGTAAAACAACAAAGAGAAAAAAATTACACCAAAAATATGGAGAAATTATGTAAGTGAAGAATGAGAGTAACTGGAGATAAATGGATGTATTAATAAATTCATTACTAACCTTCATTTGTTACAGTGCAGATAACAAATAATATTTTCAAGTACTTCCCATTTCTCTTCTCTGGCTGAAGCATCAAATTCCTGTCGGTACCATATAAATATATCTTTACAATAGGACAACAGAACATAATTGGTATTCAAACAGCTTCTCTTCATATCCATGACGCAGCATATGTACACCATAATCCATTATGAGCCTCTTATCATCCAGCCAAGTGAGGGATAATTTATTGGAACACTCAGAATGAAGTATGTGACAATGAGATCTTATATTATGCATTTTGCATGTAGTAGAGGTATGTTCCTTCAGAACAGTCAGGTAATATTGAAAAGGAAGCTGCTTCTTCTTCTTTAGAGCACACTTTTGTACACCTTTAGCAATTTTACTTCTTTGCCTCTACATTTGTATGAATAAATTTTAGCTCACAGGCTCACAAAATCACTCATCATCAACCAATACACACATCCTTAAATTTGCCAACTATATTTTGTTGACAGATGAGTAGCAAGGGTGAGAGGTGGTGTAGCAGCTAGTATCGAATTCATTTGAAAACACAGGATCACTGGCCAAGTCATGATATAAGCTCTCTGTTATTATTTTATAGATGAACGATTCTGTGTCCATGTATGCAAGATGAAGATTGTTGTGGCTGTACTTCTTCATGACATTGTAGTGGAATTAATACATCTCTGTTCTCGATAGGTCCAATACCGCAAAACCAGCATACATCGGCTTATATAAAAGAATACCTTCATTGTCCTGTTTCACTAGTACGAGTGATTCACTGTAGATAATTCTGTCCTTGAATGGTGGGTTCGAAATCATCATCTTGATGCATCGTTCGTCGCATAGCAATTCCATCCTCTGTCTTTTCTGTTTATCCTCCATAAGCTTCCCAACAGTGGAGTTTTTTGCCAGCTTGAAAAAATATTACTCAAAGTCATTGCTCGCAGGTTGATGTTTCATGGTATTCAAGACGATGTAGGGACTTAACGAAGGAGTCTGGGTGAACTGCATAACATGATGTACTTTCCTCAGTTTTAACCAATGCTTCATAGCTTGCTTCAAGTTGCGATAGAGTACAACATAGCGAGTCTTGGTTTCCCGCATTCAGAGAAGTTTCTTCTGCTTTGAAACTTGAAGACACTCATCTACTGGCAGAAAAGGCAAGTCCACATTATCTTAATGCAAGGAGGTAGGGTGTTCAACATCTACCTCTAAAATATAGGTGACCTCTATCGGAGTCATCAGCCACATTCATCACATTTATACTAGTGTTACACCACCAGAAGTCACCAGTTTGGAGTGGAAGCATCATTGCTTTTCTATAAAGGTTGTTGGCATCGACATACTGTAGATAGGTCGATGACTGTTAGGATTCAAACATTTCAATCAGGTGCTTGATGTTTGCTTGGCATTGTCTTTTCACACATTGAACCACACCTCCACGGATTGCTGCCTCGAAGAACATGTACATATTATAATCAGACAGTAGCTCTAGTTCCACCTTTGTCATCTGCAGAATCGAATCGAACGAAAACTATAGTGCAATAACATAGTGTACACAGTCTAGCGCATGTGTTTCCAAGCATAGTTATCTGAAAATTTCGAAAACATCCCTCAGGATGAGCACATCTGTCTTGAGATAGATGTCTGAGTATTCTCCAAGCATTTTACATTCGAATTTGTTCCAGAGAGCATGTGTATGAGCATAGTTTTCGTCTGAAAGGTTGGGGTCTGTTAATCTGTTGTAAAACTTATCCTTGTCTGGTAGCCGCGCCTCTTCCAGTTTCTCCCACGAATCCATATAGCCATCCCTTATGAATGATGAGACTAATTTTTTAAGTAGTGAAAAATTCGCCAGTATTCCTGAACTTACACAAGGCTTGAGCTATACGAGCAAGACTCACTCACATGAAGCAAAATGTGTCTACGAACTGCATGCTGAACCTGTCACCCAGACAATTGGAGAAATTTATCTTATTTTTCTTTGCTATGAGGAATATTGATGTCCTTATTTTAATAGTCCATTTCCTTTATAATGAAATTCTCATTATAGGATAAATTGTGAAAGAAGACAGGTAGTTTCTTCGTCCACCCGACGAAGTATGATGCAGTTGTTGCAAGCTGCAACAATGTATTTACCAGTAAAATGGTATTTTGTCTTGTACTTTTCGTTCGTTGGACTCGAAAGTGGTAGAGCAGTAGCAGCATGCAGAGGCTTAGGCAAAAAAACCTGTTCGGAAGGTGTTAGAGAAGTCATTGGTATAGATATATCAAACATTGCCTTCACTTTTTTGGCAATATCAACGATGTTGTCCATGAAGTGCTTCTCGACATCGATATTTCTGTAGAAAATCAGTTCTGCAGGCAGGTCTGATGTCAAGTATGCAGAAACAATATCAGTATTAATACAAACATAAATACAGTAGCTGCATACTTAATTTCTTGATATGAATATGTATATGCATTGTGAGGGTTAGTCTCACATGTATCGATAGACTTTAATATGGCCTCAAAGCTACAATCACCTACTATTGATATATTATTGCCATTCTGGTTATTTCTGAATTTTAAATCAAGTGGCTTGCCATTATTGTCAGGCTTGGGCATCTCAGCTCGAACTGGTGCATGGATAGAACAGTACCTTTAGTGTTCTTGCAAAGCTTCTTCTCCTGTGAGATCTGATACACGAGGTTGGTTGTCAAAGTATGTAAACACATAATTTACAAATGTAAATTTCATGTCCATGTGTCGTAAGCTGTGGAAAAATGAGCCGTGAAAAGATTTTAATGAATGTAAAAAAGCGAATTTTCTTCATCAGTGATGAGAAGATCAATGTGTGTTGTTTTCTCATTATTTGTTGCATGCTTAGTAACCAACTTCATGTTATCGTCGAGAGCATATATGTTGAATGATGCCTCGGGTTTTGTCTCTCAAACACTCCAATCTGGCATAATTGCATAGGAAAGTCGAAACCTCTGAAGTCAGACTTGTTTTCCAGGTCACAGTATCGGTCGTCCACTCTTTTAGGATTAGGTCATTTTACATGTACAGCTAGCACAGCCCAATTGAAGCATTGATGGTCGGAATTCTTGGGGTTTATTATCGCCTTTCTAGTCTTGATGGGAGCAGGCAGGTCAATCTAAGAGGAGGCCTTCAGTGGATCGAGTTTGTTTAATCTTAGTAATATTTGCTTTATGGATGATGGAGTCCAGCCAGAGCCCTTGCTTGTATACTCATCCTCTTCCTCACCATTTTTTTTTTTTTTTGGATGTGGTCCACTATGGCTTGCTCTATATCATTGATATTATAAACAGCAATGTTTTTAGTCTTCAATGCACAGACATCACTGTCATCTTCATGCGGCTCAGATTTCCCGTACTCACATTCCAACACAATATTAAACTTGATGCTCCCATTCTCTTCAATCTCTTCGATGACCTGGTTGATTGTATTCTGTTTGATGTCATTTTAAATATGTACATATTTGTTTACATTAATTTCCATCATTCACTGCAACCAATGTATTAAAGTACTAGCGAAAAGCAGTTTCAGTTTCCACAAACCCATTAGAGTTGGTGGCCCCAGCTCCAGCAACTATTCTGGGACCGGCCAAATTTTGCAATACAGCTTGAGATGTGCTGGTCCTGGTCGAGATATAGGTGATGTAACACATCGCATCTTCGCAGGAGGTGGAGCAGGTCCATTACAATTAGGAGCATGTCTCGCAAGAGAGTCTCTTCGTGTAAATTCTTTCATACATATGTCGCAAGTATATAACTTGCAGACAGTGTTGAACTTGCAAGCTGCTTCATGATGTCTTGCAGCACCAGTATGAGAGAACTGTGCCTTGCATTTCTACAGTTGCTGGTTGCTGTCTGCCTGATATCACTGCCGTATCTCCTGGCATTTTGACTCAGATTGTCGGTGCGGACGAAAGTATCCCCACAATTTCACAAATATATTGTTCCCTGAAGGGATTCGGACAACAATTCCTTTCATGCTGCAGAGCATTATGGTGATTGCTGCATAACTTATCGCAAAACCCACATTGCATGATTGATGAAGGAACAGAGGTGCTGCCAGAAGCCATGATGGTTTGAAAACAATTAAAACCAATTACTATGTGCTAAAAATGTAACTAAAACCTAAAGTATTGATGTACTAACCTAAACCACTAAACCTAACTCTTGGTGTACTTAATAAACCCTATAAACTCTTGATGCACTAACCTAAAACCTAACTCTTGTTGTGCTAACCTAAACCACTAAACCTAGCTCTTGGTATACTTAATAAACCCCATAAACTCTTGATGCACTACTCTAATACCTAACTCTTGATGATCTAAAACCCTAACATAAATACATTTATGTACTTACTAAAACCTTAACTCTTGATTTACTAACTAAAACTAATAAGTGCGCAAAACCTAAACTCTTGAAGTAAAAAATACCGAATACACAAAAAAATCCTAACATATTTGCTAAATAACATGTACTAAAAACCGAAATTAACTCCAGCTAATTCTCGAACTATTACTTAAACCAACGCTCCAGAAGCAGTCGAAGCTAAACACCCGAGGAACGATGAACAGCGAGTGGGGAAACTCAGGGTCTCCAGGCCCCTTTTATACATATCGAGGTGGGGAGTGGGGGGAGTCGAGGAGTCATGCTTTAGGCTATGCCTCAAGGGCAAGGAACTGTAAAAGTCTCTACTCGGGAGTCGCAGGCAGGCTGACATCATTCCTTTTTCCTGAGAAATTATTTCTGTCGACATGTGGTATAATCACTCATGGAGGCAAGTCATGTCGCAGTATGGTTGCCATCGTACCTAATTCTGGGAAAAACCCAGGCGTCATTCCCAAGCCAGTCGACACTCGCGATGTGTTCACTAACATTTGAAATCATTCGAAGTTGGTCATCTCGATGGGGAGGTTCACATCATACTTATTTCTGGGAAAACCCCAAATGACATTCGGAGCTAGTTGCAACTAGCAGTGACGCACATGACTCCTCATTTTCGCCATCCAGTTGCCTCTGACAACAAATGAATCACCCAAGGGCAAGTTTAAAGAATGCAAACTCGCGTCAGAAGCCATTAGTGCCTATCGCGGCCGAGGATGACTCACGACTGCTAGCCTGAATCACTCACACTTAATGGATTGTTTGTGGTCAGCCACATCAATTATGATCATATCACCAGCGCTGCTCGCTAACGTGTTCTTGTTGTTACATCATTCGTCATACTGTCGACACTTTCCTTGTGTGCGAACAGGAAAATATTTGACTCGTACACAATTTATTCTTCCAAGCAAAGTTCATAGCACTGAATATTTGAAACTAAGCCATTCGAAATACATTGGCTAACAATAAATTTTTATTTAATCTCGTCTGTGTATTTCAATAGTAGAAAGTTTATGAGTGTTCAATACAGAACTTTAACAATTTGCTAGTATTCTATAATTTCAGCTGTTTTTACTGTTGGTATTCAGTATATGTACTCGTATATACATATTTTTTTAATATGCAAGTACTAGAAATTTGTTGTTTTTAGTCAATTACTTTTCTACACACAGATGTATATGATTTGATAGTTTTCAGTTTAATAATTACTATAGGTATATTTAAATCTTGTACCATTTCCTCCAGTAGCAGAAATGTATGCATTCAGACAAATTTGTAAGATCATCACATTTTCATGTAGACTTTTTGTTATTTTCATTTAATCTCAAGCTTATATTAGTTTTTCAGTTAAACTTATGTTAAAAGTAGAAATAGCTTAATTATTTTTTTTACAACTTTCTTTGATGTAAACCAATTTTTTATGACAAATGTATATATGAAATAAAAGATTATTTCCTTATTACATACATGTTTTATTCAGCATAAATATTTACAAAACACTCATTACTCAGTACCACCTCCCCTGTACACACAAAATCAACATCAATTTTTTTTTTGCATTGATTCGAATAAATCTTTCATATATTTTATAATAAGTACTATACAATCAGTAAACGCTGGAGACATTGTCGATGTAGGAGTTGGAAAACTTGTTTGTGCCACATCTTCTGTCAGGACATGTTGAGATGGAAGTCGTCGTCGTCTACACTTAGTAGTGCCTGCATCAGCAGTTGCCTTGCATTTGCTGCAGCGACCAGACTCTCGAACTGCTGTAGCATGCGTTGAAGCGACATCCTTCAGGATGTTGGCTTCTTCGGGTGGCAGCTTCTGGAACTGACGTGGCGGCTGCCTGGATGATGCCTTCGGTTGTAGGTGTTGGTGACTTGGCAGTCATCAGGATCGTGGAGTAGTCCGGCGAATGCAGAAGGCAGGGTTCTTATAGCAACAACAATAAGGGATCTGATGTAGCTCTCGTCTCTGGGAGGGCGGATGACTCGGGAGGCACCGCGCGATATTTTCTGGTCGTCACCTCCCTCGGCGCGACTCGACGTGCGACGAACATTCTGGGCCAGGTCATCCCAGCTGCATAAGCCTTTAGTGCTGGGTGTAAACCAGCATTGGAACCAATGCTGACGGCGCAGTGGCCAGCGGGCGCAGTGTGCGATCTTCGGGAGAGTAGAGAGAGACTGAACTGCTGGAATGTGGAAAAATGGGTATTGATGCGTGAGTGCCGGACATTTAGAATGATGTTAACGTACGGTAGTAGACTTTCTGAGCGTGCACATTTAACTAATACATGAAGATTGAGTGACCTTAAATGGTATGCAGAAAGTCATAAGGATTTTAATTATAATTTAGATGTGCATAATAACTTTAATGACTGCGCTCAATAGTAAGAATAATAAGTGTTAATAGTGGAGATAGGCATTTGCATTTTGTAAACAATAGATGTGTGTATTTTTATAACTGTGTACATAATATGAAAATTAAAAAAAATTATTTTATTTACATGAAATCCTCCAGCCCTCACGAACTTGATTAGGGCCTAGGTAATTTGAAACAGAATAAAATAACATAATAAAAAAGGTGTTTCTGTAAATAAGAGTAACCATATTAAATTACTTTATTACTGTTTCTGTTTGATCTTAAGGTCAGAGGTATCTAGATTGTAATGTTTTAATTTCTGTCCATTCAGTTGACTATGGCCCCGCACACTGCGGTGATTATGGTCAAAAACGTGGCTAGTTCATGAACGGCATCCCACCATACACTACGGATGCGTAGAGTAGACGTGTAAGGATTCTCGCAACGTATGAATTATTGTTACTTTTATTGCTGGCCTACAAAACCTTTATGTACCGTTAAGTAGAAATGTTAGAAACTTTACAAGCAAATGTAAAGAGAGGAAAATATCACGCTATAATAATTTTGCGAAAAATTTTATTTTAAGACTAATACGATTGCAGCAATTGTTTCATTAATTGAATCGAAACCATTGTCTCTGCAACAGTTAACTACTACTGTACTGTAGTTTCTGGTGGTTTCTTTTATTACCATACCACAGTCTTTTTCTCTTGAGAAGTGGGTTTTATGAGGCCGGATAGATATAGTGGCTCGAAAAGCCAGCACAGTGAAAAGAGAGTAAGGGAAAGTACGAGGATGTAAAGCTCGTGTGGCACGTAGGAGGTTTCCTTGGACGATTCCATGCAAGCCTGCATGAAAGCTTGCATGGATGGTTCTATGAAAGATTTGGCCAACTGCTAGCTGTTTTCATGTACGTTTTCGTAACTGTCGGGTGCTATTTTCGGTCGAAGGTTTCCTATGAAGTTGAAATTTTAGCCAATGGGAGAATGTGGCTGACTACGATATATGGTATTTACAACAGTTGTAATTTTCTTTGTTTAATTTTAAGAAACTGTTATAAAAAACCATTAAACAAGAATGAATATTACATAAAAAAGTGTTAAAATATTTATATGTTGTAGTTATGGCAAACATTCATAATTATTCAACACAAAAAGTTATCACAACTAAAAAAGTAGGCTCTGTGCGTAAACGTGTACTGCAGTAGTCGTGAGTATAGTTAATTTCTGAACGAAATTGCAGAAGTAAAATAGCAAAAAATGATCTCGCCTTTTCTTGTACGGCAGCAATTATCGTGTGGCAGGTTATTACGTAGAAATCTACATGCCTGCTTGCATGCAGGCTCGTATGGTAGGAGAGGCCCGCGGTGGTTGAGCGGTTAGACTGCTCGCCTCCCACCGAGGCGAACTGGGTTCAATCTCCGGGCGGGCCGCTCCCGGATTTTCACAAGTGGGAATCGTGCCGGACGATGCTGCGATTCGGCGGGTTTTCTCGGGGATTTTCCGTTTCCCCCGCCCGTACATTCCAACGCTACTCCATTATCACCTCATTTCACCCTCTCCACTCCGCTCGGTTGGCAGGTTTCACAAAAGCTCCCGCCCGATCTTCTACCGTACATTGTATCGTGGCACACAGAATTTAGAGAGAGAAAAGAAAAAAGAAAAGAGAAAAAGAAAGGAAGAGAGAAAGGGTAAACAAGGTGAATCCAGAGAAAGAAAAGAGAGAAGAGCGAAAATGAGAGACCTCTTGAACGAATGAAGCTTCCACGCAGGTGGACTCGGGATTCGGTAAATGATTTACAGCCGCCTTCCCGGCCAGATTGGGGCGAGAAGGGATTTGACAGGGACGTGGGGAAACAAAACCTTCTTCCTGGGCAAGTAAGTTCCGTCCATGTCTGTGCTACTGCTACTGAATGCGCCCAAAATGCTACGTGACGTAATTTGTTTTTTGCAGCTAGCAAGTTGCTAACATTCTCGAAACGCCGTTAGCAGCTTTGCACATGCCACTTCATATTCCTTTAACATGGCGTATTGCGCAGTAGTGAAGTCTGCAGTGTTGCAGAGTAACAAATAGCTCTACATAGTCCCAGTTATACGCTGTTCATGATTAATTTATCACATTTGAAATAATCCTTTGAAAAATGTCACTGCCCGTGTGTGCATATATTTAAACGGGTTAAGTGTCGACTTACGCCCAGTTAAGTTGGTAATGACGGAGGTAGGGCAGTTACTTATCTTAACTTTGAGTTAAAAGTGTTTGGCAAACATGTGTCAATATTGGAGTGATTCAATTTGTTTCTGTTTTTTCTTTAATACTTGTAAGTATAAATATTCTCAAATTTGTACAATATTTACGTTTCTAATATTTTCATAGTTTCACTTCCATGACGCAATGACATCTCATTAGAACAATGTGTGCGTATTTTGCACGCATTATAGGCACGAGTACAAACAGGGCATGCATTTTGATGCGTACATTGTAAACAACTAAAACAGAAGTGGTAGCATGCAGGAAGAACATTACGTCGTATAATGTGCTAAAGCACAGGAAAAAAAATAACAATTTCAACTCGACTGCTTGAGTTTAAACTAGGAACAGTTCACACGAAGGTTCGATTTGATCGGCACTGTTTACTAGAGGCTTGTTGAATGAAGTAGTTTCGAAGGCAGATGACAGAAGGGAAATTCGAATCACACGCAGCCGACAAAGAGTGCCGGTATTGAGTTAAAGCACGGAACGTGTAAAAGTTCAGTTTATGAGTTTAATCCGGTACGTGGCAAATAATTTTCTCCGTTGGTAAGATGCTCTCAAGACATCGTTGTTGAGAACCACCCAAATCTCTCTCCTCCAGCATTGTAAGATGCAAATGTAACACTGTTTGTAAAATTAATCTAACTATGATTTTACGCTCTGATTCTCGTGCTGTCTGACGCGAAGAAAAATGGTAATTTCTAATCCAAAACTGCTCGACGTGGGACAGTTTTCGTCGTGCGTACGCCATACGCGTCTTGTGTGTTTACTCTTAATTTTTCAAAACAAAATACGAAAAGCACCGTCTAAATATCTTCCACAGTTAAACGGATGGCCATACCATTTAATTTTCGTTCTTCTTTCCAAAATGCACCGAAAATCGGGATTAAAATATGCACGGTTCCATCTTCGTCGATACTATACTGGCAGCACTGAAAACGTTTGTTCACACCCATTTCCGATATTTTTAACGCAACTAAACGGAGTTAAATAAAATGCAAATCTTATGGTACGGTATTTTACCGTACGACAAAAATCGTACGCAGAAAGGAAAGCTTTAACTGTCGTGTCCGGCTTGGCGTGTCGTGCATGCAGGAGCTACGAGAGTCCTGCGTGGGACGGAAGTATTTCCACGACCTGGCACGCGCAACTTACGCCTCGCGTAGAGGCAGGCGGGGGTGGCTGGGAAGCGACTTATTAGTGCCCTTCCGCCCACGTTAATTACCGGTCGAAGATGCCGTGAGAGCGTGCGCCACATTTACGTTGCGGCACCGCAGTTTCACAAAGAGCCGAGCGTAGTATGGTATTGTAGTCTCATGAATTTGCAGCACCGACAATTTAACATTAGATTGAGTGTGCACGCTTAATTTAAAAACCACACACTGTAAATAAAAAACTCCTTCTTTGCTGCAACGCGTGGTTTTTTATCGCAGAGAGAAAGTTGTTTTTTAAATACGAACCGCTGCAATGAAGGCTTGCCACAAACGTAATTCTTGTTTGATCTGTGTGTAGTAATAACAATGATAACCTTGCGTGGTCGTTACCATAGTAATGAAATTAGTGATCTGAATAACTAATGTGATTTAATAAATAAGAGAGACGTAACAATTCTTTCAATATTATATTCACTAAAAAAATATATGTAGCCTACATAACGAGGACGGCTAGGTGACTTGAACCCGCACCCCTCATGTAACAAGCCCAAAGCCCCTTCACCGAACGAACAGTTCTTCGTATTGTGTTCAGACAATTTCTGATACGTCGGTTACGTCGGGCAGAATATAATGTCAGCTCGCAGGACTGCGCAGTACATTTGCTCTTATGTCCAATTTTATCTTCGTTCTAGTCGTTGCTGTATTAGTAAACCCTTATAATAATAATAATAATAATGGCGTGTGGGGAGTGCATCCAGGGCAACGCAACACCAGCCGAGTGACGGTCTTTCCAGCTGGGACCCGCAGGTGACCGTCATCCCCGGGCATGACAGAAGTGAGACCCTAGAATGGAGCGGCGCTGGAATGCAAGGGCGGGGGAAACGGGAGTACCCCGAGAAAACCCACCGGCAAGCGGCATCGTCCAGCACGATTCACACATGCGAAAATCCGGGAGTGAACCCGCCGGGGATCGAGCCCGGATCGCCGTGGTGGGAGGCGAGCGCCTTGGCCACTACTCCACCGCTGCCCCCAGTAAACCCATAATAAGCTCGCTGCTCATCTACACGTACGCACTATATCAGAATCAGTGACTTCGATCAGTAGAATTAATTTACCGTATGTTCAGTTCGTGAGCTGTAATCTACTGGTGGATTACTGAAATGCGCTGATTCTTACTTCCCGGCAAGTGCAGTCAACTAGGAATCCGTAGAAATCATTGTTCAATCGGTGAACACCAGCAACTAAAATTGTCATCAGAATTTTTAATGGCTAAAGTAGAGCGGTTTCAACAGATTTGCAGTGAAATGCGTCGATTTGCAGCACTTTATTGCCCGGGGATACACTGACGCTGCTTCTGCGTAGAACGCGCGTCAAACGGAACGCTTTTCCGTAGGACACGCGGGCGTTAAAGCTGCGGCGCGGTAGAGTCGCCTTTCATGATCGCGAGTGAGTAAACATTTTGAACGTGTATCTACGTACATTTTGAAGCTCGCGATCTTATTTTCAAATAAATACGGGCTGTTCAGATCCACGTGCGTTAAAATGTAGTTAGTATAAAAATGTTAGGGAAATATAACAATACTCTGATGAAGATACGTCCAACTGAAGTTAATTTAATATGGTTGTACTTTTAAAATAAAAAAATTAGATTTAAAAAAGTGTGTTCTGTATGTCCTGCCGATTTCAACTGCTAGCGACGGTCGGACACACCCAGACGTCCTCTTATCCCGATGACAAAAAACGCCGTTCTTATTAAGTGACTGAAGAGATTTGTGCGGCTCTTAACATCGAGGTCTTGAGAGCCGAGGGGGGTGCAGCGAGGCGAATATGGAGCTGCGTCGGAATGAAAGGGTGGGGGAGATCCCCGAGAAAACCTACTGACCAGCAGACCCCGGTTCGCCTTGGTGGGAGGCGAGTAATCTAACCACTAAACCACCGTGCCCCCCCCCCTGCCGTTCTTAGTGTTACGCTGTCCTATACGGGCGCGTTGTGTAAATTTCCGGCCCCGTTTACTGGCCGGTGAAGTGGTTTTCTGCTTCGCCTTTCGCAAGGTATTTCGGCAATCACGGCTCGTGTTTTGGATTAATGTTTGTAGGAGTGATCGGGTGGGCCGTCCAGCTAAGGCCTGATCACATTCCATAACAGAACTCTTAATAATCGTCACAATATCGACTATGCAAAAATTTCGTGAAATCGATATTCAGGCGCAAATACGAGTTCGTAGTTATTTCGCTATATCTGCTCGACTGCGTATAACCAATAGCTAGTTGAGTATATGAAAAACATTTGATTTTTTTTTTATATAAACAAATTGCATTAACAAATATTTAAATATGATGCGGGACGGTTCCCTTTAAATCAGTTTCACACAGAAGCTATAAGCGACGCTACAGTCTGACTATTACTTTCAAATTTTGCTCCTCCTTAATATGAGGGCATCCATTAAGAAGGGTAAGAAACAGATAACTTAAAATAATATTTTGTATTTATCAGTGGCGATTTACGAAAACGTACCCAAGGAGCATGTCGATGGCAGATAATTTGGTGCTGGCTGTTCACAGTTGGTTGAGCACTTTTGAAATTAACCCTTGGAAACGGTCAGTGGTCCTACCTGCATGCATCTTAAAGGTGAAAATTGACTGACACGCGCCCGTTAAAGCCGGTAACGACAGAGGGAAAGTAGTTTCACGTACTAACGTTGAATTTAAAATGTTACGTAAATATTTGTGAATACTAAAGTTATTTATTTTGTTTTTTTTTTTTTCATGAACACATGTTTAGGAATTTGCGAATTTGTAAAATATTAACTTTCCTAATAATTCTGCAGTTTATCTTGACCGACGCAGGAGTAAAATGAGCAGGCCCATGGCAACGTTATTTTGACACATGGGTTTTCAGAAGTGCTCAGTTCACAGTGAACGGCATTTATATGACAATGTATAGGCTTGATTGGTTTTAACCACTCAGCTGCCGCATGATTTGCTCGGGTTCCTCTTCTGCTCTCGGTTCGAAGATACTCTGAGAGTATGAAATTGCCTTGCAGGAAACGGGCGCTAAGAGCAGTGTCACGCTCTGCACGTGAGAGGTAAAGAGCTTCTTCAAGGAGCGAGAGGTAATAAGCACTCATCACTGTGTAACCTTACACCCGACATACTTGCGCCTAACTGCTGAACTAACGAACCTCGAAAAATTGTGGTGGAATACAGTTACAAAATAGTAGTATTGAAGGTATAGTCTATTCGCTGTGTCATCACACTTTTTTAAATCAAACCTTTGAAAAATCACTTCCAAGTATGACGTGCTTGGATGTATTATAAATATGCCTTGTGACCCAAGCGTTTTAAACTTATGTTAACGTAAATGTACCTTACTTTTAGTTAAATTAATATACTTTCTACTTATATTATATGTATAAATAATAATATTTCATTTATAATTAATGTTATTAAAAACAGGGACAACATGTGTGTGTTGGTAATACTTCGCAAGAAAGAGTTCCTATTCAAAATATTATTAAACTGAGTGCGCCAGAATGCGGTGCGCTGTCTTTTGGTGTAATTTTATAGACTCTGTTAAGCATTGTTTGCACGAGGCGGAGTAATATCCTGAAAGTAGAACTATAGCAGGGCTAAAGAAAGGTTGGAAGTAACCATGAATGGACTATAAAACTTAAAAGTAATGGCTTAAAAACAAATTAATAAAAGTATATTTTAAATTAAAATTTAAGAAAAAATATTTTCTTGCTGCCTTATATAGCATATTTTGAAGAAAATAAATTATCGGTAATGTTTACAAATATTATTAATAATTGATACTAAGCACATTTATTTCAGCCACAAAAGTTATCATTTTTATAACTAAAATTAATTTACATAAAATTATTTACTAAAAATATTTGTTTACATTAGTACTATAACTTCATACACACAAACATTGTATTTTTTAAAACTGTCTTATTTTAAGATGGTTTTCTTGGAAATGGAGATTTACGAGCAACTGGAATAACGCTACACTTGCATTTTGATTTTAAAATGGCTCTTAATTTGCTAACATTTTTTTTAAATTACTAAATAAATTTTAGCAAAACATATTTTATTGCTGCAAAAATTTTAATTTTTTCCCCTTTTCAATTTCAAATCCTACTATTCGCACAATTTCGCTAGTGCGTATACTATTTTTTTTGTTGAGTCGTGTATGTTGAAAGTCGGATGCAGTGTTCCATTCGAATTCAATCCTACTTTTAATTTAACTGAAAATTTGAAAACGTTATGGCGCAAAGGTTAAATGTACCTTTTCCGGAGTTTTTTCTAACCCATTCCGTCTGACATTCCGTCTCAGTGCGCGCAATACTGCACGTGCTGTACACAGAGGGTATATTTTGCTTAAATTGATTTTAAGTTCTAATTTTCTTTATTCGCATAAAGATATACACACATCATGAAAGAATACGAAAATAAGGATACATTTAATAGCAATGTAATATGCCAGCGTTTACCTTGCCTCTTCTGTTCTTGAAAAGAAATTAAATAACAAATAAAAAGTGCTTCGGACGGAACTGAAAAAAAAAAATTTAACTGGAGGAAAATAATTAAAACCCCTAAAGTGGCAAGAAAAAAGTAATTTAAGTAGTACATGNCTTGCCTCTTCTGTTCTTGAAAAGAAATTAAATAACAAATAAAAAGTGCTTCGGACGGAACTGAAAAAAAAAAAATTTAACTGGAGGAAAATAATTAAAACCCCTAAAGTGGCAAGAAAAAAGTAATTTAAGTAGTACATGGAAGGTTAGGAAACCGAAGGAAATTCATAAGACAAGGAAATATGAAAGGTGTAAACCAAAGCCCGCGGAGTGAATGATAAATAAAAATCGTTAATTAATGCAATGCTTTATGCGATTCCGCTGCACACATGTGTATACTCGGACAGGCAGCTACTGGTAGCAGAATGAAAGTAGAAACTTAAATCACTGTAAGCGTAAAATTAGCACCAAACGATAATTTAAGTGCAGAAATAAATATATCACCTTTCCAGCCAAAAATAAATAAATTACTCACGAAAATATAGAATTCCTCCATTTATCATCAGCTTAGCAGTGACATCTTTAAATTAGCAGCATACCTTGGAGCGTAAATTTTCCCGATGACAAATTCTCCGGTAAGGCTTTGCTCCAAAACTGAGAATAATGGACGTTATTATGAGTAAACGATTCATTAACGATCGCACAGCTCGAGGATTTTGACTGGTTCGTGCCACTATCGCCGAACGCCAAGTCTACGGTTCACTGTTTGTGGTAACGAAACAAATAGTGTGTCGGCTTAAAAAAAAAAATTCAAAAATTATGACAAACATTTTTAATTATACACCCTTAAATCGTTAGTTTAAATCAGTTTGCAAGTGTTTTTTTTTAACAGTCATTAATGTTACAAATAAACAAATTTTAACGTGTGCTATGCTTCACCCGTTTAGTCACACATTAATTTGTGAATTCAACTGTTGAAATCACGAATTTCTTATTTATTTTTTTGGTGTGCACTGTACTTCTGTTCATCGCTCGTCCTGCCACCAATGAACAACTTTCTGCGGGTTCGACGATATTGGCATTGACCATTATTATCAAGGAGGTATACTAAATTCCACAAATTATATTAGTCACAAAGGAAGAATCTCGATGTACCGGGCACTTATGATGATGCCTTACTTTCTACAGTACGGGTCATAAAATTTAATTCATTTGCAACGTGTCCAAGAATTCGAACACGTTGACTGGGCGCGTAAAGCATACACAATTATTGTTTTATTGTTAATAATCAATGAACTTTAATAATCTTTGCTCTTTTTGACCTTACACAAATATTTTGATGACTGAAACAAACCTTTCTCTCAGTGTATGATTATTAAAAGGCTTCTGAGAGTGGTGTTAGAATTTTACGATAAGAGGGGAAGTTCCGACAAAAAAATTTACGGCAGCTACGCGCGAGTAAAGGTTTTTAAGTTTTCAGCAGGTTCCTCGAGATTTTTTTTCAAACTTTCGGATTTTGTTATAAGAAATCGAATGACGGGCGGAAGTTTGTAATGCAAAATGAGAGCATTACAACTGTTTGGACAGGAAAGAGGAGTTTGTGCTGACATCACAGGCTACAACACAAAGAGGAATTTATTTTTTTCAACGCTACACACAGCTGTATGTCAATG
This sequence comes from Clitarchus hookeri, assembly GCA_002778355.1. Lineage (NCBI taxonomy): Eukaryota > Metazoa > Arthropoda > Insecta > Phasmatodea > Phasmatidae > Clitarchus > Clitarchus hookeri. The sequence continues at coordinate 155,829 of NQII01001611.1, forward strand.
AAAATTATTACATAGATAAAGATTTGATAGACGTTATTAATATGTAAATTTAAGTGTGAGAATGAAATTAACTTAGTTGGCCAAAGAAAATGGGTTGTTGAGTAAAAGAAGCTGGAAAAACAGCTAAATTAATAGTCTTCTCTGTAGGTAACAGGTTCGCAAACCGAGCTAATGCTCTTCCTTATGACTTCGTATAAGTGTCGTCTAGAGCAAACAAGATTGAATTTCTATGTCGAAGAAGAAGACAATCACAAGTGCAATTCAAATTTACTAAACATACACTGAAGAGCCAAAAAAAAACTGGTGTACGTGTGCATATGCAAATAACAGAAGTATGGAACCAATCAGAGTAACACGATGCGGTCGGCAGCGCCTATATAAGACAACTAGATCGGTTACTGCTGCTACAATGGCAGGCTTTCAAGATTTAAGTGAGTTTGAACGTGGTGTTATAGTCGGCGCACGAGAGATGAGACATAGCATCTCCGAAGAAGCGATAAAATTTGGATGTTCGCGTACGACCATTTCACAAGTGTACCGTGAATATCGGGAATCCGGTAAAACATAAAATCTTCGACATCGCTGCGGCTAGAAAAAGATCGTGAAAGAACGGGACAAACGACGACTGACGAGAATCATTAAACGTGACAGACGTGCAACTCTTTCTCAAATTGGTGCAGATTTCAAGGTCTCCTGCATACCTTCAGACATTATTCGAATCCATGCCACGTCGTCTTGTGGCACTTCTGCGTGCTCGCGGGGACCCTACACGATATTAGGCAGGTGTACCAGTTTTTTTTTTGGCTCTTCAGTGTAGATGTTATCACATGTCTAATTTCCGTGAAGGAATGGAGTGTAGAGTTTTTGAGAATGTTGTCACTTATTAGTTGTTTTCAAAATATAGAAACAAGAACACGATAACATTACTCAGGAAAACGACACGTTTAACTGTGTGAGTTTATATGACCTTTTCTTGGAGGAAAAAAAATTCACATTTTGCTTGTCTTACTATTCTAATCTGTTAACATGTTTCTTGACATCGATAATTTATTTGCTTTAAAGGATGACATAAGCCAAGAGATTATAAATAGGTAAATTCTTCAGTCAGTGACAATTTTTAACCTGAGTCATTGAAACAATGAATTCATTTCGATAATAAAGACTTTTAGACATACAGGTTTCGTACACTTGCCACTATTATTAGCAATTATTCACATAAACATTTTTCTAATGAGTCCCCACAATTACCAAACATCTTTAGTTGTTTCAGTTTTCTTTTTTCTTGTGGGCAGTTAAAGAATATTCTATGTCCTATAGATTTTACACATCTAATAAAAATAAAATTCTAAAAACATTTTATCTTCTATTTAAAATGCAATTTATATATTTAGGTGAGTATTTCGGCTGATAAGACATCAACGTACAATCATTAAAATAATTTATATGCAAAATTATTTTACACTTCGACTGTTTGAAATATTAAGAGTTCAGATTTAAATATCCAATTCTCTACGCCCTAATTGGATAATCGGTGTCTAACACACCCCAAAATAATTAATCTTCGTAGGTGAGGGAAAATTGTTAGCTTAATTTTTCGTTCGCTCCTGGGATTGAGAAATTTTGCTATTGACACCATGTAGAGTTGCTTCTTAGACGTATCCTGAGGTCCTGATGTCCTGAGGGGTCCTCTGGACTGGAGATGAACTCCTTCTGGCTCGTTGAAATAGTCGTAGATTTCAGAGTTAGCGGCGAAATTAGTAAGAATATTGCAGTGCCCGCGAAGGCTCGGAAAGTAACTTATTTCAGAACGCCCGGTGATGTTTTCCAGCGAGAAGGCTAAACATATTTCACAGTTCGCTTCAGACTTAATGAAAGTGAGAGCCTTTTAGTACGTGTTCCTCCTTTGACGAACAGGGACTTTTATAATTGGCAGTACGTCGTCGTGAGAAAAAAATGTTCTCGTTCGCAGCATTTTCTTCATTAGTCCATTTGGCGTGCGCTGTCTTGTCAAAAGGAATGCAGATATCTTCGTGTGAACAAAATCATCTTTGCTTCCCGATTACGCGGATCTGTAGCTTGAAAACGACTAGGTTGTAATGAGGACGGTTTCATTTGGATCAAGAAATTAGATAATTTCCTTTTAGTTTTGAATTTCCGAGCGTACTCACCGGCGAAGAGATGTCCTCAGTTCAATTTAGCCTTGAAACAGGCCATGATAAAACGATTAAAAATCGTACGGAATCTTGGAAACTGAATATTACAAACGAAATTGGGAATAATACAAAAAAAAAATGTGATTCGACGAATCGGTCGTGTACAAAAAGGAACATGATAGTAAAAAAACATTTAGAAACCAGAATACGGTGTCGTCAACACAATAAAAATGTACCCTTTTATGGAAATAAATATTGTACTGAAGACAGCTTCCTCCACGCTCTATATTTTATTAGTATGTAACTTAAAAACACAAGAATATTTTACCGTGGACTGCGCATTTATTGAAAATTTTCACGTTACTACCGTTGTGTCGAGACTACACGAAATATTTTTTTGCTCTTCAAGGCTGTCAATTGAATTGAACAAAAAAAAATCTAGTGCTTAAGCGACTATGCATGCTTAAATCGTAAACAAAAATTCTTACACACAAAATTATTATTTTTGAAAAAAAATATATATGTTGAAGGTCTAACAAAATTTTCCGTAACGTCACCTACAAAGAAATTTATCAAGATACTAATAGACACGTTCTGGATAGTTGCATCATCTTCTTACACGTGAAATAGTATGCTTACGTCTAAAACTGTAAGTCCAGTTATCGAGTTAACTTCCAGTCTGAGCGAAACTCGTGTATATTTTCCACGCGCATCTGCTGATAAAACATCGTTATTATTTTCTGCACAAAGTTGCTGTATTTGTAAGGAAGATAAACCTCGTAATTTTTAAGTCAATTTATTTTTAATTACTTTAACGTTTACTGAAGCGGAGTTTCGATGTTTTAGAAGTAAGCCAACAAAATATGCTACAGCATGATTTATATCCACACTACAGAATATGTTGGACAATGACGTCCAAAGATCGTAAGGGTAATGGCACGCGAAAGCAGTATATTTTCCTGATTTTTATCAGAAGAGTTTTCCAGAGGGTTTATCAAAATTTTTGTCATGACAAGACGCAAATAATAATTTTGGATACCCTTTTTAATAGTTATATACCTGCCGCATTTATTCTTCTCGGGGCACTGACTTAAGGAAATAAGTAAAATATTATTTCTTATCTTCCTCCTATACTCCGAGAATAAATAGGGCAATGAACATCTAGTTTTTGAATAGTGACTCCAAAAAGTCAGTTATGGAGTAAAATACGTAAATCCAAGATGACAAGGGTACTTCCCCCTTAATTCCTTCTGCGTAACTCCCTGTCAATTGTTAACACAAATATTGTCTACTGCTATGACCTCGATTAACTTGTTATTCTTATTTATTTTATGTGTACTTGTTTATTACATGGAAATCTTGGTTTTCTGCAACATACAACAAATGTATGTAATAGCGTATGTCCGGAAGAACAGTCCATTCCCTCGGTGTGTCATTCTTCTGAATTCCCTGCACTCTGAAATTATGACACTATTGATGCAGCTACATTGGAGATCTCTTAAAACATTTTAAAAGATATGGTAGACAGTTACCAGAATATTTAAATAATATCATAGTTAATATTGCCCCAGTGTTTAACTTAGAACGATAAGAAACATGGTCCTCGTATATTCGTTTTGAGTGGCGTCCAGCTTTTAAACACTATTCTTGCATAGAGAATTGAACAGTTCATTGACTTCACACTTGCAAGTGAGCACTTCCTATTTTTAATTAAATTGGTGTCCAGGAATAACGCGTGCTAGAATTACGAGAGAAAAAAAAAGTGCTTCGCAAAGGAAAATGTTTTTAAAAAATTGTATTTTTTTTCTCTATATTCCTAATGAATATTTATATTAGTTTTTTTTTTTCTTTGTATATCCGCTACGATGACCGCACTCTTCACTGCTTTCTGGCGGAAGAGTTATTAAACAACAACGGCGTGCATCGTTCCCCGGAGTTTACTTTTTCATCCCGCCGCCGTGGCCTGACGGGAAGTATTCGAGTGTAAAGTTGGCTAACCTCCCTCTCCGCTTAGAGGTCTGTTTCCCGGCGCGATAATTTAATATGCCCGACCCCAGAGATAAAGCCTTGGCGCGAAGAGTTGCGCGGGAAATTGAGAAGTAAACCCCACGGAGTCTGGGATAAAATACGTCCGGTTTGAATTATCCGAGGGACACTCGAATTACTTGTCTACAGTGCGGCTGGCATACTGTTGGNGGGGGGGGGGCGGTACGTGAGCGCCGGTCCCGCATAAATGAATATCTGAGTGTTCCATTCAAGGGAAGGGGAAGGTTAAAAGGATGGGTGGAGTTCGCAAACCAACCGACGGTGCGGAGATGGAAGCGAGGTGCTCGGCGAGAGATGCCGAAGTTTTGGACCACTCGACCGATCTCTCATCTCTTCGTCGGCCAACACCTTCTCTCCTGTGCCCTTGTTTCCACTTGGGCGATGTGAAATTTACCCAAGGTTACGGTAAACTTAAAACATTTTATCTGGGAACAAGTGAAATTCAAAACTAGGTCTAGTCATACGCAGGTATTCGGGTACCCGGGTACCCTCGCACTACCCGCTGTCTTCGGGTAATACCCGGGCACCCAGATACAAAGAAGTGGGTACCCGGGTGCCCAGATACAAAGAAGCGGGTACCCGGGTGCCCCGATACAAAGAAGTGGGTACCCGGGTGCCTGGATACAAAGAAGCGGGTACCCGGGTGCCCGGATACAAAGAAGCGGGTACCCGGGTCTCATATAGAGCATATTACCCGAGTACCCGTTCCTTGCAAGTGTGTAATATGTATTGTGTGATCGAAGATCACGAATACGAACTAGTTACCACGAAAAGTACATTTTACCCGAACAGTTATATTGTAAAGACGAATATGGTATACCGTATGTAATGGCCGATATTGTATAAACTGTAAATCGGACGTGAATACAAATATACGATAATTTGTTTGTATCTGTTTCCTACATATCTGCAAATCTCGACAGCAGAAATTTTCCTTATGGGAAACAGGCATGTACCCGTACATGAGTTTACATACGTATATTTTACTCAGACTGTATTCGTTTAGTCTTTTATTCTCATCAACGTAATATAGAACGTCAATGAAACGTACAAACACACCGAAAGGCCTGTGTTTAACAAAAATAAATCATAAATGGCGAATAACCATTCAAATCAATGGAGGAGTCTGTTGAAACATTTTTTTAACGTTTCCTCGACTATCTCAAAAAAAAAAAACCGAAAGTATGTTACACATTTTTTACCACGAAAATAACAAAGCAAGGAAATAAATATGAGATCTCGAATTCAGGGTTTTAGGAAAGTTCGGCTAGTGTGTAAAAATACCAGTATATTAACTTTCCATGGGCACAGCGAACTGCGTTTAGACGTAACTATATTTCTGCAGTCGTAAAGGTTTTTCTCTGAGCTAGCGGAAGATGCTGGACACCCCAAATGTATGAGTGCTAAAAGTGGAGTTACCATACCACACTACTTCCTACTGTTATTCTGTTCTCCCCTCCCATCCTTCTACGTTGGCTTAATATAACTCACGCCAGAAATATTGCAAACATGAAATGGCCTTGTTTGAAGCTTACCTGCCATCTGTTAGGCTGCTGGAACACGGCATGTGCTTGAATGACAAATGTTTACTTATTGCAGACGTAGACTCACTGTAAGGCAACTCATCACCACATACTACGCGCGTGACAGTGTTTCGATCTGTCTTCTCCGCGAAATTCCACACCCAACTTGGTTTTGGCATTTTGCCATTTCCTCCTGTTAAACAGGACGCTAACGAGGAGCGTTAACTGCTGTTGTGACGATATCAGGTAACACAACAGACTAATGGACTTCCTTGCACTTTGACTGCGAATGTTATGAACATCGTACAGGAAAACCAAATAGCAGAAAGAGGCAGCGACACGAGCGACAATTCACGCCAATACCAAGAACGACGAGGAAGATGCTGAAACGGGGAAACAACAGAACACGGGAACCTACAGAATCGCCGGAAATACACTCAAACACCTTCTCTCCGGGTACCCGATGCACCGGGTACGACACGCACTATGAGTAAGGGATACCCGAGTACTGGTGGTTTCGGGTACCCGTACCCGACTTAACGGGTACCTGGGCATTTTCGCTACGGGTACCCGCTGCAACGGGTATCCGGGTACTCAATTACCCAGGTCCCGTCAGCAGCCCCATTGAATAGGATATTGTTTCCTTATTACACGTCATGTATCACAGGCGTTTTATACTTGTTTTAACACAAAAGTACCTTATTTTTGGGTAAATTGATCTATTACTTATATTCCGTCCACGAATTATGATATTTAATTTATAATGGTTATGAATAAAAATAGGGGTAATATAGGTGTGTTGGTAATTCCTAGTAAGAAATAGTTCTTATGAAAAATATTATTACACAGTGCGCACGAATGCGGCGCATTGTCCCTTTGGTGTAATATTACAGGCTCGGTTATACTTCGTTTGCACGAGGCGGAAAAATATCCTGAAAGTAGAACTTAAGCAGGGTTACAGAATAAGTTGGGAGTAACCGTGAATGGACTATACAATATGTTACGAATCGGCGCTTATAGCTGTTACAATATAGTAGTACTGAGTTTGTATTCCTTTCGGTTGCAAATTTACGCGTATCTCAGTAAATAAACGTTCTGGGAATACGACTTCTTCCCAGAAAAGGTAAAAATCAACTTTATAAGCCCGTGTGGTTTTACTTTTAACAAAAAATTATTGAAAACGGTAATAAAAAAATCGAAATTTCACTACTTGCTTGCGCAGTTTCTTAAATAGAGAGGAAAGAAAGTAAACAGTACGGGCGTAAATTTGCCTGCGGGCTTTCATTGTTTGTAATTAAGCCCTATTTTTACGTATTTAATTTAGGTAGTACAAGGCAACGTCGAAAACACTTCACGCGGTAGACCTGTTTCTAAACGTGTTAGAGAATTTAAAATATGTTTTAAGTATCGGATACGAGTTTGTAAAGAGCTACATCACTTACGGAAACTTGTGTTCATTTGAAAGACGGTTTTGAGCTTAGTCATGAAAATAAAATTATTGTGACAACATATAAAAATTGTATGTGTATCTTTGCAAAACTAATAACTCTTTTTGAAATTGACATGTACAAATACTATATATAATCGCCCTATTTATCTGTAACATTTAAACTATTAAATTTAAATATTACATTACGTATTAGCTTGTATTTTTCTTTCAAATCAAATGAAATGGATTATTTTGTGAGGCTGAGATATGTAAAATTATTGCAAGTTAACATCATATTAGCTTCTTGATAAATTTCGTACCCTGGAGTAACCGCTCAATCGAATCGATGGAGCAGAACAAAATATATATTGTATTGGTTAGAGTAGTAGCCATTATTTAATTACATGAAATCAGCTCCTTTTGGAGAAACCCGTGTAACTTATTAAAAGTCTAATATTAAAGTTGGTTGGCATTGAATCTGGCTTTTAATGGCTACCCCTTCTCTTATACTATTCAGGGTAATAATTGTTGTCACATTATAACGCATTACTTACATAGTATTATATATATACACATATATGTATATAAATATATATGTTTACATATATACGTATATATAATGTATATGACAATTTCATAATTTCGTGTGACGACTGCATCGTTACCAGTCTTTAAGTCCAAGGAAATATTAATTAGTTTTCTGAAAGATATTATACGTTAACCTTGAAACAGATATACTTTCAATGAAAAGGCCAAACAGGACAATATATCAGACTTGGACAACAGAAAACTAAAAAAATTTTATTTTTAGACTTTTTTTATACACACGAGGAAAAGAAATATCCTACATTTTATATTTTAATCCACTCTATATCTTCCTATAAAAGATCAATAACACTAGCCGAAGTATTTTTCTCGGAAATAATATATTGCGTACGGGCCATAAAGTTTGCCCTTTATAGGGGAGGAGTAATTGAACGTTCTCTTATAAGAGATGACTCTATCGGATGGAAAATTCTGTATAGAAAACCTGGCTAGAAAACTGCGGAGAAAGTTTGGCTGGAATTAAAATTTGCACAATATTATGTGTTTACTTTTCGTGAACATTTGAAATGTCGCTTGTTGCAAAATGTAATGATACTTAGAATACATATTCTAAAAATAAAAAAATTATGAAATAATTTTTATGTTGTTGTACTGCGCCCAAACACACATGAAAACAGAGAAAAGTAGTTTATATATTTTTTAAATGAATTGATTTCAATGATAATTTTCCTGGCAAAAGGAACAACGGTAAGAACACAGCATGATACCGAAATACGGAACAGTAATGTAAAAAATATTTTCTAGAAAACCTCGTAAAAATATTGTACATTTTATTTCTTCAGTGAGTAAATTCCCGTAGATTTTACAGAAATATCCTTTAATTCACGGAAACCCTCTGTTAATTTTGTTTTTTAGTTTTTCTTACATTTTCAAATTATAAAGTCAGATTATGAATACGGTTTTTCCGTCACGCAGGTGTTTTCACTGTATACAGAATGTCCCCAAATATGTGGGAAGTAATCGGGGAGTGGACAGTACAGGCCAANACGCAGGTGTTTTCACTGTATACAGAATGTCCCCAAATATGTGGGAAGTAATCGGGGAGTGGACAGTACAGGCCAAAACAATACTACATATCCCTAAGAACATACGTCCTAAAGTCGATAGTTTCCAGGTCACATACTTTGCAATGTTGTACTGGATGTATTCGTAATAGTTTTCCTGGCATATTCAATTTCTCGTAGCTGCAGCCATTTTCGTGCACCAGCAGTGATACGTCACTCTACAAGTAGTGCTCAAAATGTCCACCTTGAGCCCGAATGCACGCCTGAACACGCCGTGTAATTGTCAGTTTGTTCAATCACGTTTCAATCGTGTTGTTTACGACCAACCAAACCCCTCCCCCCCCCCC
>NQII01001611.1:164992-177803 GCA_002778355.1 Clitarchus hookeri
GCACTTACACACCTCGTACACAATACCATATTCAAAAGTTGTATGTGATGTAACGAAACACTTGTTGGGAAAATGGCTAACGAATCCTGACAAAATCTACCAGTAGAGTATCATACTACCTTCAGCCACATAATATTTGCAGCAAATTTTCACCCAAGGCAGCAAGCTTCAAGTGCTTTGCAATCTTCAGCGTTCCTTGGCAACGACGACGATGTTTAAACGGTGACGTTCAAATACTTAAAAGGATTTGCACGTATCTTCTAGCAACCTTGTTCCCCTCGCCGGCGAAGCACTTCCATGCCCGGAGCTGGAGTTTCATAAACAATGGTCTTGATATACCCCTCACCAAGAGCAGTTAGCGGATTGAGAACCTGGGTTCCAAGTGCACGGCGTTCGACGTGAACCGGCTGTCAACAGGTGCAGGGGCTCAGGTAATGACACTTACGCCATCCTAGCTATCACATTAGCAGGCGCATGTCGTAAAAGACCGAATATCACCAACACGCGTGGTACAATGTTGGAAGGTCTGTATCTCGGAAACTGCTGACTTTGACACATACGTTCGTAAGGATATTTTGCGTTGTTTTGGAGTGCACTATCCACTCCTCGAGTACTTCCCACGCATTTTTTAATATCCGTATAAATAATAAATATATATTTATAGGCTGCTCACGGTAAAATTAGTACTTTTTAAATTCAACATTTTAAAAAAATTCACTGGCCCTAACAGCAAGTATTTCAACGGACACGCTGACTGGCATGTTCCATATTAACTTCATACCGAAACACAAAAAGTAGTTCCTTATTTTAACGTCGTATTCAAAAATTAACTTCTACGTTTGTGGCCAATGAATATATTAAAAATAATTTCTCTCTGTTTTACACAGATCTGGGTAAGACATGGCATATTGTTAACATATTTACATTCCTTAACAATTTCACAGGCTACAGAGTGACACTTGATCGGGAGCATGAATAAAGTGACAGGGTCAGAGGCAAAACTGATTTCACATATGACGGACGGAAGAATACAACATGGGAAGTGAAGTAGAGCTTAGGCAGGGCTGCCAAAAGTGCTCAGTTAACCGTGAACAGCCTATACGTGTTGAAACGTTTAGTCCTGGATCGGAAGTTGAGCACGAATCATAAATATACACGTCAGCGAGTGTAACTACTTATTTTTAACGTGTACGTCATTTTAATGTGACTATTTTTAACTCATTGCAAAGAAATGTGGCACATTCCTCAGATTGGGGACTGATACTACAGAATTGATCATACGACCATAAAACTTATAACCATTATTTACGCTGGATTTGAACAGAGAACATATCGCGCTTTTTATATGCGTGTTACCGAACTACGTCAAACAGTTCTGATTCACTCAGCTACCATGCTCTTGGAATAAATATGGTTATAACCCGTTAGTTTAAAGAAATCCAACCCACCTTTTTTAGTTTTTAATAACGTTGTATATGTATGCTATCTATTAGAGCTGTTGGTACAACTTTTGAATTTTTTATCTCATGTACGTATGAGGCGTGATTATTCTAACTGCCGCAGTGAACATTAATTTTCTGGTTGCAGTGCTGAAGAATGCTTCATGTTGCTTCCATGTCATCGGTCTAAGAAATCCAGAGCTATTGCAAATCCTAAGAATTTAGGAATTTTCTATGTTGAGGCTCTCTCTTTCTCTCTCTCTCTCTCTCTCTCTCTCTCTATATATATATATATACACACATATATATATCGTTTTCTGTTCTTAAGGAGACCGTGTCCGTATATTAATTATGGATTTACACGATAATTTTCTTGTATATACAGAAATTTTCAAATATGTGGTGTGAGTCTTGAGTTCTCCCCGTCTCGGTTGTACAGTCATTTTGTTGAGAGTCAATCAAATCATTAAAAACAGACAGTAAAATATCAAACACTTAAGTTGCAAGTATTTCTGCCTGAAAAAAAAAACCAAACAAATCGATTTATGATATCTTCACGTACTAGGAAAAGTCTGGAAATGCGAACAATTATATTCAGTGTTTTATCGTTATCTCTTTTTTTAAACCGAGAGCACAGAAAAAAATTAATTAACAAATTTCCGGAGAGATTATGTGAAAGTTCAATGAAGTCTACGGAAAGTCCGTTTTTCAAAAACCAACGTGTTCGTAAATTTACGGACAGTTCTGCAGAAACTTTTATCGGCATGTTTCCGCCATATCAAGGATTTTTTTTTAAACAGCGTGCAATAAAATAATTCATGTCTCTTAATCTTTCGTGCCTCCTCTGTACCAATGTGGAAACAAGAGACGGTGATCTCTGTTCAAGGACGCAGGAATTTGAGCTTTATGTCGCAGCTAGGATTATGGTCGCTCTTGATGGAGCACCGTACAAGAAGCTCCAGAGATGCGCAGAATCTGTATCGCAACAGCAAATTATTACTATGTACTGACGTTTGTGAGAAATGGACGGTCTCTGTTGAGGGGGTCTATCTAACTAGAGCTGTAGAAGTGTTTCCCACGTTTGACGCCGAGAAGCGCGGAAGCGATAAGGACGATATTTCCACGTGCATCAAGTGCAACATCACCGCTACGCGCAGGGCCCTGGACTGCAGTGCAGTGTTCTAGACCTATGGGACTTAAAATCAGTTACCCTAACCTTTTATTAACCCACTTATTTAACAGGATTGATTTGATTTATAATGCTATTTATTTAACAGGAAATTTGTACAGACATGGGCAGGAACATGCAATACCATACAAAGATATACAACATACAACACACCAGCCAGGATAATACTTTAGCAAGGATTCGCCAAGAATATTTTAAGCTGCAACAGTCTGAAAGTGTCGATTTCGACTATGTTGAAGAGCTTCATATGAGAGCTTACAATGAGCGTGATGTTTTGCAAGTTGTATTCCCCCATAAGTGTTACATCTTTTTGTGCGCAGATAAATTGTGTGCACGTTAAAAAGCTTGTTTTAAAATATATGCATTACAAACACACTGCAACCCAGTTCACGTGCCAGGTAACCAGGCGTCTTAATGACTCATGACGTATCAGGACGGAAACGGCAATGCGACTTTTGCACAGGGTGATCGATTGCGACACTGTAACATCGTGACTAACAACACGATCGAAATAGATGTGGCCTCTTTCGATCTGATACGCGGCTACGATGCTAGCGTGACCTTGAGTGTGCGCCGTACATGCGCGAGGCACAGGGTGGGGGCCCACGGCGACAGGAGGTAATTCCGGTCTTGTGCGAAAATTTCCTGGAAGTATGTACTTGATATCTCGTGACTTCGATATCCTATCGAGCTGATTTTGGCGCCACACGAAGTATCTCGTCTTGGTCTGTCGATTTAGGTAATAAAAGCAGAGTATCCCTTTTCCTTACTTTCATCCCATTTCCGTATCCCACAGAAAATATTACCCGCTAACGCACACGCATGCACGCTAAACCCACCACTGTGAGCCTGACACAAGCCAAGCCCCGACGTTACTTTCACCATCCCTATTAATCTTGTCAGTTTATTTAGACTTAGCCTCTTGGCCTATGAAATATAAAAACCCAAAATGCCGTTATAAACTTTGATAGTATATTTGTTTCAAGCAACGTTGGAAAGATTTTTTTTTTTAAATACGTGTTATCGCATTTCACGTGATTGTCATTCTTAACTATGGAAATTCGGGTACTGACAAAAATTACCGCGCGAATAAAATGCTGGTACGAAAACCTCGAGAACGTTAACATACTAGGTTATAAATTTTTCATGTGATAACTGATTATCACGCCTGACGTATCTACAGGAAACGTTCCCGGTTATTACATGAAAATGAGGGTGGGAACTGAAAAACTTGATGTTTGTGTTAACTAACGATGTTTTGAGCATAACTAGTTTGCCGATAACTGGCAGTATTTCAAGTAAAAATTTCATAAGGGTTACAGAATGAAATCGCGTAATATTTTACGTGTACAAAGGGTACAGTTGATTTTTACTATAATAAAACGACAAATTAATGCGGTCGTGCACCAATGCAGAAGCGCGTTACCCCGGAATACCCGGAGGATGACACAAGACACTAAAAGCACTGGAAACAAGCCAATATTGGTCATTATCTGTCCCCCATCTGAAGAGTGGACAAGATGCCAATTTCTCAAAACTTCGCTTCTGGCGAGTTGGGAAAACCTGTATTTTATGTGATAGTTTTCTTTATTCCGTCCAGTTGTTTGCGTACAGAAATCGCAGACCACGCCTACACGAGTGGTATAATCGCCTTTCACGTTAACTCCTTTAGCAGATATCCCATCACCTTCGCAAACATATTTATCGATGGTGGTTACACCTCCCTTACTGAAGGCACAAAACAAAATCCTAATCTCAAAAAAAAAAAACACTCGCAAATATTTACAATATATTTCAACACTTATGAATGGTAGCTCTTTTCACCTTATATTATATTTTGACTTTGCTTATTATACATTCTAATGAATACAGAAAATCTTGCCAATCTCAGCCTTTCCAATCACGCTATTTTATTTACTTCCCCGCGGTCAGTTTGAGTGCAACACAGAGGGAAAGTCCTTCCGACGTACTTCCACAAACGCTTCGCTTCGAACAAGAAGTGCAGTCAATGAGATGTCCCAGGCCATTCGTCCGCCTCGTGCAAACAAAGGCTTGGCCAGTTCCAGGAACTCACACCAGCAGGACGACGCCCAACATACGTGCTTACTCGGCTCAACAATATTTCGCAATGTAGATATGTATTACCAGCACACCTATTTTCTCTCTGTTTTCGTACATATTGATAGCAAATGAAATATTGTAATTGATTAATAAAATAAAAAGAAAAATGTATATTTAAATTAGAAATAAGATTTTGTCATGTCAACAAAAGTATAAAACGTTTAGGATATATGATATATTTAGTAAAAAAAAAAAAATGTCGCCACACTGCTTTGTGCGGAAGGTGGAGGGGGGGGGGAGAGAGGAGCTGATAGAATTTTTTAAAGCTTTAATTTAAACTTGTGCATTTCACACGAAATCGGCTCGCAAGACCTCGCTGTTAAGAGCCGCCCAAATCTCTTCACCCACTCATTTTCAAGGAAAAGTATGGGTCGTGGAAAGATAAAAATTTTGTAAACACCCACACGTGCCACAACATGGCGCGAGGAGGGGCGGAAGGGAGGGAGAATTTTTCAAAGGTATAATTTAAAATGTGTAAATATTCCGCAAATAAACGATAATTGCGATAGGGATAATTCCGGAGCTAACGTGGCCTTGTACAAAGCTTAACACGGTCAAAGCGACGTGGCTCTGCGTGCCGTTAGCCTCGGCATTAGCCTCGGACCGTGTTGCAGTTGGCACGTTTTGAATACCAAATGGTCACGTGTCCCAATTTTGTTAACAAAACCGTTGATGTATTTTTTTGTCATTTATGTTTTCTTTTAGTTATCTTCGAAGCTTTCAAATTACCAAATACAAAACAGCGAAACACCGCCATAACAGTTTCGACTGTTTGAAACCTTTAATGCGCATACAGTGGATGTTATTAGAATAAACAAAAATGTTTCGAACTCCCGATAATTATTTCACGAAACAAGATACTGGGATAGTCTTTAAATAGGTACAGTCTCATGGCATAATAATTGTCAAGTAGCAATTTCACGTCATAACTATTTTATTTTGTTGATTTTAAATTTGAAAGGTCCTTAAAACATGTTTCGGGAATAAATACTGTTTTTATTTTAAGACCTCATAGAGGTTTAATTTTTGAATCATCNGGTCCTTAAAACATGTTTCGGGAATAAATACTGTTTTTATTTTAAGACCTCATAGAGGTTTAATTTTTGAATCATGATACACCAAAATAATAGACAGTTGAATGCATTGGTGTTCCAACTAAATCCTTGCAAAATTATAAATACCGATTACAAAAAAAAAAACTTGATACGAACTGGAACAATTCCTCGGTGGTCATCTGTTTTATCTTCGTTACGTCGCGTAGTATGTTTCTGCATGTTCCATTATATACGGTCTTCGTTGTTTNGTGGTCATCTGTTTTATCTTCGTTACGTCGCGTAGTATGTTTCTGCATGTTCCATTATATACGGTCTTCGTTGTTTATTCGTTTCGGTTACTCTTGTTGTTTTTGTCCCTTGTATTTGTGTAAAATATAATTTTATTCTTGTGAGGTTACTTTTATTTCCCAAATGTCTGTTGACGAATCTAATCTCAGCATGCTTTCAGTGTGTTTTTTTATTTAATCGTATTATATTATGTGGTAACACATGTGTGTAATGGTGTAAACCGTAAATAATTATTCATTTAAGAGCAGTGGAAAGGACCCGCAGTTCGTTAATTCCCTAAACGTGTAATCAATAATGGAATCTGAAGTACTTAACTCATATAGAGAGTGTTTCTTTCATTAACAATATATTTGAGTTAACAAAACTCTCACGTACAGCAATATATGATGGAATGCATTGTTTTCGGGATAAATTGTTTTACCATTTTGAATAACAAAGTGCAGATTCCACATGTCGTTACAAATGAAAAAATTATTTTTTAAACATTATAAAATATTATAACAAAATTTAAAAAAATCATAATATTAAAGGATTTACATTTTTTTTAAGATCCTGTTGAAAAATGTGTTATTGTTATTTTATCTTTAATACATATAAAATACACTTTGTTATTTTATGACAATATTTTTAGCATGTTTTCTTATTTTGTGGTTTATATCCCTATTTTGTTGCACAAAGTAAAACCTTTTATATAATATCGTTCTAATTTTTTTATTAAAAGAATTGGAGAAAAAAATTTGCATGAGAGTAACAAATTCAGGGTTATAACTATTTCACAGTTCAGCTTTGTATACGAACTAAGAACTTAGCAGTTTTAAATGTTATGTGTTGCTGGAGGTTGCGCCATTGGTAATATGGGGGAAGGAAACAGGACTTCAAATAGTGTTTAATCAACCATGGATTGACTCTCTATATAATTTCGTACTATTTGAAAACTATACCTCACTGCGGACACTAATTTTCACGTGGGAATTCTAAAGACCACATGGCAAGTGAACGAGTACTGATTGCAGCGAAACGAGGTGATGTTTTTGGAGCAGGTAATAACTCCAGCGCAGCTCGTCGCTCAGCTTCCGACACGGCAGGCCCGCCCAACCCCGGAACGCTATGGGATTAGCAGTCGCGACGACACGCCTGTCCACGTCCGCGACAAGCTTTCCCAAACTCCCGCCCACGCTCCGACACCCCTCAACGCTGCGTGCTACTCATCATCCCCTTCCCCATCACCAACCACATCATCCCTTGCCCCTCTCCCCTTCGNCCCCTCAACGCTGCGTGCTACTCATCATCCCCTTCCCCATCACCAACCACATCATCCCTTGCCCCTCTCCCCTTCGCAGCCCTTGCGGGGTCACGGGGGCGGCCGCTAATTAGTTCCGAGTGGACGGTTTGAGACAGCAGTCAAAATGGCGGCCGCCTGTGTTTGCGCTCGCATTAACCTGATGTGCAGGCCAGTGCACGCTGTTTGGCTTCATCATCCTTCAGGACCTTACTTCCCGTTGGTCACTGTCGTCTAAAAGAAAAAAAAACTGAAATATCAGTAATCTGCTTTGCATTGTACCAAATGGTTTCTATTTTGTCGCGATAGTTCATCGAAGCAGTACGAAATTTTTTCAAAGTGTAACTGCACCTTAATCATTTTAGTGTTATTAAAAATGTTCTAAAGTGTAAGTTTTGATTTATAAAATAATTTAAAACAATTTAGAGTACTACACCTACCCTGGTTGATTTGTTATATAATACNCCCCTCAACGCTGCGTGCTACTCATCATCCCCTTCCCCATCACCAACCACATCATCCCTTGCCCCTCTCCCCTTCTCGGCCCTTGCGGGGTCACGGGGGCGGCCGCTAATTAGTTCCGAGTGGACGGTTTGAGACAGCAGTCAAAATGGCGGCCGCCTGTGTTTGCGCTCGCATTAACCTGATGTGCAGGCCAGTGCACGCTGTTTGGCTTCATGATCCTTCAGGACCTTACTTCCCGTTGGTCGCTGTCGTCTAAAAGAAAAAAAAACTGAAATATCAGTAATCTGCTCTGCATTGTACCAAATGGTTTCTATTTTGTCGCGATAGTTCATCGAAGCAGTACGAAATTTTTTCAAAGTGTAACTGCACCCTAATCATTTTAGTGTTATTAAAGATTTTCTAAAGCGTAAGTTTTGATTTATAAAATAATTTAAAACAATTTAGAGTACTACACCTACCCTGGTTGATTTGTTATATAATACGAAATGTTATGTGAGGAAAGGTAAGGGGAGGCTACAGTCGACCGTCCCTGTTTGATAACTGACGTCTCACTAGCTGATGCGTCTTCTATATACCTGCCTGCCAGCCAGTTGTACCACCTGAAATGTAGCTGCCAGTCGAGTAACTCGCCTGTCGAACCACCACTGCGTTCTGGCTACTTGTTGTGGCAGGTTCCCTGCCGAACAACTGCACAACAACTATCTGGCTTGTCGGACAGCTGTCAATTGTTTTGTTTGTTTCCTTGCAAGGCAATTGGCTATCGGCCGGCTGTATTGTTGCGACAGCCCCCTGTACAGGAAATACCTACAACATCTTTAGTTGTCGGTTTAGCCACTAACACTGGTTGTGTTGTTATGTTGTGTCGTTTATGGGGTGTCATCTGCTTACATTCCTGCTCGGAATTACCACGTATCTGACATTTTCGTCATGTTGTGACTTTCGGTCTTTGGTTTTCGGGCTTAATTCCTTCTTGGAATTATATATGTAGGTTACATATTTTTCGACAACAGCTAACTCAGGCTCGTTCATTCATATTTATTTTATTTACAATTTATTTATATTTTTTTAACTTAAGTTATTAAAAAAAAAATATTTTATTTTACCTTGTAGGTTTTCTGAGACTAAGGCGAATTGTTTGCAATGGCGTATGATAATAATTTTTCTAACATTGAAACAATCTAAACAGCTTCCTGTGTATAAAATTAAATTTATGAGCTGTCTGTGTTACTCTGTTCTCACCTTGAAATAGATTCAGGCATTCGACAACATTTTTGTTCTTCTGGCCATCTGAAAATAAATCCACTACATAAATTCTGTCGAATTCGTGTACTAGTGAATTTATGTGAAAATGCGATCTTCCAACGACTGAAGCTTGTGTAGAATAACTGCCTGCTATGCCAGTATGGCACGAACGGGTAAAGGGGCTCAGATACGAACACAATGCATATTTTTGCTAAAAACTGTCCGATATGTTGTGATGTCCAACAGTATGGGAAACCAAACTNGATACGAACACAATGCATATTTTTGCTAAAAACTGTCCGATATGTTGTGATGTCCAACAGTATGGGAAACCAAACTACTTGGAAAATGGAATATGTTATTCTCTGATTCTGCTGAATTTTGCACACATATTAGCTCCATCTTGAAATTATACGGTCACTCTAATTAGTTTCCAGGAGTAGTGTATCAATAAACAACACCTAACTGGTGTAATATACAGATTACTGATTGCACCATATGTAAAAAATAGGGAAGTCTTTATGAAGNTAACTGGTGTAATATACAGATTACTGATTGCACCATATGTAAAAAATAGGGAAGTCTTTATGAAGTAGTTTGTACAACAACAATAACTTTCCGGATTGCGATTACTCCATTGGCATTTAAAAAAATATATGTTATATTACCGTGAGTTCAAAATTCTGCGAAAACAGTCCCCAAAGAGTGTAAATGGAAGAAGGTAAATATAGATTTTCCACCAAGTAGGAAAAAGGAGAATTCAAACCCTCGTATATTTTTCATGAAAAATTCGTTTTGGTATTTCAATAACACGCGGGTGCTAGCCTTGTATTATGCGATACGGGGTTTGGGGATTGAAAGAATGATGTGAAAATTGAAGACGCNCGCGAGACGGAGTTTGGGGATTGGAAGAATGGTGTGCAAATTGAAGACTCCATGCCTATGCGTACACATGTTTAGAAAACCTAAATGCTTGCAGTATTTATGTTCTTTGTTTTAAACTGCGTTTAGTTCGAAACTGTACTGGAATCGCTCAGTTTTACATTGATTGAATTTCGCCGCGATTGTTACTGAATTCCGGTGAATTACTTTCATTGAACCGAGACGCCTGATTCCATATACTGCACTTGTACGCGCGTTAACTGCAGATAAATACCTAATTTTCCATAGCGACTGAGTTCTCACTTACTGGAATCACGGCTCGCGCACACAAATGATATAAGCTGGTGTAATAAGCTTTTTGTTACATGTCTGCGCAAGGCAAATTTGCCATAAACCTCGTAATACCACATCACTTTTTCTGGTTTTTGTTTGTATTAAACCGAGCACTTAAAATGCAACCTTCCAAAAAAATTTCCTCCCTGTAACGAGATACATATTTAACAGAAAACTAAAACTCGTTGTAATATGTACAATAACTTTTGCAGCTAGATAGCAAATGTTTTTATTTAACTAAACTACTTGTTAAAAATGAATTATCAAGCGGTGGTACCTGAAATTGGTTATTCATACCCAGTGTTGTATTGTATTATATAGGGCTTATTAACGTCCCCCGGTGTTATGCCTGAAGGCTTATCAGAAGACGGTCTACAAAGTAACGTATGACCTAACTTCAACTAACACACATGCCTTACTTAGGATTCGAACCCAGAATCTACCGCACCCCAGACCGGCGGCGCACCAACCGACTGCGCCACGGGAGGCCAACTCATACTCAGTAAAAAATTAAAAAACAAAAATTCATTCGTTCGTGATAATGGGATGCATATTTCTGCAATACCGTATTGTTAAATTAGTTTTAGTACTAAGCACCTTGGCCTGTTTTGCACATTAAGGCATTTCGATCATGTATTGGGTATCGCATAACCACCGTATATACTCAGTTCGTAAACTCTCATAGTAAGAATTAAATGATTCAAGGGCCTTTAATCACGTGTATGACCCTTTTGCCTTTGCTAAATGCTGTTTACGGTAAAGTGAGCACGTTTGAATTTAACATCTGAAAAATAGCACTGCCCTTAACTACATGACCTAGATAGAGTATTTACTGCCATGCTGGATTCCAGTAAGATTGGCAACGAATTAACATAAGTAGTTCTTCGTCTTGACGTTATATTGCTGTTGTAATGTTTAAACGTATGACCACAGCATTCAGGTTATATGGTTCTCTTCACAATATGACACAAATGTACATGTTCTAGTCTATTCACGGTTTCTTCACACTTTTTTGAATCAAAAGTTTGCAAATCACCCCATTTGTGACGTAAATGGTTATTTCAAAAATATGCCATATGTCATACGTGTTTTATACTCGTGTTATAATTAAAATAGCTTATTTTTTGGTAAAATTTAACTTATAGTTGTATTTTATCTACAAATTGTAATATTTTATTTATAATTAATGTGAATAAAAATAGAGAGAAAATAGAAGTGTTGGCGATGCCCAGTAATAAATAGTTCTTATTCAAAATATAATTTCACTAAGTGCGCACTAATGCGGTGCGTTGTTCCTTTTCGTATAATTTTCTAGACTTGACTAAGCTTTGTTTGCATGAGGCGGAGGAATGTCCTGAAAGTAGAACTGTAGCAGGGCTTCAGAAAATTTGGAAGTAACCGTGAATGGACTATAGTAACAAATATACACTTTTAACAATTCCGCGTTTTCACTAGAATGACGCATGGATGAAATGATCAGGCCCATGGGAATGTAAAATTTACAAATGGGACAACAAAAAATATGAATAAAACTATATGGTAAACAGCGCTCTCAAAAGTGCTGAGATAATCGTGAACGACATATAATACAGAATCGCCCAGCGTAAAGTTCACCATTTTAATTATATTACTTTTTTTTTTCCTTTCGTCTCTGTGCTCTCTTGGCCTGAATCTCTCCCTGTATACTCCATTCACCGTCACTTACAACTTTACTGAAGCCCAGCTAAAGTTCTACCTACATGATATTCCTCCGCCTCGTGCAAGATACACCAAAAGGACGACGCACCGTATTCGTGCGCACTCGCTGTAATAATATTTCGCATAAGAACTATTTATTACTAGCCAATACCAACGCACCTATTTTCTCACTGGTTTTATTCGTAATAATTTTAAATTAAACAATATAATGTATAAATAAAATTGAGCTTAAATTTCAATATAACCAAAAATAAGATCGTTGTATGATATCAGAAATATTAAACGCTTACGATGTGCCATATTCAAGAAACAGCCAAACACGCCAAACACGAGGTGATTTTTTTAAAATATTTGAACCATAAGTGTGAAGATACAGCGAATAGACCATAATGCAATCTGATATAGGCTGCTCAAGATAAAGGGAGCATATNGACCATAATGCAATCTGATATAGGCTGCTCAAGATAAAGGGAGCATATTTGAAAGCCCTGCATAGGATCTACTAGTCTGCCTACTCCATATCCTTCCGCTTTATGTAAAATTAACATTGCCGTGCACCAACCCGCTTAAGTCGTGTTTTTCTTTAAGTGTAACTGTGAAACTGCCAGGAACATAAATTTCTTATTAACGTGACAAACGCATAAAACATCTAGAAAAAATGTTACAGAAGTTTAATGACAACAAATTCAAATGTCTCTGTCTTTATTGCGACGCTGAGGCACGTAACTAAGTATTGTAATTCGTTGCCAACTTTTCCGTGAGTATTTCACTCAGGTCTTGCGTTAAAATGCACACAGTTTACGGCAGTGTTTTTTTTTTT
>NQII01001611.1:177812-304986 GCA_002778355.1 Clitarchus hookeri
AAACGCATAAAACATCTAGAAAAAATGTTACAGAAGTTTAATGACAACAAATTCAAATGTCTCTGTCTTTATTGCGACGCTGAGGCACGTAACTAAGTATTGTAATTCGTTGCCAACTTTTCCGTGAGTATTTCACTCAGGTCTTGCGTTAAAATGCACACAGTTTACGGCAGTGTTTTTTTTTTTTNGATACGAACACAATGCATATTTTTGCTAAAAACTGTCCGATATGTTGTGATGTCCAACAGTATGGGAAACCAAACGACTTGGAAAATGGAATATGTTATTCTCTGATTCTGCTGAATTTGGCACACATATTAGCTCCATCTTGAAATTATATGGTCACTCTAATTAGTTTCCAGGAGTAGTGTAGCAATAAACAACACTTAACTGGTGTAATATACAGATTACTGATTACACCATATGTAAAAAATAGGGAAGTCTTTATGAAGTAGTTTGTACAACAACAATAACTTTCCGGATTGCGATTACTCCATTGGCATTTAAAAAAATATATGTTATATTACCGTGAGTTCAAAATTCTGCGAAAACAGTCCCCAAAGAGTGTAAATGGAAGAAGGTAAATATAGATTTCCAACCAAGTAGGAAAAAGGAGAATTCAAACCCTTGTATATTTTTCATGAAAAATTGGTTTTGGTATTTCAATAACACGCTCTTGCTAGTCTCGTATTACGCGAGACGGAGTTTGGGGATTGGAAGAATGGTGTGCAAATTGAAGACTCCATGCCTATGCGTACACATGTTTAGAAAACCTAAATGCTTGCAGTATTTATGTTCTTTGTTTTAAACTGCGTTTAGTTCGAAACTGTACTGGAATCGCTCAGTTTTGCATTGACTGAATTTCACCGCGATTGTTACTGAATTCCGGTGAATTACTTTCATTGAACCGAGACGCCTGATTCCATATACTGCACTTGTACGCGCGTTAACTGCAGATAAATACCTAATTTTCCATAGCGACTGAGTTCTCACTTACTGGAATCACGGCTCGCGCACACAAATGATATAAGCTGGTGTAATAAGCTTTTTGTTACATGTCTGCGCAAGGCAAATTTGCCATAAACCTCGTAATACCACATCACTTTTTCTGGTTTTTGTTTGTATTAAACCGAGCACTTAAAATGCAACCTTCCAAAAAAATTTCCTGCCTGTAACGAGATACATATTTAACAGAAAACTAAAACTCGTTGTAATATGTACAATAACTTTTGCAGCTAGATAGCAAATGTTTTTATTTAACTAAACTACTTGTTAAAAATGAATTATCAAGCGGTGGTGCCTGAAATTGGTTATTCATACCCAGTGTTGTATTGTATTATATAGGGCTTATTAACGTCCCCCGGTGTTATGCCTGAAGGCTTATCAGAAGACGGCCTACAAAGTAACGTATGACCTAACTTCAACTAACACATATGCCTTACTTAGGATTCGAACCCAGAATCTACCGCACCCCAGACCGGCGGCGCACCAACCGACTGCGCCACGGGAGGCCAACTCATACTCAGTAAAAAATTAAAAAACAAAAATTCATTCGTTCGTGATAATGGGATGCATATTTCTGCAATACCGTATTGTTAAATTAGTTTTAGTACTAAGCACCTTGGCCTGTTTTGCACATTAAGGCATTTCGATCATGTATTGGGTATCGCATAACCACCGTATATACTCAGTTCGTAAACTCTCATAGTGAGAATTAAATGATTCAAGGGCCTTTAATCACGTGTATGACCCTTTGGCCTTTGCTAAATGCTGTTTACGGTAAAGTGAGCACGTTTGAATTTAACATCTGAAAAATAGCACTGCCCTTAACTACATGACCTAGATAGAGTATTTACTGCCATGCTGGATTCCAGTAAGATTGGCAANACTAGATAGAGTATGTCAGATTGGCAACGAATTAACACAAGCAGTTCTTCGTCTTGACTTTATATTGCTGTTGTAATGTTTAAACGTATGACCACAGCATTCAGGTTATATGGTTCTCTTCACAATATGACACAAATGTGCATGTTCTAGTCTATTCACGGTTTCTTCACACTTTTTCAATCAAAAGTTTGAAAAATCACCCCCTGTGTGACGTGAATGGTTTTTTCAAAAATATGCCATATGTCATACGTGTTTTATACTTGTGTTATAATTAAAATAGCTTATTTTTTGGTAAAATTTAACTTTTAGTTGTATTTTATCTACAAATTGTAATATTTTATTTATAATTAATGTGAATAAAAATAGAGAGAAAATAGATGTGTTGGCAATGCCCAGTAATAAATAGTTCTTATTCAAAATATAATTTCACTAAGTGCGCACTAATGCGGTGCGTTGTTCCTTTTCGTATAATTTTCTAGACTTGACTAAGCTTTGTTTGCATGAGGCGGAGGAATGTCCTGAAAGTAGAACTGTAGCAGGGCTTCAGAAAATTTGGAAGTAACCGTGAATGGACTATAGTAACAAATATACACTTTTAACAATTCCGCGTTTTCACTAGAATGACGCATGGATGAAATGATCAGGCCCATGGGAATGTAAAATTTACAAATGGGACAACAAATAATATATGAATAAAACTATATGCTATACAGCGCTCTCAAAAGTGCTGAGATAATCGTGAACGACATATAATACAGAATCGCCCAGCGTAAAGTTCACCATTTNACAGCGCTCTCAAAAGTGCTGAGATAATCGTGAACGACATATAATACAGAATCGCCCAGCGTAAAGTTCACCATTTTAATTATATTACTTTTTTTTTTCCTTTCGTCTCTGTGCTCTCTTGGCCTGAATCTCTCCCTGTATACTCCATTCACCGTCACTTACAACTTTACTGAAGCCCAGCTAAAGTTCTACCTACATGATATTCCTCCGCCTCGTGCAAGATACACCAAAAGGACGACGCACCGTATTCGTGCGCACTCGCTGTAATAATATTTCCNATTCCTCCGCCTCGTGCAAGATACACCAAAAGGACGACGCACCGTATTCGTGCGCACTCGCTGTAATAATATTTCCCGTAAGAACTATTTATTACTAGCCAATACCAACGCACCTATTTTCTCACTTGTTTTATTCGTAATAATTTTTAATTAAACAATATAATGTATAAATAAAATTGAGCTTAAATTTCAATATAACCAAAAATAAGATCGTTGTATGATATCAGAAATATTAAACGCTTACGATGTGCCATATTCAAGAAACAGCCAAACACGCCACACACGAGGTGATTTTTTTAAAATATTTGAACCATAAGTGTGAAGATACAGCGAATAGACCATAATGCAATCTGATATAGGCTGCTCAAGATAAAGGGAGCATTTTTGAAAGCCCTGCACATGATCTACTTCTCTGCCTACGCCATATCCTTCCACTTTATGTAAAATTAACATTGCCGTGCACCAACTCGCTTAAGCCGTGTTTTTCTTTAAGTGTAACTGTGAAACTGCCAGGAACATAGAAGATACAGCGAATAGACCATACATAGTGTAATCTGATATAGGCTGTTCACGATAAAGGGAGCATTTTTGAAAGCCCTGCATAGGATCTACTAGTCTGCCTACTCCATATCCTTCCGCTTTATGTAAAATTAACATTGCCGTGCACCAACTCGCTTAAGTCGTGTTTTTCTTTAAGTGTAACTGTGAAACTGCCAGGAACATAAATTTCTTATTAACATGATAAACGCATAAAACATCTAGAAAAAATGTTACAGAAGTTTAATGACAACAAATTCAAATGTCACTGTCTTTATTGCGACGCTGAGGCACGTAACTAAGTATTGTAATTCGTTGCCAACTTTTCCGTGAGTATTTCACTCAGGTCTTGCGTTAAAATGCACACAGTTTACGGCAGTGTTTTTTTTTTTCAAATGTTGATTCGGAAAGTTCTCACTTTACCGTGAACGGGCTGTAGTTGATATTATTATACTAATTTTTTTTATATTCGCTAGCCAGCCGGAATCTCACAGGCACTACCTGATCGCTCCCTTTACCGATACATTCTATGACTTCGCTTCGCCCCTGTTTCCTTTACTCGCGTGAGAACTGCTTGCACCCCGACCTGCAAGCTATCTAATGACGGGAGAGCGATGGACGCTTACTCATCCCCTACCCCTCCTAGGCATCGAGCGTGAGGGGTAGCGGTTTGTGTTGCGCGCGCGTGTGTGTATGTGGTTTAGTTCCGAGTCCTTCAATTATCGGCTAAGCTTTGTTCCCGGCCGGGCCAACCGATACGGCTATCTGCTCCGGCTGGCTTGTCATTGTCTATTTGACGGGGTTGTTGTTCTCGCATCCCTTAATTTAACCGCCTCGAATTTCCCAAATTTCCACCTTCCGCGCGCTTCCCTAACAGCTAGGCGGAATGACCGCCCATTAAACATATACTTGTCTCGACCCCTGTGTCATGTATGTTCACGGTGTCACGTTAAGCCCTTTGTACGTTCTGCTGATGTTTTTTCCGTGAAACGGTTTGCTATGTTCGCAGTCGACGACATGTTTTCAAAAATTAAATCAACCTCTGCGAAGAATATTTTCCCCCCAACTACAAATATGATATATAGTTAACAGATACTTTTAATGCATTCTAGGATTGGCAGCTTATCACAAATTGTTGAAAATTTTAATATATTATTTAATAAAATATTATATTTGCATTTTCATATGTTTTATACAAATTTTAGTATAGCGAGTTATTATAGTGACTTGTCCAGAATAACTGCAAACGTCACTTATTCGACGAATCGTTAGCAGTTCACTATATTCAAGACAAAGTTATTGTAACATATTGTGAAATGTGGTAAAATACGCAAAATGAAGTAAACAATGCGTGATTATGAAAATGGTATGATTAATAGTGAAAATAACCATTTAACCCCACATGTATAAACTTATCAACATGATTAATATTATAAGAGGAACTCTTATAGACATGGCCTTAAGAGTTTTGATATCTGAAGACACTTCCACGCAAACTGATACGCATACGAAAGGTTTGTTCGGGATCCGAACCGAGAACTTTGCGACGCAGAACTAAAAACCATCTTAAGAGCTCAACGGCGGAAAAATGTCGCACACTCACACACCTCACAACAAACAAAAAACGCTACGCCGTTTGAGTCTTGCATATTTAAGTACAGATCTCAGACATGAAGCGTATCTGACATTTCAGTGGTGTCATTTCCAGTGTTGAAAGATTTCCGCTGTGCTGTCGCTAATTTGGCAATATTCCTTCACAAAATTTTCTCACAAATATTGTATTTATGTAAATCATTTAAATAAATCTTAATGGGTATATTTAGTATGGGTGCTTTTATTATCAGATAACAAAATTTAATCTACAAATGAAAATTTGTTTAGCGTTAATGTTACCATATATCTATATATATATATATATATATATTTCACCGCGGTAAACGAATTTAAAACTTTTCTTTTTTATATTTACGGAAATTATATTTATACTGATTTATTATTTTATACGTAACCTTACAAGAAATAAAAGTTATTTTTTTCGTACCCATGTGAATGTATTTTGCGGTTTAAACAAAGAGGAGATAACAAGATTTCCAGAGGAGTCAGGGAAGGAACAACGAACAGCGGTGCATTTTCTTTTTAAGGCGACGAACATTCAATTACACATGATCCGTAACACACGAGTACATAAGTGGTGGATTTTCACGAACGTTACTAAAACTCACAATTTGTACTTCATGATTTCCGCTGTTTCTTAAATACGAATGTATTCCGAAATAATAAATAGATGAAACTTTTCAACACAGTTAATAACTATAAACTATAATCTGCTTCTAGTTTAAAATATTTGTCTAACAAATTGTCTTGCAATTAATTATTGTTTCAAAATAAGTCATTTAAGAATGCATTAGGAATGGTAAAGCCAAAATGTCGATTATAGGCTACTTTTTTTTTTTACGATTGTCACTTCAAGTCCCGCTATATACAAGATACGAAATTGAAAAGTAAAGGAAGCAATCTGGTATATTATAAAAATCTGGTTACACCTACAAAACCAATCGATATAAAATAAACCAACCAAGACACCAGATACGATATGATTCAAAGGGAGTTCGTAAAATTGTCCATAAATTTCAACTTGAACCACCTTCCCTGGTGTCATTTACGAATATTACAAATTGTGTAAGGCATGAGATTTATCAAGTGCTCTGCGCTAACTGGTAACACACGTCCTACTTTACGAGACTTCAGTTCGTTCAACATTGTTTATGCGCCGGTTTGGAGGGAAACTTAAGTAGTAGGACAATGGGGTTTCCAAGACAAGGTCATGGTGCCGTACGCCATATTCTATTCCGCCATCTTGGATGTTGTCACCACCGCCATATTGGATTACACCATCTTGTGTCAGACATCTTGTTTTCCGCCACTATCTTGTTCCTGTCCGCCATTTTGATTCACTACGCCATCTTGTTTTCAGTCACTATCTCTTTCTCGGCCGCCATTTTGCTATCGCCCACTATTTTGTTTTCAATTTATTTACCTTCACATCTGTAGTTCTCTCGTCGTCCGCTAGAGTGCACCACCAATCCCTGTAATGATGTTTATTGCTGCTAGAGTGTGCCACTGTCGTCCACCATCTTGTTTCCACTTGTATTTCGTTCAACTTCCGCCTGCTAGCAGCGCTGGTATCGCTCCTGCTCGGCCGCGATGTGTAATGATAAAAGTTTTTGTAAAGTTTCTTAAAATATTTTTTTTATGAAAATATAAAAAATATGCACTTAAAAAATAAAATAAAGTTTTTTTATTTCATTTTTATTCAGTATTTATTTTTTTATTGCTTTTTCATTAAAGAAATGTATTTTTCTTTTGCTGGTCATCCATCTTCCCCCCGCCCCANCCCCTCCTTCCGACCAACATCCCCAACCACTCATTCCCCACCCAAACCCCTCTTCACTCTACCCACCTTCCCAACCAATACCTATTTTCTCATTGGCTAGTTTGTCACATTCAATCGCACCTTCGTCTACCCCCTCCATTGCAATCATATACCAGTATATAAAAGGCCTCGGGACCCAGTTTTCTGCCTGGTGCTGCAGTCTTCGTCACCTGCTCGCCTAAAAGTATACAGTTTATTTCTTGTCTGGAATTTTCTCATCGCCGAGCAGTATATGTTTGTGTACTGTCCAATTGGACAGAAAATAATTTCAGCGATCGTCTCGTACAGGAGGCTACGTTCACTTACGGCCCTAGATCGAAATAACGAACTGACTAATTAATTCAGATTAATTTTCATCATACAGATAATACAAAACAAAACGAACTCCCAAATACCACGTCACACCAGTGCAACGTTCAAGATATCATTTAGCTATATAGCAAGTCGTGACTGCAACGAGCTGCCTACCAAGTTTAAAAAAAATAATTCTGACTCTTTTCAAAATAAAATATAAGAGATATTTTGCTGGAAGGCCAAAAACAACCAACATTTAGGTTATAAACTAAACAAAAAATTTTAAAAATCTATGTCATTATTTAAAATGACAAACCTTAGATATTATTGCAGTGTTTCATTATTTGTAATTCCTTTTATAGTATTAGCTTCTCATACTGTAATCTGTAACACCAGGATGCTTTATTTGTTAAGCCGTTTATTAGAACCAGCTTAGTTCGTTATGATTTTTATTATTTATTATTAAATAATTTTTATATTATGTTGTTTATTTTTTGGGTATTGTTTTTCTTAGAAATAGTGTACGTCGATTGTAATCAAATTGGTAAATACCAGACTGTTTTCTTTTTAAATATAATTTTTTAGGGACTAGTCTAATTTTTTATGTTCGGTTTTAATATATAATAATTTATGTACCAAGTTGTTGGCTAATTTTTTGGGTATTATTTCTTTATTTGCAATTGTTTTCAGTAAGCCGACCGTAGTTCTGAGATGTGTGCGTGTATAAGTAAACGAAAAATAAATCAATGCCAACTGCTCTGGTTGTGTAGCACGTGGCCAGAAGAATATTCGATGGCTAGAGAAAATAATTCTCCCTGTGAGGGAAAGAGCATTTTAAACAAACTCCAACACGGAATTTTTTAAAGAGGGAGAGTTGAAACGTCAAATAAATTCTCGAATATGGTCGTTGATTATTAAACATAAAAGAATATAAATTATGGCCCGAGTGGTGGCTGGCGAGAGTAATGCGTTAACGATTAGATACCTCGTAATGCAATCAACAGTTTAGTCTGCAACCTACTGTACATCGTAAATATTGTGGTAAAAAAATGTGTTGTTAATTAATGAAGAAACTTAGAGGAATAAACCATGGTCAAAATCGACTAAGCGCTATTACGAAAATTTTCTCGTCCTTGAAAGAACAACTTGGGCTAAAGTATATATGTATTGTACACTTTCGTGCTTGCAGGATCTTAACGAACACTGAAACAAAACTAAAATAAATCACGTAAATAAAGATATTTCTTTAAACTAATAAAACCATACAATGGGTTGTAAACTATTTTACGTGTAAAAACACTTTAATCTGGACACAGTCGAATAAGCCCGCTTGCTTAAAGAGCTGCTACACCTGAAAGGCTGTAAGTAGGCTACACAGTTGTGGGTTTGGTTGTACCCCAGTGATTGTGCACGTGCTTCATCAAAAATACAATAGGAAATTCCCTGTACATACTTTGGCAAGTGCGATGAATCTGAGCGGGGTTACGACATGAATTTTAAAAAAAATTTTATGTAATTAGAATTTACCCAAAGAGTTATGGTACAGATAGCATGAATAAATGCGAAATATCTTTACAGTTCACACTTTCTTATAATCTCTCTAAATTTTTTTAGTAAATAAAACTATTATAGGTGCTTCCTTTGTGTACGACAAGGTTACGTTCTTACAATCACTTTTCACTCCAATGAACTATTATGTTGCAACCTATGCTCTGAATGATAAACGTCTTAGTTACATTGTTAAAAAGACTCACTGAACATCCTTGCTGTTTTCCCGCCTAGGGCTAACCTGTAATTCTTTGAACGACGGAAATTATCACAAGTTGATCATTCATACAATTTTGTCCACCACAGGAGCTGCAGTAACTCGTAGTAGGGCCTCAACCAGTTTATAATGTATCTACGGGGGGAAAAAAAAGACATTTCGGCAGATGGTGCAATAAGTGATCACAACTTGTTGTATGGACCACATGCGAGTCTAGCCGATATTTAGGACTGCAGGACGATAATTTACATTTAACACCACGACTTCGTATCCAGGATATGGAGGAGCCACTGGAAAACGAGCTAGGGTAACTCCAGAAAGGTCAGTAAGATAAGGGATGGAAAAGTCCTAAACACACGGATCGGGGCAGTCGGATAATCACGAGGCCATGAACAACACGTTGCTCTCACGAACATTCGCGGGTTCGAGCGACTGCAGGTCCTGTTAACCCCCCTACTCCTCACCAAGAACTAGTTCCTCTTCGGCTATCAACCCCTGTTAAGTCCTTTCAGTCCGAGACAACCGCGCATTAAAATGTTGTGGAATCTGTACCAGCTGCCAGCTCAGAAAATACATGTTATATTCCAATAGTTTCGTGCCTTAGCAGTTTTAACTGAAATGCTTTTCTCTCATTTACGCGCTCCCTAAGTCTTCCTCTCTACTGCTCCTTGTACGTAAGTCCGCTGCCTACCAAGCCAACGACCAGAGAATTTAAATGGTGGGGAGGGGGGGATACCTTCTGAGTGCATCAATTTTGAAGATAATCGTTTCAAACAAAAATTATTCCACGTGAGATTTCTTATGGTACACTGCTAATTTTTATTTTTAATATTTTTTTTTATAAAAATTTATATTTTGAAAAAAATTGGAAATGAATATTAAAAAAAAAAAGAAATACGTAACCGGTTTAGTATTCTCTGAGGAAGTTGCTTTAAATATAATTTTGTTTGAAATAATTATATTTAAAATTGATGCATCGAGAGTAATTTATTTAACATAGATTGCTCATTCAAGATCCGTTACTGCCGGCTTGGAAAGCAGAGCCCTTAAGGGAGGAAGATATAACTAACAAAGTAATTATAATTTTATAATTTGGAGGAGGAACAGAAAATTAATAGATATATTTTGTTAACAGCAGGAATTTTTTCAATGAAAATGGCTACGTAGTGACAATGCCTGAGTTCCTAGCGTTTGAAAAATTCCCGACCCACAGTGGCTTAAATTGGAATCAGTAGGAATGGAACATTTTTGCTAGTCGATTGACCTGAAGGCTAGCTTCCACAATTTTTGCTAGTCAAATGATCTAAAGGCTAGCTTCCACAATTTTTGCTAATCGATTGACCTGAAGGCTAGCTTCCACAATTTTTGCTAGTCAATTGACCTAAAGGCTAGCTTCCACAATTTTTGCTAATCGATTGACCTGAAGGCTAGCTTCCACAATTTTTGCTAGTCGATTGACCTGAAGGATAGCTTCTACAATTTTTGCTAGTCGATTGACCTGAAGGATAGCTTCCACAATTCTCTGTGTATGTGAGTATTAAATTTTTGTTTACTGGGTCTACCATACATAGCAAGACATCGCTCTTACTTTTTGAAAGATAACATGGCATTTGGACCATGCTGACTATTCACCCAGTCCTGCAGGGAGAATCTTACCAACTGTGATAAAATTGAACAAAAAAAAAACCTCAAATGTTTATGTTTTTAAAGTCTAGCTTGTCCTGGAATGAATTCACGAAATTTTCTCATTCGCTGCAACTGGAGGCGTAGAATTTTTTTTTGATACGTTAGAAGTGCTAGGTAGTCTCTCTCACTCTCACTCTATCTCTCTCTCTCTCTCTCGCTCTCATTCTCTCTCATTTAGCGACACCCAGTGTCGCGGCAGCGCTGCACAAGTTGTTCTGCGGCCTCTCACTGCACTGCATTTATCTTAATTTGGCATCACCGTGCAGAGTTACAACTACGGAAATGTAACATTGCTATTCATACTCTATTATTGTGTATAAAATTAATTAAATGTTGCGCATTACATGCACTTACTAGTTTGTTTGTAAATGATGTGCATTTGATACATTTGAAAATGCATTATTTTTAATTACTCTACAGAGACTATTCGATATTTTGTCACCTACAGATTAGCAAGTGTAGAATTTAGAACGTTATTTGTTCACATTAATTAAATGGGCAAGTCCCGGTAATGACTTGAACTGTAAGAAACCTAATTTTGTAGTGTATTTATTAAATTGTCCACAAAAAAATTTTTGTTCAATTTTGTTTTATAAAAATTACTTGCTCTGGCGTGTGGTTATAATTAGTGTTAGGCAAAAAACGTATAAAATAATTCAACCTTTTAAGTGGTATTTTTTACATTGGCTGGTTTATCGTTTCATCACGACGCGATGTGTGACATAAAACAAATGTTCTGTAATAGACTTACGACATCGTGCGTGGATTTCTCACATCTCCACTATTGTTTTATACATGCACCAGGAACTGAAATTCTCCCCTGCCTACAAAGTATCTGCGTTCTAAGAGGCATTTTTACGCTTTATTGTTGATGTAATTTTAATATAATATAATTCCGAGCTGTTGTCATTTTCAGCACGCATCAACGACCTTCAGCATGGTGCACATCATCTCTTCCAGACATCGCACACTTGAAGTACGTCTTAAACTGTCCCTAACATGCAAGAGTCTTATCTCAGCGATTAATTCAAGAGATTAGTTAAGACAAGTGAGTTGTGCCAATGTTGTGAAGTAGGTAATCGCAGTTTACCGTTTCCCTGTGAATTATTGAATTTTCTTTAACAATACTTTTTCCTGAAACACAAGGTTAAAGTGTGCACTTGAAATTAAGCCTGCCAGTTCCAGAACTTCCATAAAATTACATTTGTTTGAGAAAAAAACTCCTGTTACTTTAATAATTTCAATTGACATTGAAAATAAGCACGAAATAATAAAACAAGTTTTCCTAAATTTATTTATATTATCAAAGTATAAGTGGACTAATAGGTAAAAGTAATTTGGCGATCACTTCTAATTTTAGTAAAATATTTTTTCTTCAAAAAACCCATTAATAATTTTCTTCGCTGTAAACTAAGCCCTGCTTAATTATTACTCTGAACTGTTCTCAGAAATGATGGATTAGTCTTTCAGTATAATTTCATGTTAAGGGAATATTTTGCAGTTGGATGAGCACTTCGCGAGTTTGCAGCAACCTGATCTACTTACTCGTCGTGTGCTGGAGGTATTAAATCACTTCTTAATAATATTTAGGCTGCAATTAAATGGAGTGTCGTACAAAATTAAAACTCCCGCAAACCTCTTAGCCGAAACTTTGAGGTTATTACCATGCTTAATTAAACTTTTCTTTCTTGCCTAACCACCAAATTATCACAAAATTAACAAAAATTAATGCTAATGTATTTCTCGTCAGAACACTTGGGTATGCTTGTGCCGCTCTCGTGAACGGCTTTTTTTTTCTTTTAAAAAAGTGTCAACTTTGGTGACCTAAGAAGATAGTGCCATTGTTCTTGAAGTTAATAATAGTGCCGAGTGAAGCAAAAGCCTGCAAAAGTAAGGGAAATATTTGCTTTTTTTTTCATCATATGAAAAGCCTACACACGTCTTTGCGAGTGCAAGAAGACTAATTTAGTTTTGTAGGGGTTTTGGCCAGTTGTCCCTTAATTTAGTTCCTCCCCTTTATTATTCTTTCTGTTTCCAACCGCTTTTTCCTTACGTCCGAAATGTAGAAGAGCATTAGATTTGCGCTGGCATGCATGCTAATCTCCATCTTTCATTGCTTTGTTCTTGCTGCACAGTGTACAAGATCATGTAAATAAATACATTATGAAATCAATCAAATCAATCAATCATTTGGTTATGTGAAAATTTGCAAAGGTGTTTTGACTGCCGACATTTCTCTATCTATCGCATCTGTCACGCGGAGTGTTGTTCTAAAACTGCTCGCAAAATTGAAACAACCAAGGAGGATTTATGACAGCGGAAATGTGGGAAAAAAATGTAAAATGACACGTACATCAAGCGATAGAGTTTCTTCCACTGTAATATCTGCAGCTGCTGCTATTAAATTTTAAAAAAAATCACTCGGCAGATTTATGTTTATATTGGAGGTTTCAAGGGTTAAATGATTTTAAGCGTAACTATAGCAGTTATGCTTCGGCGAGTTCGTATGCAGCAGTGAATGTAGGTGGTAGTAATTGTAACGTGTTACCACTGAGAATTTCGTCTCTGAAAAAAATTTGTTCATGAATTTTTGTGTTTGTGATGAATAAATACTAGCCACTGCGTAAATTAAAACCATAATATTCTTGCTGTTATTAACTTTGTCACCTAGTTAACTTAGTTTTTTTAGACTTTTATATTTTGTAATTTTAATGAAAAATATTTTTAGCAATAATTTAATTTAGTGTTTGACTTACGAATTTGTAAGAGTTGTTATAATGGAACAAATTTCATAAAATAAGGCTGAAAAAATTTAGTTAAAAAAAAATTTACATACATTTTTTCAAAATATTTTTGCAGGTTTCTTTTAAAAGAAATAATTGGATTTTATAAAAAAAACTATTCGTTTGGTCAAAAAACGTGTTTATGGTGTAAAAAGGGCACAAATGTGAAGTAGGCACGCAACTTCACGTGTTTGAACGAAAGGCTTGAATATGTTGTAATTTTTGCCGGTGTGACTAAGTATGTACTTCGCCTCAGCGCGCACGCGGCACGCTGAGTGGTCCAGACTGACATTCCGTCACGTCCTATCCGCAAGTTGTCCATCAGAGAAATAATGGCCCCGTGAATCTGCCAGAGAAGTGCCGAACCCGCGTCGCTTACATCGCGTTCGCGTCACAGAGATAACATGTTTTTTTTTATGAAATGAAAGTCGAAATAAGTTTTAATATAAGTGAGTGCTTAGTGAGGCCATCTTGGAACTAGCTACACCAGCTGGGATGATTTTCTAACAGAATTCCGTTAGGTCGTGAAATTTAACGCTATGTAAACATGTATTACTGTAATATTGCGGTTTCTGTATCATCTACTTATTTGGCACACTGTTCGAAAATACAACACGGGCGTTCGTACGCCAATTTATGAGAGAGTTAGAATATCAGAAGTGATTTTCAGTGTTGCTGCTAAAGTGTAATGTTGTAGGTCAAACATACTCTACGCTGTCATTTCAACTGAAAGTCGAAAGGAACTATACAAAACGGAATTAATATTTATAAGATATAGGGGTTTGATACTCGTTACTAATATACCTAAAAGTGTGTGTTCTACACATTTTAGTGTGCTGGTGACAGATTGGTGAATGAACTGAACTGCATAGCATTATTACAAATTACGCTAGCACAACGAACATTTTTCATCGTGGCTTATGAAAAGTGTTCACACACAAGCATTTACTTTACTGCAACCAATTAATTGATTTAGACAAACGTATAATTACGTTATTTGTGTGAAACGACGGAGTTGATGTCTGCCATAACACAACTTTTTGTAATTAAAATAGTTGGTTTCATCAACAAAGCATTTATTTGGCACTATTTAAAAATATAATTTTGTTGACAGGCATACATTGTCTTTGCCCCAAGCATTTCACTAGCAAAATCCTGCAGGCACGTTGCAATGTTAAATATTGCAATGGTTGGATGGATCTAGAACAGACCGGAAAAGGACGAGCAAAGGTTTGATGTAGCGGGTGTTTGGGGGGGGGGGAGAGGTGGGAGCTTTCAAAAGGGGTAAGTTGCCTGCTAAAAATATATATTATTCTTGGGTAAAGTTACTTCTGATAAACCTTAATGGATTGTTTGCCGAGGAAGTGCGACTTGCAACTGCGAGAATCCTGACGCATATCCGTTCGTTTCCACTCAGTCCGGAAATGTATGGCAACAAATTATCACTCGGGATCGGAGCCACCGGAGTTTGCATTGCGTGTTTCAGTTTCCCGAGACTAAAAGAGTTTTAATCGACACGCATTAAGCACGCCTCGCCCATATCCACGACCACCCGCCGGATGGCATTAGCAAATATTTATATCAATTACCTGGTATTAGCCACTTCTATCGGTCGTGTTGCGTTCCCCGCGCCACAAAATCCGCTTTCCTCTCTATGCGACCAATAGTACCTCGCCCCCCCTTTTTTTTAACAAAGACACACACATCATTCTGATATGTATGTGTGCGTGTAGTATTTCCCTGCTAATTGCCTCTTAAGCACGTCATTTTAAATGCATTACTCTTAGCTTACGTCGCCGCAAGTCCATTAGCTGTCACACTACCATAGGCTCTCAGTTGCCATTCTATTACTATCGGAAATATGTGTACTCATTAGGCGGCCTACAAGCCTGGTTATACTTTGCTCTGCGTAGGGCGGGATTGATTTCAGCGAAGGGGTCATGTCATAAATATACATTCCACGCTGTTCAATATTAGCAAGCTTCTGTTACTATGGGTAACTTCCGATGCCTTTTGTTGCTTACATTTATTCATTTGGCAATGCATGGTTTCAAGAAGGCAAGGATGAATTGTTCCGTAATTTAATTGCGGGCACAAAGAAACCATATGCCGTATGATGGCAAGTTTTATTTTGTTTGTTTACGAATTCAAAACTAAACTAACCAATCCTTACGCCTAATACACTGCTCGTACATCCCAAACCAGAAACTGGAATCCAGAAACCTGTTAAGGGCAAGCTCCACCCGCCATTTTTCATTATTGGTATTCTTGCTTATTTATATTTTTAAACAAGAAAATTAAAAAAAGTACGCCTATAGCGAACTAGCTGTTGATTTCACGGTGTAGTACATATATAAAAACTGAACTATGAACCCATAAATATGTCACAATACCGATTCTGCCAAATTTTGGTTTGATCGATATTGTAACATATTTATGGGTTCGTAGTTCAGTTTTTATATCTAAACTGCAACGCAAAGTCAACAGCTAGTTCGCTATAAGTGTATTTTCGAAATTTGCATGTTAAAAAATATTATAACTAAGCAAGACAAACCAAGAATCCAAGATGGCGGGTGAAGCTTGCCCTTAACAGAGATAAAACCTTAGTGACGTTCTCGGTCGTGGAGCCAATATTTAAATCTGGTGTTTTGCAAAAAATTTAAGGTTTGCCAATCTCCCTCTGAAAGTTTGTTGCGTACATATCTTTTATTTTACTGTGGTAGCGATGATAGTATTTCTATAATAATACAAGATTTTCAAAGTAATCTGTACCTATTTTCAAAAATATGTTTTCCATTTTCACAGGCTGTTCTCTGTTAATGGAGAACTTTTGAAAACCTTTCTTATCATATAATTTTCTTTAATGTTTTAATACTTTCATCATACCTTAAATTAACTTTATTCGTACGTCTATCAACAGAAGCTGTGAAAGTGTTCTAAAAAATATATATTTGTCGTTAAAGAGACCATTATCAAACCTTCTTGCAGAATACATAAAATAAACCAGAACGAAATAAACTCACTGCCCTCTAATTTAAAGAACCCATTTTCAATACGTCAAAACATCGAACTACATTCCCTTTATCGTTGCCAGCTTCGGGCTACCCAGCTACAGCTGTTACTTTTCTAACCGCAACAATGGCAAGACAACTTACAGGTTTTTATTAGAAAATTATGATATGTTTTTTCGTACCATAACATATTTTTTTTATGTGTGATGTCGAACTTTTTTCGTCTCTGAGTGTTATGCAAAGTTGAGTACGGTTTGAGAAAAGTATCACATTATGATTATAACGATTTCGCAGTGTATATTTATATAGTATTAATGCGGACTACTACTAGAAATATTAATTTCTTACGTAAAATTTGCATAGAGAGTTGTAGAAAGTAAGTAAAAAAACTTTCACAGTAGTTCATAAAATCGAATGCAGCTATGGCTCAATAATTTCTAAAGGCAATATTACTAGGTCGCTTTCACGTCGATATGTAAATAATGACCAGAAAATTTCAAAATACACAGTCATGTAGGTATTTAAAGTTAGAAGTCGGGAGAGAAACCTAACTCGTATGGGACGTACGGCCGAAACTGAGTGTGGTCGTGTGTACGACCGACTGCGTATCTGATCCATTAACGGAATTGACGCATTGAGGTCAGCACACATACACTGGCTAGTTTTCAAGATGGAGGAATCATTACTGAGAAAAAAAGGCTCCGTTGAATCAAACAAAGCTCGTTTGGTGCAACCAAATGTATTGTTTGTAAAGCAGCAATGAATTATTTTGTTGTTGGAACCAAATTATTTTGTTGTTGGAACCAAATTATTTTGTTGTTGGAACTAAATTATTTTGTTGTTGGAACTAAATTATTTTGTTGTTGGAACCAAATTATTTTGTTGTTGGAACCAAATTATTTTGTTGTTGGAACCAAATTATTTTGTTGTTGGAACTAAATTATTTTGTTGTTGGAACTAAATTATTTTGTTGTTGGAACCAAATTATTTTGTTGTTGGAACCAAATTATTTTGTTGTTGGAACCAAATTATTTTGTTGTTGGAACCAAATTATTTTGTTGTTGGAACCAAATTATTTTGTTGTTGGAACCAAATTATTTTGTTGTTGGAACCAAATTATTTTGTTGTTGGAACCAAATTATTTTGTTGTTGGAACCAAATTATTTTGTTGTTGGAACCAAATTATTTTGTTGTTGGAACCAAATTATTTTGTTGTTGGAACCAAATTATTTTGTTGTTGGAACCAAATTATTTTGTTGTTGGAACCAAATTATTTTGTTGTTCTCATTTGACTGCCCGAAACAAAGATTTTGTATTACGCAACCAAAGTTTTGTTTGGCTCTACGTACATTAAACTGTTTCGATTAATTTTCAAAAATTGGTTTGCCCGACCGAGTTAAGAACCAAGATCATATGCGCCCAAGCGCCATACACCAGTAACCTCAGCTAAAGTAACAATAGACGAAGTCGGAATGTTTTCAAATAGAAACATTGCAGATACCATAAAACGTACGCAAAACATTTTTTTTTTATGTTTCACAGCTTTACATTTTATTTTTCTGATAAATTTGTTTTATAAATATGTTTATACCATTGCTAAGCATTACTTATGCACTAACAAACACTC
The DNA here is from genome assembly GCA_002778355.1 of Clitarchus hookeri. Classification (NCBI taxonomy): domain Eukaryota; kingdom Metazoa; phylum Arthropoda; class Insecta; order Phasmatodea; family Phasmatidae; genus Clitarchus; species Clitarchus hookeri. Next base: position 195,900 of record NQII01001611.1, read on the forward strand.
TTACCACTCAAAATGTCACAAAATAAATGTAAATAAACCCTCGAGCTGTATTTTCGAACGAACGCACTTAAATGAGTGGCCAAACAAATATATACAGTTGATTAGACAAAATATTTTGTTGGAAGTCTAATCTATTTTGTCACAACATAAAGGTTTTGTTTATTCAAGCGTGTATTTTGTCAGATAAGTAAAATTAATTTGGTTGCTTTTCAAGTTTTGTTAACTCAACAAAATATTTTGTTGGAAGTCTAATCTATTTTGTCACAACATAAAGGTTTTGTTTATTCAAGCGTGTATTTTGTCAGATAAGTAAAATTAATTTGGTTGCTTTTCAAGTTTTGTTAACTCAACAAAATATTTTGTTGGGGGAACTAAATATATTTTTTAACATATGTAAACAAATATTTTTTGTTAGCATTTCACTCAGGGTATAAGTGATTCACTTATATCTACCACAGCAGGTAAACCGGTTCTGTTAGTGTCTGTATTCTCACTTACTGCCGTCCTACTGGTTAATGTTACACCGGATATGCTTACTGTGCTATAAAGCGTTCAATATTGGCTGGACATCAGCCACTAAGATGTCGTCGGGCTAATGTTCCCCAGGAAAATGTATTTTATTGTCCAAAAAGATTTTCAATAAATTGCAGGATCCTGTTTAATGTTAGTAGAACGATTAATCTATATCCGTGTAAGTTTAGTTTTCAACGATAAATAAATTTTCAACGAAGCGTTGTCGAGCCTCGGTTGAGTGTGATCCTCAAAGTGTTGTCACAAGACGCCAGAGGGGCGTTTTCGAGTTCGTGAAGGATGAAGCTCTTAATAAAAAAAAAAGAACGAAATTTGAGTTTAATATATTCACACGCCTCTCATTTACAATATTTAACTATCTATCACCACTGTTACTCTTATCATTTTCAGTAAGCCCAGGATTTAATGTCAATGTCAATTCTAATTAGCGCCCTTCTCAATGTCTCTATATTGACTACATTCACACTCATTATTAACTCATGTTCAGTCTGTTTGTTGCCATCATTTTTAATGCCTTACACAAACGCATCCAGTTCAGTAGTCCCACCTGATAGTCTCTCTCTATCTATCTATCTCCATATCCACTGCACCTATGCTCGCAGACCGCAGACTTCACTCCGGTTGGTCTCTTTCGTCGCCACTCGTCACTCTGCTGGCTCGTCTCTTCGCTGGCTTCCCACACCTGTCGCTCAGGGTCGCACAATCCTCTAAACTCTCAACTCTCAAAAACTGTCGGCTCGGAGGTTCGTCGCCGCTTAATTAGTCTCGCTTTGCCCTATCTGGAGGAATATTCCACCCACCCTGATTCACGCTGTGAGAGGGTAGGGCGTTGAACCAGAAAGTTATTTTCAGATGATCGCAGAAACTCAATCCGCTGAAGGTCAGGGAGCGCGCGAGTTGCGATATGCTTGACGCGGCGACACGCGGCGGCGTTCTTTACAAATCGCCGCCCGCTTTTCAGAGTACACTCGCCTGGCATCCCGTCGCTCTCGCGAGCAGGACGGGGAGAAAGGGAAGACGTGAAAAGCAGCGAGCGCGTAAGAGTATTAAATATAAAATGTTATTTGGTGTTCCACAATGGTGATGGAAGTAGAAGTGAGCATGCGTTGGCGATGTTCCAAGAAACTATGTTCGTTGTGATAGATGTTGTTACGACGAGAGCTGAACCGTAGTCTGTGGAACTTCTCAGGTGATAACTACAAGCCGTTCACGGTAAAATAAACACTCCTGAAACAAAACTTTGAAAGAAAAATGCACCAATCATATCTGCACACATGCTACAATAAACATTGGCGTGCAAGCTCTTTGTTTAGTTGGCAGTGAAAAATTAAAAATAGTTTCTAACACTTGACGTTTTATGGTGAGTGTAATTTTGAAATACATGACCGCCGAAGGTAGTAATTATTGTTTAGTACACATAAAAGTATGAATCTGCATATTAGTAACAGATATACCTTCGTAATAATTTCACGGGTGTTCTTGGCTGGCACATGAATAATGTAAACAGGCACACTGGTACGTAAATTTTACATATGGCAGAGAAATACAGAATGAAAAATAAGAATAAAACAGGGCTTTAATAAAAATGTTTCATTAACCGTGAATTTTCTGTACGAATAGTTAGGGCAAGCGCAGTGGATACGTGATAACAAGAAGAATCTTTTGTTAAACGAAGGGTTGGGGAGGGGTGTGAAAGAGGATTTCCTCCCTCGACGAACCTCTCTCAAGACGTTACATGCGTTTCTACTTTACCTTCGTCATTTGTCTCTCCGCGCGGTATCCAACCATCCGAGATCCACATCTATTATTATATATTCTCATAAAAAGAAGGCTCAGATCTTGACGCACTGCACGACCGTACTTTCGTTGATGAATGTGCGAAACCTTCTCCAGGAATCCACTTACCGAAGACATCCCGTGCGAGGGACGGGACGGAGGCGGCCATAAGGACGACACCATAACGTAGATTTAAGTGTCTTACGGCCACCATTCGCGCAGCGCCGAGTTGGAGTGCAAGCGTTGAGCTATTGAACCAGCTTACATATTAGTCTTAAAGCAGAAAGCTTTGATTTCATTGCACGACAGAAAAAACGAAGCTGTTTCCAAGGCTGTTGATTTCTTTTGGAGTTTCAGGACAGAAATGTATGTATTTGAAGCTCGCGATGGGAATGGTATTTTTTTTTGTCATTGTAAAGTTTAGCTACCTTAAAATGAAACAGGAAATAATAATCGTCTAACGAACGTAAATATTTCTTAGCTCAGTTACGTTCTTCGGCCAGTATACCTGGAAAATATTCCAGAGTTTCTCAAATCGTTTGTATTACTAAATCTCTGCCCGCCGTTTTTGCCCCATTATTATTTTACATAACTTTTTTACTCCTTTCAAAAGTTACGGGGAAATTCAATGATTACGAGGATTTTTTCTTATTTTCTTCTACTTACCATGTTATTTATGCGAAATAATAATTGTTATAAATATTTATTCCTACTTCACAAATGTAATTGGTAGACCCCAAATAATATTACTGCCTACTCGTCATTGCGCATTATTTGCCATTTGGAAAATATTTTGTATTAAATGTTATAGTTACTCTTCCATTGTCATAATTGTTTTGGTATTCACCGGAGGGTATTATGAATGCTATTAAGCACAATATCATTTTCCAAAACACTTACTTTTCTCGGCTAAATAAAACATATTTTGTTTTAGTTAATTTGTTCCGGGAGACTAATTGGGGATGGTTAAAAAGTTATACATTCCTAAATATTACACCTAAAAACCGACAAAGAATAAATCTGCGACAAACCGGGAAATAAAGGAAAAACCTTGTGGTCTGAAGCTGAATTAAGCGACTTCTTACATGGTATAAGTGAAACGAAGTAAAAAAGAACGGCCAGGTGCGACGCTGTCGTTCAAGATATGAAATTTCCTCTGCCTCACCAGTAAGTGCCCGGTTTTGGAGAAGGTTTCAGAGCTGCACCTCGCAAGACGTGATCGTGGCAGATGTCGAACACATTTCACCGTCGACTACCTGTTCTTTTGTCTCGCCTGCTGGATCCCGTTACACGAACGTTTTCTTTACAAGTCCTGTCGCCTTTCGTTGTTGCAAAGGGATCGTCTCCCATCGCGATCGATGCTCTCGGGCGGCATCGCGTCCATTATTCTTTTTAGTCCGCGTGTGCAGAGTCCCTGTGTATATTTCCTTTCCAGTTCCGGGAGCCATCTGGTCAGCGTTCTATGGTCGCAGACCTCATTAGTGTACCCTTCTTACAGCGTCCGCCATACCTGTCCGTTTTTCGTTCCTCTAGGATGCATTCTATTTGTTTTATTACAATTGCCTAGGCTTTAGCGACTACCGAGGGACGCTGAAATAAATTATTCTTAGGCACCGGAAAAATTTCACAAATATTAGGAAATGACTAAGAGACCTGAATAATTCGCGGATTCATTTTAGGACAGGCTAGAATTCAAAACACATGCGTTTAAATAACTTAATCCATTGGCCCACGCCGTATTTGACACTTCCTGGAGAATGCTGGTCCAATCGTCGCCTTCCACTGTGACAGCAAGCAACCAATGTGCAGTTTATGTCGGCATATTTGTACATAAGACTGTAGAGTCTAGCTTGCAGGTCATTGAACTCGCTATTTTTCCAGGTCTCTAGTAATGACACGGTAGACTAGAAAGAGTTGTAAATTTTAGTTTATTTTGTAATTTTATCACCGTTAATTAGTCACGCTCTAATAAAAAAGTAATGGCAAATAGAAAACTGCAAGTAAATCAGGATCGCATCCCAAACTACCTGGTTTTGGGGTAAAATTGGCTTGTAATTGTAGAAAATTACCTGAGGCTGAAATATGGATGCGTGACTATGGAGCGTAGCATACACGTCACTGAAACCGTGAAATGTTTCTGCTCAAAGTTATTTTTCGTTCACAGTTAAATAAAAACTATCGAAAACCATACTTGGTGTCGTTTTTGTAACCCAGTTCGCATCATATCACCATGCGTAGAAGACATTGCCCTGTGCATACTTCGGCACGGTGACGCTGTAAATAACACCGCTGGCCACAGAAAAGTAGAGTACGTAGAAGTAAAATATCGTGGAAATTTTTTTATTATTTTTTATGTAGGTGATCCCATTTTCTGAATGTGGCTCTTATGTCTGGACGACTACATCGCACGTTGTGACATATTTCCTACTGGTTGGCTGCCTGGCAAGTTAAATTATGAGGCGCTGATCTCCGAACGGCGTTTCGCCATGTTGCCGGCCACTGAGAGAGGCCATTTCGCTGCCGTGTGCGACTGAAGTTTGCGGTAGAAATGGCTGTTTCGTTTCTGCGTTCTCCAGCGTTCTCTAGTCGCATTCCAGCTTGCAAACAAGGTGGAACGAAGTTACCTGGTTGCGCAGGTGACGTCACATCACGCGTGTGCCCTCGAAATCAGGTGGTGATTGGTCACAGTGGAGGTCAGATTCCTACAGCTTCACGATCTTTCCTGTCGCCTGCTCCGAAAGTGTTCACTACGAGCGAAGTTTTCAACTGTCCCGTGCTGTACGGAATTTCCCGTAACCTGGGGCTCGAGAATTATCCCGTATTTACCTAGGACGCGACGGCATCCACCCTTATCTCACCCTTAAAAAAAAAGCAACGGAATATTATTTGACACAGTTTCAGCAATTCGCAACTTTGGCGACTACGGCTACGTTCACTATAATGCTCTAAGCCAATGTCCACGAACAGTTACAACTGTCGTCGACAGGGGGCATTCGTCAACAAGTTGGTTCATGTAAGCAGCGCTTGCCGAGTTACTCCAACGTGTGTTGCTGTCGTTTCCTTTTAAAGCCTGAATTATGAATATACTTGCAACTAATACGTAGCATTTGACTGTACACGTTCAAGAATAATGTCGGCTGTTGCATAATACTGACTTTCGCTCATTATAGAAGTAATTACAATTGTTCTTTCCGATAACAATTTTCCTCGATAATTTCTTTGTGGTCGGATGTCGTGTATAGAGTTTTTGGAAGTTTCCCTCATCGCAAATGTGTAAAAGTTGGTAACCCTTGCAGATACCGTGTACAAATCAGAATGTTCTGCAACTATTCCTCACAAGTCATTGGTGTATACGAACAAACAAAACCTTATTTCGGAGGTAGCCAGTTAAAACATTAGACTGTTTTGACACTGACATGTAGAACAGCTGTTCATAATCTGCTGCCAACAATGTTGTAGAACATTAGTCATCTATCTTATTGGTTAAAGCGTAAAGAGTTGCAGAGAGAAAGAGAGAAAGAGAGAAAGAGAGAAAGAGAGAGAGAGAGAGGGAGAGAGAGATCTTAAATTTTCTTCCAAATAATTTGTGGAAATTTCGTTTATACTCTGACATTCCTGTTTCCGAAATATTTAGCAAATAAAGAATTTAAAATACTGAATAAGTAAATTGAAAGTTTTGTGGAAATGTATAATTTATTCTTTGAAATAACGTCCAATTATTATGCAAGTAACGTTTATGATCGTAATTGCTCGCCAAATATTTTTACATTGCTGTTGATGGTATTAAAATATTTGTAAGTTGGTAAAAAGTAAGGAAATGCAACAGTATTTACTTGCAGCTAGGACTAATTAACAACTCAGAAAATAAAACATTCACATTGTAACAAGTCATCTTCAAAACAACAAAGTCACGATTGCTCTTCCTGGCCTTAAAAAACATAAGTCCTTTGCAGTAGTGCAATTATTTTTATTTAGGATAAATAACGCTCTCGCTTTATTCTCTTTAGGCTAAATGTGAAAAACCGGCAAAAGCGTCCCTTCCTCATTAAATTAGCATTAGCTTAATTCAAAACAGATAATGTTTGCCGAGGAACCGGGCCTGGCTTCTCCATCCGCCCCTCCTGATGGCCGGCACCTTGAAGGGGGGTTTTCCAGGAGCACTAATCTCTAACTCTCTATGCTTTCACTCATAAAAAAAGCTAACTCGGCCCCAGATGTTGATGTACCACCGGGAACATAGCAAATTTTGGCCTGCCATGATAGACAGGAAAAGACGCCCGCACCAATCCTTCCTTCGCCGTTCAAGCAACCATGGCAGTGCATATATGAACAACTATTCGGGCTCAATGTCACCGTTATGTCACATTCTACACGTAGCCCGTATCCAACATGGGCAAAGCTTTATTGAAATTGGTATCATTACTAAACCTCCTACACAAACCTATTCAATGCTAATCACATAGACCAATAAGTACTGAGCATATGATGGAAAAAAAGATGGCATCCAACTACATTAATGTGACCGAAAGAAACTGTCGCGTCATCGAACGCTTGACTGTGCATGACTAACAGATTTACACTGCGTACTAGAATCGCTAATGTTATTGGTGCGATCGAAGATAGCCGCACCCTCCACCGCAGCTGACAATTAACATACATTTTGTTGCGTCAGGTCGTTCTAAAGTTATTGCGAACTAAGAGGGCCGCGATGCACAGATAAAACAAAACCCCGACTTGTGCTTTAAGGTATTCACTCCTTAATTTGTATATACGCTTTTCACATCTAGGCTGTTGGAAGCAATAGTTTCGCTACAGAATTTCGCCAAGTGTTGAAAATATTTTTAAAGGGATCCAGGCTTGGGGCAGAATCGGGAATCGAGCAAGCGAAGAGTGAGGGAAGATATTTGGGCGGCTCTTAACATCGAGGTCTTGAGTGCCGACGAGGGTGTAGCAAGGCGAGGATGGAACAGCGCTGGAATGAAAGGGCGGGGGAAACGGGATATCCCCGACAAAACCCGTCGACCAGCGGAAATCGTCCGGCACGATTCTCACGTGCGAAAATCCGGGTGTGTCCCCGCTGGGAATCGCAAAGGTGGGAGGCGAGTAGTCTATCCACTACGCAACGACGGCCCCCCTCGGAAACCGAGCTCTTGCCCACGCAGCCAGGGCCCAACTGATGGCCAGCGATGCCATTTTGCTGTCGCGTGCGTCTAGAGCTCGCGTTTCGAGCGGCTTTTTCGCCTCTGTACACTTTGCTTACTCTATGGTTCCTTCATTGCTCCTGGAAATTCCGTCTCTGGGTGGGCGTCAATCTCGCTCGGGGCTGTATCCTTCCATGCGCATTCGCTGTTATTATTGGACGGAGTTCCTTAGCAGCGTCTCTGGGGTGGGAGATGCCCCTTTAACAAGCGAGTGGGATGGTGCCAGAGCGTGCCGATGCATCACGACTCCGGGTTCATTTGCAGCGCGACATCACTCTTGCCGTCTTCCCTTCCTGGGTTTGAGGAAACGCGGGGTGTTTCCCGCCCGCCTGGGGCGGCAAACTGCGGCAACTCGTCACGTGAGAGACCGGGGTGCCTTAACCCCTCCACCCTACATCCCTCCCAGACTTGGCACTGTAGCCGCCTTTAATGTGATATGCCTCGAGCTACCTGGCTGAGAACGTGGTGTGGAGGTTATAGAGTTGAACACCGCAGTCTGCTTCACATGTCCGTATTCATACCACCGACAAACCAAGAATGGAGTGGAGTGGAGAAGTTTGGGTGAACTATTAGCAGCGGGGACTTGACAGCCGATCAGAGTGAAGCGAGCAAATCATTCGTGTGTATAGGGGCAATTAAATGTTTTGTTGTTGAAACCAAATTAGTTTGTAGGTTTATCTGTTTGCAATAAACATTTGGCTTGTTTGGTTGAACCAGATATTGTGTTGCCTCTACCGAGTCAGTTGTTGCTCCAACCAAATATTGTGTTTTCTCTGCCAAATCTTTGTTGCCCCTACAGAATCTTTATTTGGCCTAACCAAATCTTTGTTGGTATTGCATTGCAGTTTTTTGAGGTCATGTGCACACTTAGTTGGTGGGTTGACCTTTTGTGTCGAGTTATCCGCGAGCCTCGGGCTCTTTATTGAACCTGTTTTGTACAAATACCACTACGAAACTGCTATATACTTAGCGTAATATATTCCAGTATTATTAACATTACCATGGTTTTGTGAATTGTAGTTTTCATAAAATTTTTATTTTCATAAATGTTTGAACAACTGGCAATATGAATACTCCATGTACCAAACATTTATCCATATTTTAATATTTACACAATCACTGATTATTAAGCTGGATGTTTTGCAATTGTTATAGAGAATTCAGCACTTAAATTCCACACAGGCCGAGTTTAATAATCCTCATCTATAAGTATTATGTAAACCTAAACTACTACACAACACTTAATTACAAACCCGGCAATTGAGCAATAATTATTTAAATTATGTGCAAATATTTCTATAAGATCAGTGACATCCCGTTTCTCCAAAACACTTCTTGGTTATTCCATTAGCCATTCTAAAGACAACATCGTGCAGGGACTTCTAACGTAAAAAATTGACGTTTGCTTTGAACATGTGCAGCCAACCAAGAAGGAGGAAATCAACCAAATGCATTAGTGTTGCCAACAAAATATTTGTTCGCGCAAATAAATTATTTGGTCAAAATATGTCACACGTAACTAAACATATTATTTTGTTGACAAATTGTAACGATATGTTTCCTTACGGCTAATATTTCTAAACATACTACAATAACGAAATATTTATTTTTGCCACATACAAAATTGTTTAAATAAATCATTTGTCTTTATAAAGAAATTCCATTCATTTTGAGGAACTGACGATTGGCTGTACCAACAAAATATCGTTTAGCAGAAACAAACGCCACGAAAAAAAAATATATATTTGGTATACTAAAACCATTCTTTTTCTCAGTGAGGTGCGTACGGAGCAGCACAGGAATGCAAGGGGCAGAGGAAGCGGGAGTTCCCCGAGAAAACGGTGGCAACTTGTGGCACCGTCCGCCACGATGCCCACTACCGAAAATCCGGATAGCGACCTCGCCGGGAATTTAACCCTGTTCACCCCTGCTGGGAGGCGAGTGCTCTAGCCGCTACGCCCACGCGGCCCCAGTGTAACACGTGTTGAGTTGCCTGACCGAGCACGTGGCGGGGGAAGGTTGGAGAGTTGGACAGGGTAGTCCGTTTCACAACGTGCTCGCATTCGTGCCGCCGACAAACCAAGAAGTATTGCGTCATATTTTCTCTTACTTCACGCAGTTTCCTCGATTCCGCTGGTCCGTATCCATTGTCACGCGTGCTTTCGCAGTTCGTGTCAGCTCTTTTTTGACGTGACAACGTCTTATAATTCGATAGAGCCGGCTGCACGCACGAAAAAAACATGAGTCATGCGGCGTTACCTCGCTCTGAGGCGTTCCATGTAAGGCTTGAAGTGCAAGCGAGAGCGCGGAACGAGCGAAAAAGAAGCACAATCGGCCTTTGCGTTCGGCAGCGTTCGACATCCGTCTCTCTCCTACTGACCGACGTTGTCACGTTCAACTATCGTCAGTAAACCGACTTTACAGACAACCAATTTTTTTTACCGACAACAGGTAGTTGGCACATTTCTTAGCTATAGTTTAATCCGCTTGCATAAGCTGTCCACGGTAAATTGAGCACATTTGAAATATCTGCTTAAGATCTACTCGTACGGACATTCTGTATTCTTCCACTAAATGTCGGCCTACAATTAATGCCATTGCATCAACACTTTGTTCATACGTCTGTCACGAGAAACTGTAAAATAATCGGATAAGTAGATTTTCTACAAATTTGCTTAGTCTTACACTTATATTCATTAAAACAAAACTTAAATTAAAATAAATACTTTCATTAATTACAAATGTTGACCTAATACTTATAATTCAACATTAAGCCACGGGACTACTTCCCCTCCATCGTTGCCAAAATTAATGGGCGCATGCCAGTTTACGAGGCCGTCATAATATATGCAGGTAGGGGCAGAAACAGTTTTCAAAAGTTGATTTCAAAAGTGCTCAATTAACCGTCTAAAACCTTCGCATGTTTCGTCCAAACAGTCAACGCGACCTCGAAGCTGCTGCGTCGTCGTGAGAAAGTACGGGCGGGGAGGGAGGGGGTGAAAGAGCGTGTGTTTCACTTTAGTTTGTCGAACAGTAGTCGCACTCTCACTTTCCTGCGACAACTCCGCGGCCCCATTAGACGGCACGTGCGCTTCAGAGAATTTGCTCGCAGTCCTCGTTACGAGTTCGACGTGCAAGGACTCGACTGGCTGGAGGTGTTCCGTGTTGGATCGAGGCCTAGAGTGTCACAAGAGCTCATGGAAACTTTTTCCATCACAGTTATAGAGTTGCTGCTCATTTAAAGGACCCGGGCCTGTCTTCCTGAAGCACTTTTCCACTTTGGAAGGGCCGCGGTGGTGTAGTGGTCAGACTTCTCGCCTCCCACCCGAGGAGAAACCGGGTTCGATGACCGGCGCTATCGCTGCCGGGTTTTCTAAAGAGGGAATCGTGCCGGACGATGCCGCAGGTCGGCGGGTTTTCTCGGGGATCTCCCATTTCCCCCCACCCTTGCATTCCGGCGCTGCTCCGTATCCACCTCGCTTCGCCCTCGTCGGCTCTCAAGGCCACTCCACGTTTGAAGCCGAGAAGCGCGAGTGCGATAAGGACCACACTGGCACGTTCTGAACTGGCGTGTAAACTTGCCGTCCTTCTTATTTCATTACGGGACTTCAAGCACCAATCCTGTAATTTTATTGGTGGGGAGTTTGCAACAAAATTCAATGCAACGCCCTGTGATCCGCAGGTATTCATTCAAAATATGTTAAGCTATAACGGTCTAAAAATATAGTTTTCGGCCACGTTGAAGTGCTTCAAAATATTGTTAACGAAATGAGTGATCGATTGAAAGATCTATTCCGCCAGTGTTATTTCTTTTTGCGTGGAAACATATTGTTTGGGACCTGCAAAAATATCCTTGTTTTCTTGCAGAAGACAAAAATTCACCTTCCTATACATATTCCAGTATCTGCCATTTATTTATCGGCTTGTGCAGCAACGAGGAAACATAATTATTGAGAAATAAGAACCGCGTGGTTTAAATTGTGTCAGTTTCATAACCACGTAGATCCTTAGTGGGATATCAAACATGAATAGGTATTATGCATACACTTGACGTTGATAATGCTGAACGCGAGCGACGTCATTACTAGCCAGCAATGGTGGATGAAACACTTGATCCTTTATGTAACCCCATAGAAAAAAATCGCACGAGGTAAGATCCGGGCTTCTTGGGGGTCAGTGATAGAGAGCCTGGTCGCCAGCTGCTCCTAGAACTATACACCGTTGCGGCAACTTCTCGTTCAGGTATCCGCGAACAGCTAGGTACCAATAAGGTGGCGCACCATAAAGGAAACATCAGACTGTCCCCTTCACATTGAACGTGTCGAATGCGAGCTCGCTACCACCTCAAACCGAGAGTTACGAACACCATCCAAACCGTAACACCGGACAAGTTGACAAGAGCGTGGAACGAGTTTGATTATCGCGTAGATGTCGTTCGGGCCGCTCATCGTGGTCACGTTGAACATTTATGAATGTACGGTAAAAAAAACTTAACGGTTTCACGGTTCATTTGATTGGTCAATCAAGGCTGTAGGTGGCTTGGTTTTGATATTATAGACCTTAAAAGTTGGTGTATTCTTTTATAGTCACCCTGTATAGTAATAGAAACAACGCTATTTAGGCATACATAGTAGACCCGCTTAGTATATGCTCACATCTCAACAGTTTCAGTCGTCCCAGTCTGTTGTTCGTTGAGATGTTGATCACAAGAGAATCTGGTCTTAGAATCCTTTAAATTTACTAGCACTATACAAATGAACCTTTTTCAAATCGTTTATTTTGGCTTCCTTTATTGACACTTTGCCTGCAGAATATGCTTTTCTAGATGGAAAATCAACAATTCCAGGGTTTTTTTAAAGGGAAATTAATGCATATTGCACGAAGTGTTGATCTCACCATTTGCTTTGATCAGTCCTTTAATTTATTATGTGTACTCAAAGTAGCGAAAGTGTGAAATATAGAAAGGTACTCACTCTATCTGTCCGTGGTCTGCTTTGCGTTTCAAGTGAGATAGTCGATCTTTTGTAGAATCTACTCTACCAGCTTGAAAAGTCAAGAGTATAATCTGTATCTCTACCATGGTCAGAGTGCAGTGTGAACCTCTTAAAGTTTATAAGTTTGTATGTCCTGCCATAGTGCTACTTGATTTCTAAATTTGGTAGACATCGGTTGTTTTTTTTTCGGAGACATCACATAATTTTAATTTGTCATGTAATACTATTTTACAAAATGGTGGACAAACGAGGTTTTTTGTGGACACATTTTATGGTTGTAATATATACAGTCAGTATATAAAGTTTCATTGGATTTTTTTACATGGTTTCGAAAATATAAAATACAAAATTAAAGTAGCTATATTACCGCCATTTTAAAAATACGTGTGTGACATACCTAAAACATATCAGTTAATATCAGGTACCTTAGTACTACTTGTCTTACAAATATCGGTCAATTGTTTCTTTAGATATGACATAAACATTTTATTACAAAATGGAGGACAAAAGAAGCTCTGTGTACACACATTTGATGTTGTTGATATATAGACTCCTAGAATAGAAACTAAAGTTGGAATTTATTAAATGTTTTCGAAGATATAGCATAATGTGCTAAAATAGCTAGATGACCGCCATTTTGAAAATTAATGTCTGACATACTTGAAACACATTTTTTCGTGTCAACTGCCCCAGTACTACTTGTTTGTAAAATTTGGTAGGAATCTGTGAATTGTTTCCTGAGATATTACACAAAACCTTGTTAATTCATATAGCACTATCTTACAAAATGACTGACGAAAGCGGTTTTTTTTTTGCTTATAATATGTACTGTCAGCGTACGAAATCTGGTTGAATTGGTCAGTCTATACGCCCTTATACTCTAAGAAATTATTCGCAAATGCACCACATTGGTGTATACATATAGTAATAAAAGTACGGTAAGTTTTTTTTTTTTCCTTAAATCGATGGTATCTCTCCTCGATTTGCTCAGGACACAGTCAAATGCGTAGGGAAGTTCCCATCTTTGTATAGTAGCGACGCTAAATATTCCTGTATCCGCGGAATGATGTGTGGTATTGTTTACATAACTTGGATATGTTAGAAACTTCCGTTACCGTTTAGGAAGTTGACTAGAAAATTCTTTACAACGTAGCTCTCACGAACTCGTAGCCGCTGTCACGCCGACTGCACGCTGATGCTCGCGGGTAACGCGGTCACAGAGTACTTGCAAAATACAGAGGCGGAGCGGTCGCTTGTCCCGTGAACCCCAGCCGCACTCTCCAGCAAAATGGCGTCACTGGCCCCGGAAAAGTGCCGGGACGGCGTTCGCCAGTTGGCGCCTCACAGCCTGCTTGTCGGCCGGCAGCCTAGCGAATACAATACCGTAAGATTCGACAACTTTGGGCCAGCGACCCAACAATGGGCCACAGCTGCTTTCAGAACGAGAGAGCTATCTGGCTATCTAGCGTTTAAATAATATATTGATTTTCAATTGACATTTTTACTTATTCGACAAAAAAAACATGAAAAAACACATATTAAACATTGAGGGAAAATGTAAAAAACAAAAATGTATACAGTTTTGACTCGTGGGTAATTGTAGCGTGACAAAATTGGGCCAGGGCACGTTTGACAGGTATTTTAACGGGACAAGAAGACGTGGCCCATAGTTGACTAACTTGTGTATACAACAATGGGCCACACAAAAACAATTTCCCCCCTCCCTACTCTTTCTACCTGGATTTGTTTTGGCCACAGGATTACATTTTCGAGATGTGTAGTTATGCTGGATAAAATTCCCAACCCGTAATCGTAATAAAAAAAAGGGTGATTATGCTTGCAAATATCAAAAAGTGCCACAAAGTTGGCGAGTTTTACGGTAACTTACGTTCCGCAGGACGCAGTAGCCAATCGGCGCAAGTCCTGTTTCCGAGTCTCGCTCGAGACAACAGGCACGCCCATATCAAAGGAAACGCCTCGCCGGGCCCTCTGCACATATATTAAAAAAATTTGAATTTTTTTATATTTCTCCCGCATACCATTCAACTTGAAGACATCATCACTAATTACTTTTCCCGTAGATGTTTTTTACATCATATGGTTTTTTGCAAAAAAGTAATGTCAAAGTCAAAATGTTAATGTTTTTTATAATGCACACATAAAATAAACCAAACTATTTGCACACAATTTAGCAAGATCAACTGTGAGGTTTTGCCTTTAATTGATTTCAAGGCGTACTTAGCAAAAGTTATTATACGTAAATTTAGCGGCTGTCCCAAATAAAAGATATGCAACAATTTCCCTTATTTTCAGCACTTTTTTTTTAAACTTGAAATTATATTTTCTTGTACGATTTTATAGACGTCTTGGCATTTTCATTCAGTGCGATTTTTCTTATTTCTGTACGTAAATTAGTTTTTATTAACAATAATCGATGATAATGTCTAAAAGTTGAACAGTACGTGGTACAGATACAAACTAACATTTTTTTTTTCGCACCCAACGCCTTTACGTGAAACTGAGACCCTTCACTTAGCGTAAGAATGACGCGATGGCACTTGCGTCCTCACAAGTTGTTTTCTATAGCTTGTCGGGGTATAACTCCCACCTATTTCCTGCGGCTCTCAGGGACTTTTGGCAGATATCAAGCCCATAGACGCTGAGTACGAAAGAGGAGGGCAGAGAGAGAGAGACAGAATGATCGTACCTCCATTTTTCAGCCAGGAGGGGCGTCGCCACCCCCCTCCCTTTTCCTACGTTAACTTACGGTGATCGGTTAAATTTGGTGCAAATAAAGAAAAACAACATTTCAGCAGGAATTGTTACTACTACATGTAATGAAAGTTTTAAAACTTAGATACTAACGGTAAGACTTTGACGGGAGGGGGAGGAGGGAGAGGAATAAGATTAAAATTAACTTTGGTAACATTACAAAATTTGATACTTGCCCCTCCGGTGGAAAACAGGAAGTTAGCGCCTATGGTCACGCCGAAAGTGTAGTCCATTCATGGTTACTTCCATTTTTTCTGAAACCTTGCTTGAGTTCTACTTCCAAGATATTCCTCCGCTCTATACAAACGAAGCTTAACCAAGTCTTGAAAATTACACCAATGGGACAACGCATCGCATTCCTGCGCACTTTGTTTTATGATATTTCACATGAGAACTATTTCTTACTAGGAATTACCAACACGCTTTTTTCTTACTGGTGTTATTACCATTAGTTAAAAATTTAACATTGAAATTTATATATATATATATATATATATATATATATATTCAGTAAAAGTTATACTTAACCAAGAAAACGATACTTTTATGTAACCACAAGTATGAAAAACTTGCGATACCTGGCTTATTTAGGAAACTGCCAAACACGTCATACACGGGGTTATTTTTCTAATGTTATATTCTAAAAGCGTGTAATAACCGCGAATGTGTATTCTGTACAAGGCTGTGCGCAGGTATATAGCATTGTTAGCACGGCGAGGAGTCTGACGGGCGGCCTATGTCCTAGGCGTGGCGCCGCGCGATCGATGCTGGAGCTTTGTACGGACCCACCCGTTACCAGCCCACAGGGACCTCTGACTCGCCCGACAGCCATCCCAACGGTACCTGGGCCCCACCCACACACAATAGTACTCCCCTGGCACCTTGGGGAGGGGAACAGGTGCCCTGGTTAACAGCAATCACGTCCCGCGGGATCCCAGACTTGACGCAATCATAGAGGAGGTACTGCGTGGAAAGGCGTGAATTCCGCAGATTCGCTTGCAGCCAGCCAGCCCTCGGCTTATCTGACACATGTTGGAGGGCCACGAACCAATAATAAACACGCGATGAAATGCAGACCTCACATCAAAGTCAAGGAGAATCTATAAGCTCTTTACGCTTAACTGGGAACTTTTGAAAGCCCTGCTAAAAATCTACATTTATTCTCATAATGTATCCTTTTCCATACTTTATTATTTACATTTTCATGAGCCTAACGATTAGCCATGCGTCAGTTAATTATAAAAGTTAAAATGTTTGTAACAGATGTACAACTAATATGCCAGATTTACTGCAATGTGGAAAAATCAAAAAGAAAAAAAAATTAAATGCCATAATTGTAACATTGCACTCGCATCCGTACCTTGTCTCATTTTAAACGCCACTCATGTCTGTATCTCTCATTCACCCAACGTTTCACTCTAACAAAATAACTGTCGAAAACTCATGGCTTGTACACAATTCTCATCAAATTTTTTTTTGAAAATCAGCAAATTTCTTTCAATCAAGCATGTTTGAAAATAGGATATACTTACTATATTATTATCTAAGGGAAAATTTTAATTTTTTATTAAAGCCCAAGTATGTTGGAAAAATCAAATCTAAACAAACGTAATTTCACTCAGAACTATCTAAAACAAGCGACATCGACAGTTTTACTGATTTGTGATCCCCTGCTTGGGAACTTGCACAGACAACTCAAATCATATGCAACGAATTATAAATATCCGAGGAAAATAAATCCTTATCCTATGCAAGCCATTGGCAATCTGAGTTTCGTGAAGACGTAAAGACCGGTTGTTAGAAATAAAGGCGCGATGCAAACAGTGCAGTCAAGCTATGTAACGTGCGGGACACTTGGTATCACAAAATTGCCACTTGTCTTTTATGAACAGCTGTGTGGTATTTCCACCCGTAGCTTAAGTACTCTGTGGAACGATTTTGAGTAGGGATCGCACATAACCAGTATTATTTCCTGTTCATTCGAAACTTCAGCATTAATTATCTAACGATTATTCCCGAAATTCACTCACATGTAGGTTACTACTCTCTCTTCCTCACTTTTGATATCTGTGTCAGCGCCATTCGCGGCACAGAAGCACACGTTGTGACCGGCCAGCTGCAGAGAATTAAATCGGTTGTAACTGCTTATTTCTTTCTTTTCCACATCGGATATTTCACTGCACCGAGTGGAGCGCGCTCTGGTGTTAAAGAAGAAGCGAGTGCTTGTTGACAAATTACCGGGGAGTGTCTTGATCGAAGTGTTGATAGCTAGGTCGCATGCACTGTTCTGTTCGCTTCCGTATCTGAAGCAGTCCCAGTCAGGCCCTGGCGTATTGTGAATAATGAGCAACACAGATGACGAAAACGGTTTCATGGACTGCAAAAAAAGTAATGTATCATTCTAGTTCATTTTATTAGATTTAATTACATTTTTAACCGTGTACCGAATGTGAAAGGGTTTGTCCTACATGCTAAGGTGAAATAACTTTCTTACAAAAACGGCACTATGCGCTAGAATTGTGTTAGTGAGGTTTCGGGTACATAAATGTATGTGGCGATTTAGACTTCTTTTTAAGTTAGATTACAATGTAGCCTTATATATAGTTGCCTACTAGTATACATCGGGAAATTTTAGAGATAATTTATATACAGTATAATAAATTATATGTTTATATAATGTTATATATAGCATTTTGGATGCATGGTTTTGAATCCTGTATGATGTTTTTTCGGAAGGTGCCGTCTTTGCTACCACACACACGTGCTCTGAATCCATCCCAGTGATATGTCAATTTCATACATATTACATAACATGTGCCCGTTTCATTTATATACCGCACTAGCGAGAAACAATATTTAATGTCTTGAATTTAACACTACGTAACAATTCGTGTCTGTACACAGAACACAAATGTGATGCACAGGGGGTGTATAACGTCGGCATCCACGCGCCCGTGTCTTTACTACCATGCCTTTCGTGCCATATACCGGTACAGTTTTCGGTAACTTCGCCCGGCCAGGGCTGGGAGGTGTCTTGCGGTGATCACCTGAGACGGAAATGAATATTCCCATTTCACATTCCTAAATAATTCAAGCTGCGAATCTCACAACGCTCATCTTTAAAACAGATTCCATATTCTACACAGTGTTGGCTTGTATATCCGTAATGGTACCATGAATTAGGAGCGAACATGGAACGGTCGACATCTGCCATTGGGCGAGGATGTGGAAGAAGGTCAATTTCCTCTACTTCTGATGTACTGTAGGCATCGACTTCGAACTGGTAACTCTGCTGGCAGTGGCGTCTGGTAACCCCGAGACCTGTAAACTTCTTGCAGCCATCGCATATGCAGACTGGAAGACATGCTTGCTGGCGAGGCCGAGAACTGGCGTTGGAGCCGGCTGCCGCTGCTTATTTGGCCAAAGGTTTTTCCAGATGTTTGCCGGATCACGACGTCGATTCTAGATAGGCGTTATACATGAGCGGTGAGCATAAGGTTTACCATACGGGTCTAGGATGGTGTGTTGGCCGCCATTAAAATGCACCATCCATCTAAATACATTATGTCTACCACCCATCTTTAGCTAGTAACTGATTGTTTCTGCCCCCCAAACTTGATTCCGCGGTTTTTCATCCTCACGCGATAATCAGCTGATTTGTAGTGTCAGTCATCGATGCCCATAGCAAATTCCCTAGGTCCAGGGCTGTCAAGGCGAAGAATGCATGCGTTGTCACCGAGACTATGAGTTCGGAGATGCACGATGTGTGAGCTATCTGGAGGTAGATACTAAAAAATTAATAACTAGCAAACTCTATAGTGACCAATACTGAAAGAAAATTCCGAAGAAGTAATGGAACTGTATGCTGAATTCTAGCTTTGAGTTAAGACTAAAGTTACAATTTTAACTGGTCACCGTTATGACCTCGCAGTATAAAGACGCGGGGTTAGTACAGCACAATTTTAAAATAAAGACTTTACCCCTGACTGCAAAACAAAAGTAACTGTGCCATTTTCCCTCAGTCAAGCGCGAAGAAGACAGTTACGTAAAAGTGTCAGTTATTAACGTAATGCTATGGTTTTATCACTGCTGGCAGCACATATTTGTTAGATGAAAAGTGGCTGGTTGGAAAATTTTCGTTTTCCCCACCAGATCCTGGGGATTCTTCCCCCCCCCCCCCCCCCCCCCCCCNGGATGATGATATATAATGCGTGTGCGATATAAGGGCTCCTTTTTTTGTCGGAATTTGGTCGTAACCTATAGCTCGTGTGCTTTCAGTTATTGATTTATTTGGCTTCTTTCTACTTGCGTCCGAGCTCGGCGGAGGTACGGTTATGAAACCGGACATCGGCGCTTCATGTTCGACCGTTATATGCGTGGTGATATAAATACATGATACATATCGTATACAAACTTTAGCCTGTGTGTGCTAACAAGGAAATTTGTTTATCCCATTGAGTAAATAAATAGCAGAGATACTTACGCGATATTTGAATCCGATAACTTGTCAGTAACCGTCGAAATGACCAGAATATGTCATCAGTTGATCTGCTAAGTGCCATTGGTATCATGAAACTAAAGTCGCACAAATGTAATACTATTCGCAATGAAGCAGACGGACTTCACTATGATAAACCGAGTTGCGGAGAAGATGGGAACTGAACAACGGTTGAGAACGATATGTGTTGTTGCTGATTACGTTAGAAATGTCCAATTATCATCGTCTTTATCGGATATAGCTAATTTTAATTACATTTAATATTATCAAACTATAATGGTTCAAAAGACATCAAATTTCTGGGTGCTGCGAAGAAGGTTACTTTGTTGAAAAATGTTAATTTGTTTCTGCAGAAACAGGAGCCGCGGTTGTGTAGTGGTCAGACTACTCTCCTCCCTCCTTGGCGAACCGGGTTCTTTTCCCGGCTGAGTCGCATGTGAGAATCTTGCCAGACGATGTTGCTGATCGGCGGGTTTTTTTGGAAAACTCCCGTTTCATCCCACCCGTTCATTCCGGCGCTGCTCCATACTCACTTCGCTTCACCCTCATTGGCTCTCAAGACCTGGATGTTAAGAGCGTTCCAAACCTCTCACATACATTCCTCGCCTATACCAGCAGCACACGCCAGTAAAATGGAGTAACAGGACAGCAAAATGTTGGAACGCACGTTCACCAACCAGCGCCTGTAACCTACTCGACAGCCGGCAGCCCAGCCAATAGGGAACCTTTCGCAGCGCGCAGTAGCAAATCAGACGCAAGGCCTGTCACCAGAGTCCCGCGCAGCCAATCAGCAAGTAAGTACGCTCACACTGATGGAACTGCCACGCCATTTCGCCTCCGTGCACTTATCTACATTGTGGCAAAAATCATAGGAAACTCTTTACGCTATCCATGGTAAAGTGAGCACTTTCGAAAGCCCTGCTATTTGGAATCACAGTCAACAAATCTATTTTATTGTAGCCTTAGACGTTAACTTCCGAGTGCAGTGGGATATACACACTGCGTTTATTACGTTCATGGCGATATTTATTTTAAAAGGTGGTTGAAGGATAAAAGAAGGCTGAAAGGAAAAAGTAGCTAAGGCCTCAAAAGTGCTCACTTTACCGTGAACAGCATATAAAAGTATTTATTAGCAGGCTATTGATGAGTTGGGTGGCCTCCCCCCCTTTTCTTCCACGCTGACGAAATGAATATAACATATATGACGATCCGGAAGAGAACAAGGAACTGATGTAATGGAGTACTAAAGACCAAGGCGAGATAATATGGAAACGAACCAGTAATTATGCAGACAGTAGCAAAGGAATCGTAACATGATCTAGACAAGATTCATGACTGAAGGACTATCTACAGGAAGGGGGGGGGATCGAAAATATCTCCGGAGGCCCCCACTATCCACTGAATGTCGACACAAAAGCTTTAGATCTAAAGTAGAATATCAGTTAATTAGTCAAGTAGTTAGTGCCGCTACATAATTGTATAGATATTAACTACAGGATGAGTCTATAATATGAAAACCAAACAACCTACAACCTTGACTGACCAATCAAATGAACCATGGAACCGTGAAGTTTGTTACCATACATTCATAAATGTTCAATGTGACCACTATGAGCGGCCCGAAATACATCTACGCGATAATCAAATTCGTTCCTCACTCTTGTCAGCATGTTTGGATTGCGTTCGTAACTCTCGTTTTGAGGTCGTCAATGTTAGCCGGCAATGGTGGACGAAACACTTGATCCTTTATGTACTCCCATAGAAAAAAAATCGCACGGAGTAAGATCCGGGCTTCTTGGCGGCCAGTGATGAAGAGCCTGGTCACCAGCTGCTCCTCGACAAATCCAGCGTTGCGGCAACGTCTCGTTCAGGTATCCGCGAACAGCTAGGTGCCAATGGGGTGGTGCACCATCCTGCTGGAAAGTGAAGCCCTCGCCTCCTCTTCTAACTGAGGAAACAACCACTCTGTAAGCATGTCCAAATAAGGGATTCCAGTAACAGTGGGCTCGTGAAAAAAGAAAGGGCCGAAAACAGTGTATTTGGATATAGCGCAAAACACTTTCACTTTGGGGGAAGCACGCTCGTGTTCGGTGGTTTCATGTGGAGGCTCCTGACCCCATATCCGCACGTTGTGCCGGTTCACCTTACCATTTGTATGGAACGTCGCTACATCGCTAAAAACCAGCTTAGACATGAAGACATCGTCGACCTCGTTCTGGGCACATAAAGGAAACATCATATCTTCCCCTTCACATTGACGTGTCGAATGCGGGCTCGTTTCCCCCTCACCACCTTATAGACAGACAAACCGGCATTTCTACAATTTTTTTTCTATTCCAAATATTTTCTACATAATTACTTGACGTTTGCGAAAACTGCTTTTTATTGGCAGCACAAATAAAATGGAAAAAAATTGTATTAAAAAATTTTTTGTGATAGTCACAAATCAATTATCTACAGAAACCTGCTTGCATTCTATCATTAAAAATGAAAAATGTTTTATTTGTAACCAAATAGACATATGGGAATATCTTACCCCATTCATGTAGATGAGTCAGTTTGCATTTTTTTTGAGATTGAGAAAAAGGATAATTATGTTTGTTACCCGAGCTTATACACATACTATGGAATCTCTTACTTTTATTTGCTTGTACTGATTTACCATTCAATGGGGGGAAGATAATTTCTTTTAATTTTCGCTCGAGTGTACAACGCTACTTAAAAGTATTTTACTTTACTTTAAAAGGTCATACGTAACGCTGTTAGGTGCATTAGACCTGCCCAGTTATTTTTGTAACCAACCAAACAGGCTGTAATGATAATTTGTTGTTTAACAATGTCAAAAATTTCCATCCCAACGCAGAGATAAGAAATATATATATATTCTACAATTATAAAACTCCATCTATGCAACTGTTCAATTTACCTGCGGGCAGAAAGTCCTTTCTAAATGCAGCAATTGCCTAAATTACTAACCGCAGTACTTTCCAAGAGGTCAAGTTACATTATTATATTCTTTCCAGAGTTAATGAACTATTATCATACCTCTAAAACACCTCAAACGCATGCAAGCCAATTTTTAAGTTCAGAATCCAAAACTGTTTAAAAACAAATGTTATTTGCAATTTTCTGACCTTTTGGGGAAATTTCGCTGGCGTGTCCCTTTCATGAGGATTATGCGGGTGTGAATTTTAACGTGGGCTTTATAATTCGTTGAAAGGCGACGAGTGGGAAAGAACAGTCCATTTGAAGCCGATGGCTCGTATCCCACAGATCTTTGTCTAATCCTACTCTGTGGTTCTCGGTGAGCTGGGTGTGTTGAGTTGCGAAAAAAGAGAGGGAGCGAAACACTCGAGAGAACGGATAAACGCACGGTTCTGGAGAGCCTCCGGGAAATATCCTCTCGACATCTGCTGCGTTTTCCGTGTTTCCAGCATGCGAATTCAGTTTTTTTTTCTAGTGGCCATCCTTCTTCAGGGGGATCAAAGTCTTACGGCTCGGCATTAAGTTATTACACATTCCAGTGTATCGCGACTTGGCCTTCGAAACACTCGTTAATGTGGCCTCGTGCCTGGGCTGCCCGAAGTTATGAAGAGCCTCGCTAAAATGTGATGATTATGTTTTAATATTCTCTATATTTTAGAGGTGTATGCATGCTAACAGCAACGAAGAACTTTGCACAGATGCATACCGTTGTTTGAAAAGAAAAAAAAACATTTTATGACAGCTACAAAATATCTTGTTGGAATTAAATTCACCTTGCTATTTTTTTTTGTGGTGAATACATAATTATTCAGTTGTCATATTTTATCCCTTGTGGCCACTAAATATTTATTTTGTGGTGAACACGCTCGAAAACACACGCAGTGTAGTAGAATAACTTCCTGTCGAACTACTATTTTTTTTTCTTGGTGTAGCCATTCGATAATGGGAATGGGCGGAAACGGAGTTAAAAAGTATCGTTTTTTATCTATGACAGTCCGGCTTCAAATCTTAACAAAAATACCAGTCGAAACGTGCAGCAAGCATGTTTTTTTTTATCACGTCGTGAATTGACAATGACAACTGAAAGTCTTACGAAAGCTGCCAGTTCATTGCCTTTCGCATAGAGGCGATGACGCACATGGTGTTTTTGTCTGTGTTGTCGTTATCGTTCCCCGTGCTTCGAGCCATCGGACAAACAAAATTCCTCTCAGACTTGTGGCGCCCTTAATAATACTCCGCTTGCGTTTGACAGCTGTATTAAAAAAAACTACGTGCGTATACATCAAGCCCAATGCAGCTGAGTTAACGAAAATGACAAATGCGATACAAGGGAAGTACTTTTAACAAGCAACAAAGGGGCGCTGTGAGGAATAAAAAAAAAGGGGTTTGTTTTTTTAAGCTATTGTTTTTCGGGGCGGGCTTTGATCAGCCCGACATAAAGAGCCCTGCCTGTAAATAACTCCGACAGCGGCACCTCTTGCTACGGGTGCTGTAACCGGTGGCGTGTGGTGAAGTGTTGCGCGGTAAGCTGGTGCTTGCTCGCTGCTGTACATTTTCGGTTGCGCGCAGCACAACGCAGCCTAGGGAAACCGAAAGCATTCCGACCACTCACGAGCGAGCAGCAAGGGAGCCATTACACGCGCCCTGTGGCGTAAGCTGCAGAGCTACGTTTCGGTGCAGGGAGCGTAAACTAGCAAGCAACAGGGTACAGCACACAGCTAACGCCAGCTTACCTTGCAACAGTTCACCACGCGCCACTCTAGCCTGTGACGGAGTGTGAGAGATTCATCACCCGCGCTGGGCCGTGTTTGAAGTGCAGCGACTTGACTGATGCTTGGCAGAGAACACGCGACCTATGCCTGCATTGTCAAGACTGTTCGATGCCATTGGCTGAGTAACGTTATCTTGCGCATACTGTAGAAAAAAAATTCTAGTTAACTTCCTAAACACTTTTAGCACAGTTCTCACTTGCCAAACGGTAAATTATTGATCAATATTCCCTGGGTTTCAAACCTTTACATTTTCACATAATCTGTTTTGTTATGAAGTCTGGTAAGAAAGGATCGTAAATAGGAAACTCTGTCCATCACAAATATCACAAGGCAGTAAAACACCGCTCGACTGTATAATCCGTGAATTTACTTGATAAACTGATTACAGGCCATATATTCCTACACAATAATTGTTTGTTTTAGTGAGCTCTACCACCCCTCAATGTTTGTCCCGTGATTTTAGAATCATCCTGTATATGGGAATGTTGAGGGTGACTACCATGCAAAGACGGGGACTTCCCTACGCATTTGACGGAGCCGCGGAGGTTGTAGCGGTCTTATCACTCACCTCCCGCCGAGGCCAACTGGGTCTCTCCCCGGATTGTCACGTGGTAATCGTGCTGGACGAAGCCGCTGGTCTTCGGGTTTTCTCGGATATCTACCGTTTTTTCCGCCCCTGCATTCCGGCGTCTCGCCATTCTCATCTCGTTTCAGCCTCTCTCAAGACCCCGATGTTACGAGCCACCCATAACTCTCCTTCCCACTTGTTTGACTTTCCTGAGCATTCCTAGGAACGCTTCCATGAATGCATGGGAGAGAAAGCTTTAGCATTGGCCCTTAATCACTATACGTGCACACGGGTGTAGTAAATTTGCTAATAATTGCTCACAGTGCAGTTACTGCACTTCAGTGCACGTTTAAAGCATATCGTGTCCGACACTAACTGAATTCCTTCAACAAAGTAGCATTCTTTTTTTTTTTTTGTTTTACACATTGCATTTTTTGTTAATAAAAACGTCTAGTTCTTGTATTTTAAACTGATTCTTTTGCACAGTATTATTTCAAGCATGCTTATCGATAGGTCTGACACATTACAAAAATGGAATGTGATATAATAAATTTTAATATTTGGGTCAGCAATTAAAGTGTAATATGCGGTGCAAGGGGAGGCGTACAAAAAGTTGTATTCCCGTGAAATTATTATCCTTGGCAATCCTAAAATCATTGACGTTTTTATGGAGGGGCAAATGAGACATCAATTTATGTTCCCCAGAATGAGTTATAACTACGTAACGGGCGTGTTGCTAATAGTTGTCCATGTGTACAGACGTATATACAAAACTGCCAGGAGAAAAGTTAAACATTATGCGGTACAAATATAAAATAACAAATTTTTTCGTGGCCAATGCCTTTAAGCAGGACGCGCACTTGTTAGGCTGGAATCGTCTCGTCTCTGACCTTTCAGCAAAAACAAAAGTGCGTGTTTTTATATGGCAACCAGCTATAACGGCCCGTCTCTGCCCGTCTCTGCATTTTTCTGTCAGCTCCGATCGACGTAGACTGAAACTGCGAGTGAAAACATGTAGTTACGATGATTCTATTTGTCTGATTGGAAAAATGTGTCTATGTTTTATTGAAAAGAAAAAAAATTACAACCTGTGTGTAGCCGTTCGTATATGTGCATATATGTTGTGTATGTATGTGTATACTTAAATATACACATGTTCATACATTCACGCCTACAAAATGGAAAAAAAAATACTTTTACTGTTTACAACAATGTTCAGTAACAGTGATTTATGTGATATATCTCATGTATACTCCATTCACAGTTACTTCCAACTATTCTGAAGGTCTGCTCAAGTTCTTCTTCCACGATATTCCTCCGCCTCGTGCAAACAAAACGTAACAAATTCAATAAAATTACACCAATGGGACTACGCACCGTATTTGTGCGTACTCACTTTAATACTATTTTGCATGAAAACTATTTATCACTAGATATTACCAACATACATGTGTTATTCATGTTATTCTTTTATTTTCATTATATGTTATATTTTATAGATTGTATATGATAAATGTTCGATTTAATCAAAAGTACGAAATTTTTATGTAAGAGAAGTATAAAACGCTGGTGATAAATTACATATTTAGGAAACAACCAAACACGTCGTAGCTAGGGTGATTTTCAAAGGTCCGTGGCCCTTTTCGCTATCATATTAAAATTTTACATCTCCTGCCAAGGCTCTTGATTGTTAACGTGAGGATCATACAAAATAACAAGTAACCAATTATCTACTCATTCCTTCAGTCCTCCACACAAAACACATACTTCATCGTAGTCACTTGAGTCGAGAGTATTACCTCACCAAACACCAATAGTGTTGGTAATGCTCCATTGCATGCATCCCTTACCACCATCCACAGTGCACATTAAGCCGAGGGTATTCCCCTAACCTTACACCCCCGACAGGCACAGGCATTGCCTCTTCAACATGCACGCACACGCACACGCACACGCGCACACGTCGAGGCAAAGCCGGAGATACTCTTCCAACCAACACCGTTAGATGCAGGTAGTGATTGCCCTAAATCAAAGCATGCAAAGTACAATCACAAATCACAACATCAGTCATCCACACAGGCTGACAATGTTCCTCTTCCTTGCTTCGCCTCTTGGACCCTATTTCTTCCTCTAGACGAACAACCAGCGTGCCCATTAGTTCCTTTGCTTTGGGCATTGAGCTTCCGAGTAAGTCATCCCATTACCATATAACATACTTCATAGCCCCTCCCCCCTCCCCTTCTCCCTCCCCGGGTAACTGCGGAGTAGCGCCAGTCTATCTTAAATTGTCTAGTGAACTAAGAAGAAGTCCCTCTTCTCCGCCATGTCCACATTCCCGCAATGAAATATTACCGTGTCCAGATTGAATATCCGCCATACAAAGTACATTATTCCAGCAAGGGAATGCAATGTTCCAAATCACTTCTGCCAGAAAAGAAGTCCTTTACTTCAATCGGCCTAATGTATACTAAGTGCCGACTCACCAGGACCAAAAACTAAGTCCATCGCTTCTTTCTGCAGAAATATTTAAAGTCCCGCCCCTCCAGGGTGAAATAAACGGAGCCCCGAATCATACTTAACTGATCCTTTCCCATAAAACCGGCTTTCGCGCAGCTCCTCCTCAGCCGCGAACCGAGTCCCGGAGAACTCNTGCGAAACCGGGAACCGAAGTTGCCATAACTCGTTAAGTGGGTTTGCAATCTAATTGCAGCCCAACAGACTTGGGGTCAAATCATTTAAGCCGGCGACGGGTTGCCGTGTTTATGTTTCAGCTGAGCTCCGGGCCCGTATTTATAGTTGTTCACCTCTGTTGCTATTTAATTACATTTACGTGTAGGTGTTATTGGGGAGGGACTGAAACTCCCCACCAGTCTCTCGACTGGCATGTTGTAGTGTCTTTATGTTTGTAGAACATGTTGTAGTGTTGTTTGCCAAGTGGCTAGTTAAAATCGGCGTGTAGTGCGTCGGTGAGTCCCTACAACCCTAGTCGCTGCTCCTCGACAACCCGACTTGTTCTTCATCAGTCCT
The DNA here is from genome assembly GCA_002778355.1 of Clitarchus hookeri. NCBI lineage: Eukaryota > Metazoa > Arthropoda > Insecta > Phasmatodea > Phasmatidae > Clitarchus > Clitarchus hookeri. The sequence continues at coordinate 224,024 of NQII01001611.1, forward strand.
TGCGGTGCTGCAAGTCAGGATGCGGCCTCCCTCTTATTCTCCGGTCATTTCATCGTGTGGCGTTTGTGAAAAAAAAAGTGGTATGCCGTTAGTAGACTTTTCTGGCACCGTATGTACCAGGACGGTTGCCATATCTGGTCGAAACGAGGGTTTACCAGTGAAGTTGACGTACCTACATCAGCTTCCCGAAGGACAATATTTGTAGATTGTTCCCGTTCCCCAGCAAGCCAGGCGTCTTATACACCCGGCCTACAACCCCTCCCGAGTACCTGGCGCCTAGAGTCGCAGGCCAGGCCTCGAGAGCCATCGGAAACACAGTGCCACATCAACAACCAATCACAAGCTTTGCTCAATGACTCCAATAACGATAAGACGTGTCTATGGCGCGCAGGTCAAACGCCTTGCAAGCTGAGGTCTACAATCCGCCATACACATCTGTGATGCAGGTAAACGTGACAACAGTCGTCGAGCGTCTTGACAGGTTGAACTCTGCGTGGAGCAGTTCTTTCTTTTCCATACCATATTACCGTTGGCTGGAAAACATGATAAGTACCAATATTAACCCTGAACATTAAAATATGGTAACATGATCGCACATGTAACGAAGATCCTGCCGTCACAGGTTTGATTCAAAAAGTGCGGAGATACCGTGAATAGACTATACCAACAAGACTTTTTGTAGCCGCCACGAAGTATTTTTTTCAGTGAGCAGCAGATTATTGACTAGGGTAAGCCTGTCACAGCAATCGATAAACGCTCACGTCTAACACACTTATGTCGGTTAATAACATGGAGCCCCTTAATTCCTCAGTGATGGGATGTGATATTACCAGCCAAAAGTTTACAGATGGCAGTTATAAAATGAGGCTTCTATCTCTGTAAATGACTGAAATGTTTCATCTCATGTAGTTTCTGAAATGTTGCAAATAACTAATTTGAATTCCTAAGTTTCAAGGGCGTATCATTCCCTTAATAACCTCATTATATCATTTACTATTAAGTTTTATGCCTTATTTTCCATAAAGAACAGTCTCACAAAATTTGTGCANATAACCTCATTATATCATTTACTATTAAGTTTTATGCCTTATTTTCCATAAAGAACAGTCTCACAAAATTTGTGCACCGGAGTTTAGGATCATTCTGTGTGTGTTATATATATATATAGCCATCCCACATCTACCATCTTTGCACGATACACATTGGAATAAGAAACTATAAGCTGTCCANTATATATATATATAGCCATCCCACATCTACCATCTTTGCACGATACACATTGGAATAAGAAACTATAAGCTGTCCACGGTAAAGTAAGCACTTTTGAGGCCCTAGTTACTTTTTTCTTTCAGCCATTGTTTATCATTTAAACACCTTTTAAAATAAATTTTGCTAATTAAGTAATAACCATAGTGAGTATATTCCATGAAACTCGGAAGTTGACGTCTGAGGCTAAAATAAAATATATTTATTGACTATTATTAAAAATGAGTGGGCTTTCAAAAGTGCTCGCTTTGCCATGAATAGACTATACAAAAATGTATTCGATATGCATTGCTGCTAGAAGCCAAATAGGCGTGTCCGAGTTCGTAAAGGATGGAGGTCTTAATATACAAAAAAAAACNTATGCATTGCTGCTAGAAGCCAAATAGGCGTGTCCGAGTTCGTAAAGGATGGAGGTCTTAATATACAAAAAAAAACTGAATTTTGATTTTTAATTTATTCACACAATTATTATTAATAACTAAAAATGGTGATTATTTCGTATAACGTATCCAAATCACCAAAAAAACATTACATTACGTATCCAATGATACATAAANTATGCATTGCTGCTAGAAGCCAAATAGGCGTGTCCGAGTTCGTAAAGGATGGAGGTCTTAATATACAAAAAAAAAAAACTGAATTTTGATTTTTAATTTATTCACACAATTATTATTAATAACTTAAAATTATCCTTAGCAACTATTACTCTAGTTATTCTCAGTGAGCGTAACATTTAATGGCTATCTCAGTTATGATTAAAATCCTTTTCAATGTATCTATATTGGTTACAGTCACTTAATTTACACATATTATTTACACATATTCATTTTGACTATTGCCATCATCCCAAATGTCAGTCACTCACGCAGCCAGTTCAGTAGTCCCACCCGTCAGTCGCACTCTTCACTGTACCGATGCTCGCAGTCCGCAGACTTCACTCCCGCTGGTCACTCACGCAGCCAGTTCAGTAGTCCCACCCGTCAGTCGCACTCTTCACTGTACCGATGCTCGCAGTCCGCAGACTTCACTCCCGCTGGTCACTCACGCAGCCAGTTCAGTAGTCCCACCCGTCAGTCGCACTCTTCACTGTACCGATGCTCGCAGTCCGCAGACTTCACTCCCGCTGGTCACTCACGCAGCCAGTTCAGTAGTCCCACCCGTCAGTCGCACTCTTCACTGTACCGATGCTCGCAGTCCGCAGACTTCACTCCCGCTGGTCACTCACGCAGCCAGTTCAGTAGTCCCACCCGTCAGTCGCACTCTTCACTGTGCCGATGCTCGCAGTCCGCAGACTTCACTCCCGCTGGTCACTCACGCAGCCAGTTCAGTAGTCCCACCCGTCAGTCGCACTCTTCACTGTGCCGATGCTCGCAGTCCGCAGACTTCACTCCCGCTGGTCACTCTCGCCGCCACTCGTCGCTCTGCTGGCTCGTCGCTGCTTCGTTGTCTTCGCACGCCTGTCGGTAAAGTCGATATTACATGATACCTGCTGCCGTACTTGGTCTTATATAAGCACTGGTCCACGAGCCTGTACACCACCCTCTATATGAGCTGCCATCGAAGATTCGTATTACACGACAGCAGTTCACGTGCTAACATTTGACAACCTCTATGTGTGTGCAGCGTGTGGTTCGTAGTAAATAAAAATTCTATTCGTAGAACTTCTACCGGCCAGTAACTCGAATATGACTATAACAAAACTAGCTAGCACGTCTTAATATTGCTATATTACAGTTGGCCTGTACATAAATTCATTGCTTACTGGTGTAGTTTCATTCATTTTCTTGAAAATTATGAGAAGTCACAAGAGTACGAGGGTTATTTTTAATTTTGACGAAAATTATTGACCGTTTGCAAGATGTAGTTTTTTTCTTTACGTACCGAGTTATTTCCGCATGTAATATTTTACGGGGGAAAAAATGTGACCGACGGAGTATCGAACTCACGCCCAAATGTGAAACACTATAACGAGCGCCGTGACTGTACCACTAATTCTTACAATAGCTTGTGTTAGTTAAATCAAGATTATATATAAAAACCTTTTTAGTTAATTTTTATAGCGTGGGGAGTGTTTGAAATATTTAGGACTATTTTAAACAGTAGTTAGAAGAGTTCGTCGCCAATATTATTCGTGATTATCTAATTTTCAATCTATTTCAAAGAGTTTCTAACTTCATCAACTCCTTTCAAGTATTAGGAACGGGGGAGCTCCCTGCGCTCTGAAACTGCAGTGTGATTGGCCAGGTACGATAGCCTGTGTGGAACCTGCCCACGAAAAGTAGGACGTGTCCTATTACCAAAACCTGTTATGAAATCTGGCCGTAGGAGGCGGTAAACTCCATCACGGGTGCCATACTAGCCGGTTTGACGGCCGCCATGGCAGACCTTGTGCAAGCTTTTGCGGAATCTGGTATCGTGTGTTATGTATGGCCTTCGGGCGGTGAGCGGGCGGTGAGCGGGCGGTACGCGAGAGACGGGCTAGCGACAAGCGAGCTGTCTCGACATGAATCAACCGTTGTTCTTCCACTTCTTGACAGTTTTGCTTATGGTTNTTGCGGAATCTGGTATCGTGTGTTATGTATGGCCTTCGGGCGGTGAGCGGGCGGTGAGCGGGCGGTACGCGAGAGACGGGCTAGCGACAAGCGAGCTGTCTCGACATGAATCAACCGTTGTTCTTCCACTTCTTGACAGTTTTGCTTATGGTTCATTTCTTGACGTGGTAAAACATTAAAAATTGCGGTCTCATTAAATCGGGCATAATTCTGCGAAGCATACTTCTTGAGTCGTGTAATAAGTCACGAATTTGTAGGTGGTGCGTCGGTGTCGTAAAAACGTTCCATCGCCATTCCCGTCGCGGTACTCTCCGTTTGCCGGTCTAATTACAAAAACCTATTCGCCGCCTAGTCAGCACACATGCCTGTGCAAGGAAAATGCTGATGTACGTGATTGGCGTGAATTTCGGGACAGTCTGTATTCATACAACCTCATTGAACGTGCCACGTCGTTAGGAGAAGCTACCAAGAGAGACGATAACTCGAGAAGATTCAGCAGAAATATCGCGGGTGACATTTAAGGCGCCGTTCACTCTAGGGCGATATAAGATAAGCGATATTTCATAAGGAATTTATTGCCAGGAAGGTTCATGACAGCGGGCGGTAAATCAGCGCGACCTGGGCGATAAAAATGTGGTGGGAACACAATTCTCACTACTTCAGTTACAAAAATGAGCTCAATTGGGGAAGACTTTATAGTGGCTTATTGGTTCAGGCGTAGAATGAGAAGAAAAATAAAACTGGGTACATCCCTACAACCTTACCAACGTGCACCATAGCTCGGCTGTTGNGGCGTAGAATGAGAAGAAAAATAAAACTGGGTACATCCCTACAACCTTACCAACGTGCACCATAGCTCGGCTGTTGTTTCTCGAGAGCTGTCTCAACACGAATCAAAATTCAGGGAGTTTTATCGAATGAATCCTAAAAACTTTCATTTTCTGAAAAGCCTAGTGTCACGAACCCTTAAAAAAAAGATACACACTTCAGGAAGGCTATTTCTCCAAATGAAAAACTTCTGATTACTATAAGGTAAGTATATATGNGGCGTAGAATGAGAAGAAAAATAAAACTGGGTACATCCCTACAACCTTACCAACGTGCACCATAGCTCGGCTGTTATTTCTCGAGAGCTGTCTCAACACGAATCAAAATTCAGGGAGTTTTATCGAATGAATCCTAAAAACTTTCATTTTCTGAAAAGCCTAGTGTCACGAACCCTTAAAAAAAGATACACACTTCAGGAAGGCTATTTCTCCAAATGAAAAACTTCTGATTACTATAAGGTAAGTATATATGNAAAAAAAGATACACACTTCAGGAAGGCTATTTCTCCAAATGAAAAACTTCTGATTACTATAAGGTAAGTATATATGAATATAAACAGCAGTATTCATAAAATTTTGCAGGTTTATTTTCATAATTTGTTACAAAATGGCCTAATCAGTTTCACATTCTTGCGGCTGTGGGATAATCCAATTGAATTCCGAAATCGTTGCAATATTGCTCATGTGAAACTGAGTTTGTAAGGTGTCATGATGGGATGACGAAGTCCGTACATAAGGGCTGGAAGCAACTGAAATGCTGGATTCCACTTTCTCTCGTTTTTTCCTCCTCTAACAACTTATGTAAGAGAGACATTGAAACATAAAACTTTCAGGAGAATGCTGCGTTCGATTCCAATTCCATATCAGGTAAAAGAGAAAGAAGGAAATGCTATTCAACATCTTGGTGACTTTTACTAACAGATTTTTTTCATTTTCATCCATTCTACGAAAGCATCGTCGACTTGGTGGCTTCCCTTTCGGTTTTTATATGTTTGACTTGAGCTGATATTATGAGCTGGTTTTTCGATAAATTGCACGGAAGAAGCATCACCAGGCGTTTCCTCTTCAACAAATGTGTCACTTCCGTCATTTTGATTAGTATCTGACTCCTCCACTACAGTATCTTCAACGTGAAGATTGCCGGACGTATCTCTTCCTTTCAAATATGGTTGCAGAAAAGCTAAATGCTCAGTNCAGTATCTTCAACGTGAAGATTGCCGGACGTATCTCTTCCTTTCAAATATGGTTGCAGAAAAGCTAAATGCTCAGTCAGATAACAACTTTTCTTAGAATTCTGACTTACCCCAGACTTTGGCGGTTTCAGCGATCGCACATATGCTGTTCTGATGTTTTTCCACCGTTCTCGACAGTTCTTTTCTGAAACAAAATTTTNGGTTTCAGCGATCGCACATATGCTGTTCTGATGTTTTTCCACCGTTCTCGACAGTTCTTTTCTGAAACAAAATTTTAAAAAGTAGACCTCAATAAGATTTATTTAAAACTGTTGCGTATTAAAATGAAACACATGTATTACACAACTAAATTAAGTAAAAAATATANAATAAGATTTATTTAAAACTGTTGCGTATTAAAATGAAACACATGTATTACACAACTAAATTAAGTAAAAAATATATTTTTAATAAATTTAGGATTAAAAACCCTTAATTTATTTAATGTATTAGTTTTTCAGGTATATATACTGGAAGCAGTTTTCAAGACCTTTCCTTGCAATTTTACAGAGGTAAATCAACTATCAGTTCTATTGTTTATTCGACTTGTGCTGCAATATGGTCCCACTTACAACCGCTGTATATGCCACAACCAACGGAGGAAATTTGGAAGCAAATATCAAAACCTTTATNAATAAGATTTATTTAAAACTGTTGCGTATTAAAATGAAACACATGTATTACACAACTAAATTAAGTAAAAAATATTTTTTTAATAAATTTAGGATTAAAAACCCTTAATTTATTTAATGTATTAGTTTTTCAGGTATATATACTGGAAGCAGTTTTCAAGACCTTTCCTTGCAATTTTACAGAGGTAAATCAACTATCAGTTCTATTGTTTATTCGACTTGTGCTGCTATATGGTCCCACTTACAACCGCTGTATATGCCACAACCAACGGAGGAAATTTGGAAGCAAATATCAAAACCTTTATATAAGTTATGGAATTTACCTAACTGTATTGGTTCTCTTGACGGCAAACATTTCCGCATCCAGTGTTCCCCTAATACCGGGTTCACAGATTATAATTATAAAGGGTTATTTTCAATAGTTCTAATGGCTTTGTCTGACGCAGATGGAATTTTCACCGCAATAGATGTTGGAGACTATGAACGGAATAGTGACGGTGCTGTGTTTCGCAAATCAACAATCGGCAAATTATTGCAGGATAATAAATTTAAAATACCAGAAGCAACTCCCTTGCCAGGCGAGGCAAATGACAATCCTTTTCCGTTCTACTTTGTGGCAGATGAGGCATTCCCTCTTCAGAATCATATAATGCGGCCCTTTCCAAAAAGAGTATTAAATGATGCCAGAAGAATATTCAATTTTCGACTTTCAAGAGGCAGAAAAAGTGTGGAATGCAGTTTTGGAATGCTAACGTCAAAATTTCGTCTATTTGACCGACCAATTTATACCAACAGAAGTAATGCTTTGCAGACTATTAAGACAGCATGCGTGCTTCATAATTTTATACGAGGGCGAGAAGAAGAACCTTATGTTCCACAACATTTTAATAAGTGTTCTGTGGCACCAGCATTATCAGATAACAGTACACTCGGTGAAAACAACCATTTGAACTTAGCAAACCGCTTAAGAAATAAACTAGGTGAATACTTTCTGAAACCAAGTGGTGCAATCCCTACGCAATGGATATGTGTCAATATAACACTTTGATTACTATAATATATTTGATTAATTTAACACTTTGGTTACTTATTGTCTTACATAATAAATGAATAATGTATTTACCTGTGTCTTTCATTTCTGATGCAATTTCCCTCCACGCGTAGCTCGTCACATCTGTCTTACTGTATGTGGCAATGGAATAGTTCCAGATGAACTGGTGAGCTTTCACTAGTTCAATGAAAGGAAGACAAAGAGATTTGTCTTCTCTTCTTCCCGTCATGTTCACAGCTCGAAATATCGTACGATACTAATCGCTGAAGCGACCAGCCTGTGGTACCTTCATAGATATGTCACTTGCGATATGTTGTGCAATCGCGCAACTGTGAACCTATTTTATCGCCTCCCTTTAGATTTCAAGTATCTGCCTGTGCCTGTCGTGTATCGTTTACGATGTATCGCTTATCTTATATCGCCCTAGTGTGAACGGCGCCTTAAGGCCTACGCTGCCTTTGATACAAACTGATAACGCTTTTATTTTGCTTTAGAGGTCTGCAAACTGATTAGGTCTGATCTCGCTCAACGTCCCGCGTTAGATGCATCTTGCAAGTTTACCACGTTAACGACCCACGTCTAGGATCTCATCTTCTTCTGCTGGATTCTCGCTCTTGCGTCGTCTTTACACCGCCAGGTTCATTAAGAAACTTTCGAAGTAAAATTCAGAGATCACCAGAAAAAAAAAACGCAATTTCTTTTACGGTGTTCTTTGCGAGTTCTACTTCCTCACGACTGATGTGTATCCGTCCACAAAATTTAAAATTACGTTGCTTTGTAGTTCATGACAAATATCCTTAACTCTGTAGAAATTTTCGAGACGATACATTTACGTCAGTGCTCGCTTCGATGTCAGTAAAACTGAATGTAATATATAATTCAGTAACCACTGTTTTTACAGCTATATTTTTATTAATAATTAAAATGTTTTTCTTAATTGGTTGCCGATGTGACTTGGAGTTCGGCCAATGTTGTTTTTAAGGTTGATATCAAAATAGTTTACATAACCAAGTTACAGAAACGTAACTGACTTTTCGTGCCAACAAATACGTATCTCTTTCGCCACTGTGCGAATAACTGCGCGAATATTGTACGAATTACAAAACCTTGTAATTAGGCATGGAATTAAGAAAACGTTGCTGAAGCATAAAATTAAGTAGTAGAATTTCCGGGCTTGAGTTGGAGTAAGCTTTGTATGTTTGTGTGAACAGAGCTGATATGGTTTTTATTTTTGCGCGTACGTATGTAACATTACCTCCCCCTACTGGGCACAAAAACTTTTTACCCTACGGTGTTAAGGGGAACCTCCCCTGCCATAATGGATTTTTGAATTTTTTATGTTCTTAATTTTTTTTTTAACGAATATTCTGAAAGTACTTCTATACTCAACTAACTATTGGTCTTACAGAGCAGCACAGGCACAACTGAACTATGAAATCATAATTAAGTCACAATATTAATTATACTGAAATTTGGCAAAATCAATATCGTGAGTTCAGAGTTCAGGTTTGTGTGACCAAGGGAATAATTTTTAAATATGAAATGTATTTAGTATTTGAATGGAGGTGAGAGGACGTGTTTTCATTGTAAAGCCAACCCTAAGCTACCAAACAAAATATAATTCGCGCTCGTTCTATCTCAGCACTTTTTCAGACTCGACAAGCTGGCAAATTAACCTCTCCCAGATCAGTTTGCGAAACAAAGATTGTTAAAATTTCTGAATCGCTTGTACGTATTTTAGCCTTTAAACTTCTGCCGTACGTCTGATAACTCAGTTATATTGATTGTTTGTATAAATTCTAATATAAATACTCCCTCACGTATTAAGTTACGCTACTGAGGAATGATCTGAAAACAATGGCATGAAAATCTTGCTGACTAAAAGTTAAAAATTTATTAGTATTTATATAATTTTTAAATTTCTTTTAACAATGAAAAACTGCTTATTTTTTATCAAATATACACCTTTTACCAATCTTCTTGATGTAAGAGATCATTTTTTAAAACGTGTCCTTAAGCTATTCCTTTTCCTAAATCTCGGAGATATATAATGCACTGTGCAGTTCGTTTGCAATCTCGGGAGCTTACAGCAATCCACGTGACGTTTACACGAATCGGAGCATCGCTATTGGTGCACAGCTGCTGAAAGTGCAGTTAGCAGATAAAGCGTCATTTATTTGCACTGCGAAAAATTTATTGCGTTTGGTGTTATCGGAGCAGTATATAGCCCACGTCATGAAATTTACTTGCGTTACGTACGTTCAAAGATTCTGTGTTGGAAGATCAACTTGGAAGATTTATTTATACCCCCCCTCTCTCTCTCTCTCTCTCTCTCTCTGCCTTCGTTACTGACAGTAAATTTTACGAACATTCTGAAGATAGTGCACCCTATTCAGCGTGATAAAAATGTAAGGTCATATGCGAGATGTATACGTAAACGAAATACGGTAAAGGTGGTTTATTTACGCTATTCACGTCTGATGTTTAAAAAAATCCAAAATTCTAAAACTAATTTCAACGTTTTAAAACTATTACGTAGTGTTTCGTTGTAGCCTTGGAAAAGTACGAAAATAGAAGCAAATTACATAAAATGAAAAAAATTACAATATTTATATGAATTTAAAGTTTGTATTTGTTTGTTTAAAATATAAAAAAAGAAAAAAATTACTACGTTATGCCACATCATAACAGAATTGTTCATGTTATGACGTCATGAAGACTATTTCTTGGAAATTTGTTAATTAGTTTGACCGTGTTACCAATCGTAACTTTTGAGATAGAAATAAAAATATAAATTTATAAATAATAAGCCATGACTGCAGGTGAACTGATTATCAGATATAAAAGAGCAATTGTAGCTTCAATAAACACTTGTATTGAAACGAAACCTTGTGTAAAAAAAATAAATTTATTTGCTCGAATCAAGGTTTGAAGTAAAAATGTTCTTATTTATGCAAAATCACCAAAATCACCAAAAAAACATTACATTACGTATCCAATGATACATNAAGTAAAAATGTTCTTATTTATGCAAAATCACCAAAATCACCAAAAAAACATTACATTACGTATCCAATGATACAAAAAATCCACCCAAAAAGTCGTCTATTTCGTATCCAAACTAAGTCCTTAGAAGGCCAAAACAAATGCAAAATTTCTTCCTGCGTATCCAGCCCGCTTGTAATTACCTGCTTTTTACCAAAAGTTTCTTTGTGCGTATCCACATGAAAAACGACCCGAATTTAAAAGTGGTGGGGTTGCATATCCAAAATGACAGGTGGAAATTGCCACCAAGCCTCATTTGTTCCGATTCGCGTATTCATTTATCTTTTAAAAACATTTATAAAAATACCTAAGTGTTTCCTGTGGCGTATCCAAACTGAAAACGGAACAATTGGTTACTTTACCAAAAGTTTCTTTGTGCGTATCTACATGAAAAACGACTTGAATTGAAAAGCGGTGGGTTTGCATATCCAAGACGACAGGTGGAAATTGCCACAAAACTCCATTTGTTCCGATTCACGTATTCATTTATCTTTTAAAAACATTTATAAAAATACCTAATTATTTCCTGTGGCGTATCCAAACTGAAAACGGAACAATTGGTTACTTTACCAAAAGTTTCTTTGTGCGTATCTACATGAAAAACGACTTGTTGCTAAAATTTTCCTATTGAATAACTTAAAAAAGAAGGATTAATTTAGATTTTAAATCCAAAACCAATAACCAGCTAGCAGTGAGTGATTATAATTAATACATTTCATATATCAATGCCTTGGAATCACGAGAGTTTATGCAGGGATGTTTCATTTTGTTTGTTTTTATGAAAGTTGTAGAATTGAGTGTATCCCCAAGGTTTCCATAAGATTTTAAATTGACCCAAACAGCTACTCATTGTCATTTTAAACAGACATTACACACAGCCAGTCAATCACATTTTAAATTTAAATGTGCTATTGTCATTTTAACATTTTGTTTATTCTGATGATAGTTCTCTAAACTAAACCAGTTGTGAGATTCTCAGTCGGGTATGAAAAAAGTTATCAAGAGTTGTGAGATAGGTGGTATTTTTTGTGTTGTTATGGAGACAATATATATTGGCAAGGGAGGAACGATTCGTTACTTCCTCTTACTACCAAACAAAAGATCAAAAGTCATAAACTGAGGCAAACAGCAAAACTACTTTAAACACTTTAAAAAAGTTTACTGGAAATTGGTAATTTTTTACCCGCTAATTTCTCGGGGGGCGATCCCATTGCGGAAAGTGATTTGTTTAAAATTTCGGTAATTATGGCGTATTGTGTATCCAACAACGATTCAATTACATTTTAAATCCAAAACCAATAACCAGCTAGTGAAATGAGTTGTGTAAATAATAATGAATTTTAAAAAAAAATCAAGACATAAAGTCTTCACTGGCTTACACTGAGGGATTATAATTTATGCATTTCATGTATTAATTTCTTGGAATCATGAGTTTGTGTAGGGATCTTTCGTTTTGTTCTTGTTATTTGAAAGGTGAAGTAACTGCAAGGTGCCCACAAATGTAAGTGTGTCACAAGAGACAGGCTGGGAAAACTGCTATATGATTCACCTCTCTTTGCAGCTGCGAGATTAAGTTTTGTTTGCTTTATTTGAAAGTTGTCTAGATTTTTTTTCCGATGATTTGCTTATAAGCTCGGCCTGGACTCGATGTGGTCAGTACAACGGTGGCGCATCATATGACAACATCTACCCACATATACCAAGACATGGATCAACAGATTAATAAAAGGTACTCTTACCAACATAAGTAATGTATACATTTTTTCTTTATTTTAAGCGAGGTTATTTTCATAACTATAATCGACTAGTATTGGTGGTTCACGATGGTTTTGTGTTTCAGGTCAAAGATGTACGAGGACCCGGATGACCCGTTCATTCAGTGCCCTCTTAACCGAGCGCATATGATTTTGCGCTCGAGAATTGAGAGGCACCTATACAAATGTAGGGCATCTGGGGAGATAAAAACCTCGCCCCCCCCTTCCCCACCGTCCTCTTCTGAAGAGAATTGGGACGATGGGCCGTATGTGACATACGACCCATCGTTAAAAATTAAGAGTTCAAAAGAACTCATCATCAGAAAGCCAAAGTGAGTGTTTGTAGCGGCCGATCGTGTCACATTACCCAGGTGGAAAAAAAAATCTGTACATAAAATTGAATTTGTTTTTGTTTTCAGAAAGAAATAGGATACACCGAGGAAGCAGCGAGGAAGCAGCGAGGTGAAGAATTTGAATAAGAATTTTAATGTAACTAAAAAAAAAAAAAAAAATATATATATATATATACTTTTTATTTATCTGTTTATTTATTTATATAAAGTTACCTCTACCACTTTAATTTGAAATGAGCCATTGTAATTTTAAGCTAAACCAGTTATGATGATGATTCTCTAAACTAAACCAATTGTGAGATTTGTAGTTAGGTACAAAAAATTGAATATATACCAAACAACAAGCTACAAAAAATTGAATATATACCAAACAACAAGCTATTCAAACAATTCAAACACTTTAAAACTAAACCAATTAATTCATTTTAAACTTTACTTTAAATTGACACACACACACTTTAAATAGACACCACATTTACAGTGAGATGTGCAGTCAACAGAGCTACCTAATAGAACCTCTCAGTGCAGAGAGCGTGCAGGGAATTAAACGAGGTACGAACGCAATGTGCTCCTATCAGACGATTTCCCCTTGATCAAAGTCCATGATAAGGAATCGTATATATAAGGAGCATAATTATACGATATAAATTTCAGTATGACTTCATGGGAAGAGATTCCAATCTTGTTAGTTGAGAAGACACACCCAAAGGCAATAGAACCAAAATATGCAACTGGTGGTTCTGCAGGTGGTGATCTTCATGCAGTAGAAGATTACAGTTTAGCTCCAGGTGAATTTTATCCTATACCATTAGGATTGAAGATTCAATATCCTCCTGGGCATTTTGGATATATGACTACAAGAACATCAACTGGAAGAAGAGGTTTATTACTTTACGCTGGTGTATGTGACACTGATTATACAGGTGAATTACATGTTTGCGCCTTTAATCCTACTAGTACTCCTATTAATATCCGTACTGGTGAGCGTATCGCTCAACTTTTGGTACTACCTTATACCAAACCCATTGTGACAGTAGTGTCGTCAATTGATTTTGGTAAATCTGAACGTGGAACTGGCGGATTTGGATCAACCGGACGCTTTTCTCTCTAAGAATATATTTCATTTAATATCGAAGGAGGTACGGTATATTGCTACCGCGGCCTCCGTACAGTGGTTCACAAGGGCTATATTCAAACACTTTGAACTGATGCAAATCTCAAGTCATTTTAAACTCTGCACAAAGACCTCACTCTTACTACACATAACAAGCCAATCTCACTTTAATTTTAAATGAACTATTGTCACAGACCCCCCCCCACACACATACACATACACACACACATTAAATAGACACCACATAAAATTCACTCATCCTTACTTGTATCTGATAATGAAAAAAAATAATAATATCTACTTTTGTTTTATCCATTTATTTTCCGATGACTCGCTTATAAGCTTCGGCATGAACGTCGATGCACCATAGTTATACTGATTGTATCAAGCCAATATGTCAACTTCTACCAAGTGCACCTTGTGCTTTGGAGGGTATGAACAGTGCTATCACTGTGATTGGAATGAAATAGTACCAAGGTTTCCTCGTCAACCTCACCCAAGGCTATGGTGCGATTCGATGAGGGCCAAAAAATATGGGATTGAATTGCCAAAAGAGAGCGATGCAGTGATGGGCTGCAATGCTTGTAGGCAAATGGGTAATGTTTTTTTTAATACGCTCCAACCTACAGTGAAGAAGTAAACCGCACCCGGCTCGAACTTGGATACTCCAAACGGAACTCGGCGAGATGGGTACTCTTCCAGGACTCCTAGACATCACCCTTTAACGGCCAGGGCTTCTAGACATCACCCTTTCGTGGCTCGGGATGTGACAACATAACTGAAGATTACCTACTGCTGGATGTAGGCAGTGTACAGCAGCTAAAAAAAAATGGACATCCAGTTAATCTATCCTAGAGTCTCCGACTTTATTAAACATGTATATAAATGTAAAATTTGATTTTGTGTGTGGTTTTTCAATAAATGTTATTTAAATTCTCTCTATGTGCCATTTATAAAACATAAGTAGTTTCTTTCTTTTGAATAAACACTTTAAAAATATTTACTAGACGTTGGTAATTTGTTAGCCATTAGCTTCTCGGGGCCTATCCCATTGCGGAGAAGTGACTTGCTAAAACTTTCCTATTGCATATTCCCACTTTAAATTGATCGCCGATATGGAGCAGAACATTATTAAAATGAACAAATGTTTAGATAAATAAACTAATTCATTTTAAACTTTAAGCCATTAGTAATCACGAGCTGTGAGATGGCTATTTCGTGTTGTTATGGAGGTGATATATATTGGCAAGGGAGTAACGATCTGGTCCTCCTTCTTACTACCAAACAACAAGCTATTCAAACACTTTTAAAATGTTTACTGGAAGATGGTACTTTTTTTAGCCGTTAGCTTCTCGGGGCCGATCCCATTGCGGAGAAGTGACTTGCTAAAAGTTTTCTATTGCGTATTCTCACTTTAAATTGACGCAAACAGCTACTCGGGTACACTTTTTTTCTTTCACTAGCCATTATTGCCCGTATCTGAAAATGAAAAAAAAAATTAAAGTACTTTTCGTTTATCCGTTATTTAGTTTTTTCTACAAATGCAAAGCGTTGTTAGTTTTACCTTTTGAGAGAACTGCCTTCATCACCGCTGTCTCCTTCGTGACGAGTCTCCTCGTGCATTGCAGCTGCATGGATTAGAAACGAGTGCAGTCGTTGTCCGTATGGGTGGTTCTTTTTCCAAATGTATTCTGCCAAGTAGCCGGTCCACGACTTTTCCCGTCTGCCAAAACACGGAATGCTATACCTCACCGAACACCAACTCCGTTCGATGTTTTGTGTGTGCACTCTTAAAGATTCGCCTTGCCTCAGCTTTAGTTTGTTTCGGGTGTTAACTATTCCACTCTTTTCACTGCACACAAATTCCTTCCGGTGATTTACTTGCAGGTGGCGATAGCCGTGCATGTCCAAGTTACTGTAACCTCGCCAACAGTCTGAAATTATCGTCGTGCCCGGCACAATCCATTCACGAATACATTTTACTAAAGTCGCGGCGTTCCTCTTTTCCACCGGCACCAGGAAGAAATTAGTAGGATCGCCTCTCTCCACACCGCCGAAAACCCACTGGCCGTGAACTTTTCGTCCCTTGCGGTTTTTACGCTTACCCAACTTTGATTCGTCTATCTCGACTATTTTGCCAGGCCCGCCGATTCTTTTCCTGTAAGTTAACACCCAGTCTATGCACACTTGGCGGCAGAAATTCGACCAGGCGACGACTGTCTTGCCCGAGCACTTAAGTTCGTTTACTATAGTCTGCTGTCGGGGATACTTGATCAGGCACCACAATAAACACAACTCGATGATCTTGCCCGGCGACAAATTTGAATCTCCCACGAAACTGCCCTGTCTTGCCGACACTTTAAAATTGCATTTTGTGCCATTCTCCATGCGCTGTCGACACCAGTAAAACAAACCTCGATTGTCCACGAGCTTGGCTTCGCCTTTTCTGCATCGTCTACATGGTATTGACGGTTTAAGGATGTCATGCTCGATGAGGAATGTGTTTACGTCCGGTGAGAAGTAAATCAATTTCCGAGCGTTCAACATGGTGATTTTACACCCCTCACACACCATTGTACGTTTTCCTAATTGAAAACTTTAAGGTTTTAAGTAAAAACACACTTGGATACGCTAAACGGAACAATTGACTTGAACTTGGATACGTTAAACGGAATTCGACCGGATACGCAATAGTACACTGACTTGAAAAGTAAATAATTTGAGTGGATACTCGATAGTGCACTCGCAGGTTTCCTATGGTTTTACCATAAGAGTACGCAATACGGAACAATCACCAAAAAATTATATTTTTTTTTCAATTAATTTAGCATGTGTATTGTGTAATCATTGATGTGTCGCGAAACCTTAAAAACATAAAATATCCCAAGGTGTGAAAACATGAGCCCATGTGCCTTAAATGCTTGGACGTAATTTTTCTTTATCTGTTTTAAGGGGTAATGGTGGAGCGTTCAGATGTATTACTTAACCTGGTTGTCACTACGCAGCTCTCTAAACGAGGAACGAGATAGAACGTATGGACGGAAAAACTCGAGCCGTCCCAGTTGACGCTGGAACGACTGCGAAGAATTATTACCCTGTTTTCTTGAAGACGATGCAAACGCATACAGGAAAATGCGTAATCTCTAAATAGTATAAAACAAAGTATCTTATCCGCGTCTGTCTGTGTATTCGCTTAGTACTTCTAAACTACTTGATGGATTTTGATGCGGTTTACAAGATAATTTAGAGAATTACTTGAGGAGGGGTTTGGCGTATAATACATTTATATTAATGTGAGTATAGTAGAGAAATATCGAACCGTTTGTAATAAAATCGTAAAAAACTGCTTTTCGGGTGCTTACATGGCTTGCGCTGACTAAACCATAAGAGATACATCAAATTAATGTACTACAGAATTGTATCTCTCAAAAAGATCTACAGAAAAGTCACAGATAGCATATGTTTATCTTTTAAGGATGACCCACAGTAACCATTTTTGTCTTCCAAAGTACCGCTGTAAAAACTAAATGGTTACCGGGAGAAGCCGGGCCGGTTCGCTAGTTTTCTCTAAAAGAGACGCTGTAGACACGTGTGGTCTACCACCCTCGAGTGAGTGTGTGAGTGAAGAAATTTGGGCGGATATTAACAATGAGGTCAGGAGAGTGGATGAGGTGATTGAGGTGAGTGCCGAGCAGCCCCAGAATGAAAGGGCGGGGAAAACGGGACCCGCCGACCGGCGGCATCGTCCGGCACGATTCCTGCATGCGAAAATTCGGGAGTGATCCGGCTGGTTAATCGAACCCGGTTCGCCTAGGTGGGTGGCGAGTAATCTTACCACTACACCACCGCGGCCTCATGACTTTAAGCGGTCACCCTGTAATTTTTTTGGATGTCAGTCTGTAGCATAGTTTTGTGCGTATCCGATTCGTATATTTTGAGATAGAGCAGTATGAAAAAAACCTTCTTGAGCTGTGTTGGAGTACATGAAAATAATGTTTCCAATACACATAATAGCTTGAAAGTTTCATTCCGTCATCGTCTGGAATATACTTTCTTGTCGTGAGTAGACCTATTGCAGGAACGTTTAATAGTTTTGACAAAAGACGCATTTTTCAAACACACGTTGTAGCTTTGCACCTTTACGATACATTGGTTATTGGATCATATTTTGCTTGGCACGCCCTGTGTGACTTGTGCCAATGAATTAAGAAGAAGGTATGTGTGCTAAAACAGTTTCTGTGCAATCGTTGTTTGTGCTTAAAGGTGTATCTTGGTAAATACATGTTTTGGAAACATGGGTTTTTGACAAATAACGTAAAACACAATTATTTTCGCCCCTATTGTTTTACTTTTATCATATTAAGTGCATTCATTGAAACGTTTATTCGTGAAAATAGTAAATATAGCATTTTTAAAGCTAACCTATGCAGTTTCCTTAAGCGGTAAGAGAAAGGTACGGTTATGAGGGAGGGGCTACGGTGGCTGAGTGGTTAGGATGTTGGCCTCCCACCAAGGCGAACCGGGTCGCTCCCGGATTTTCGCACTTGGGAATCGTGCCGGACGATGCCGTTGGTCAGCGGGTTTTCTCGGGGATCTCCGGTTTTCCCCCGCCCTTGAATTCCGGTGCTGCTCTATACTCACTTCATTCCACCCTTATCAGCTCTCAAGACCTCGTTGTTAAGAGCCGCCCAAATCCCTCACCTCAACTCAACGTCTATGTGGGCGTAGTTTAATTTGTGGGTTTTCACTGCCGCGTGTAGTAAAGTCCCACTGTTAGACATCTAATTTGCATTCGCTTTGCGCATATGAGCGATGAGGCGCTAAGTTAAAGCCACCCGTATTGCTCGCTCGCAAATTGACCTTGAACGCGCAGCTGTATACTCCTCTTAACACTTCGCACTCGTGTGTGCACTAATCTCGTCCAGTTTCGCCAGGAAGGGAGTGGTTTAACACGCCTAGGCAGCGGCCAATGAGCAAACGACACCGTGGCTTCAGGACTCTCAGTGACGTCTAGCGAGATGACAGGTAAAAATCGCAAATCCACAGGTCTCGGCCAGAGCAACTAAATCGTATAACCGCGATACTGTCATAGATTACGAATGAGGTTCGTATTACACAGGGACGTTGGCAATGGTTTAACAACGAGAAGANAAAATATCTTTTAATTAAATAAAGTATCTTTGCGTATATACACGACAAAAAATGTTACGCACAATTCATTTTAATGTAGCTGAAACTGAAAGGGCTGTACTGAGTATCTTAGCAATATAAAGTCATATTAAGAGTTTTGCATCAAATAAGTCTAGAAGAATAGTATTATAATTGGCATCTCTTTTTTAATCTCAATTATTATTACTGTACTTTGTTTGTGCTTTTATCTGTACAATTTTACACTTTTAATCTTAGTGTTTGTCTTAATTATTTCAATTTCAATTACACTATTTTAAGATTTTAATGTAAATACTTATAATTTTTTGAAAGAGTAGGTACATTGGATTATTTTAAGTTTCATACAAGTACTTAAATAATTAAATTCTTATTCCACTGTTGAAATTTGATTCTGAAATATGTCCATTTGTGACTTTAAAAAAATTTATGTTACACGGTTAATCAACCTACCCTACCAACCTATTGTCTAATAATATATTTTATTTCATCTCATTTTTGGTTTTCTTTTACGACCATGCAAATGAGGTTTTAATTAGAAGTTTCAGAATATCTTAAACACACACACACACACACACACACACACACACACATATAAATATAATTACATAAAATCCATCCCTAGCGGTTTGGAAAGGTACTTTATTTGGCAGATACGTTACTATTGTAGCTATGGGAAGTGGTGAAACGACAAGGGGTGAATTTGGGGTGGTATGGGGTCCCGAAGATTTACTAGCATAGGGGCCCGGAAATCCTGTCATCCTGGTATTACTATAGCGTACCCCGAAGTCCACACTTCATTGGTTGGTCTGACTTAAAAAAAAGTGCCGTGTACAGCACACACAAAATATTTTCTTAGTCGCAGCACCTGAAACCATATATATTAACCCATTCATACCCGGTGTACACATTGCGTAAATTACGCACATGTAGGTAATTTTTGGTCTGTGCTGCACTCTGCGAAGCTCAATTACCAATGATCTTACTTGTGGCTAAATGATTCGCCAACCGTCTTACCGGCCTAGGTCATAATAGGTTCATATAACTGTAGCCGAAAGTAAATGCTACAACTCATTGGCTGTGGCAACGAAACAAACGCGTATTGTGTCGACTTAAGTACAGCACACAGCATAAAAATAATTTGTTTGCAACGCCTGAAACAGTAAATTAAAGTGGGTCTGAAAGGGTTAATGTTGGTCTGAAAGAGTTAAGTTACTCCTGCGACAGCCAAAATATCCCTATAAAGCCACATTTTCGACTGCCACGTCACGTAAAATATTTATATTTGCCATAATTCACGTTTCTGTGCCTCCTGACTTCAGGCCTGAGTGAACGTGCGACGAATGGCACACCATACGCTGAGGAGAAAAAACGCCCCGTCGTATTTTTTTCTCGTCCCCGAAATAGGAACTACAAAAAGGGATTTCCTGCGAATGGTTGGCAGCGGAACGGATGAAACTAGGGGTTTTTTTTTTTGTGTGAAATGTTGCCGCGATCCCTGGAACAGGCAAGCACTCTGTTACCGGCGACGTGGGGGCAATTTCACGGCTCTCTGCCGAAACATGAGAGCTGTAATTATTTGAGGCGAACTGCACTTCGCTGGCACCATCAGGCATAGTCACGAAACAAACTGTTTCTCCCCCTTTCCTCATTCGTCACTNGACGAAACAAACTGTTTCTCCCCCTTTCCTCATTCGTCACTTTATCCTTCATAAATGTGTAGTTAGCTTCGTACCGTTTAACACACAATGCTTTTATCTTTAGATTGCCAGAACTTTAACCGCTGCATTAAAAAAGATGGCACCCAACATAAAAATGCTACAGTGCTCGAGTTTAATTGTTGAATGGTTGAATTCGTCTCTTAATCTTTTCTTCGCTGCTACGTCATGCTCACAGAAGGGCAGANACGGCTCTCTGCCGAAACATGAGAGCTGTAATTATTTGAGGCGAACTGCACTTCGCTGGCACCATCAGGCATAGTCACGAAACAAACTGTTTCTCCCCCTTTCCTCATTCGTCACTTTATCCTTCATAAATGTGTAGTTAGCTTCGTACCGTTTAACACACAATGCTTTTATCTTTAGATTGCCAGAACTTTAACCGCTGCATTAAAAAAGATGGCACCCAACATAAAAATGCTACAGTGCTTGAGTTTAATTGTTGAATGGTTGAATTCGTCTCTTAATCTTTTCTTCGCTGCTACGTCATGCTCACAGAAGGGCAGANGAGTTTAATTGTTGAATGGTTGAATTCGTCTCTTAATCTTTTCTTCGCTGCTACGTCATGCTCACAGAAGGGCAGAAGGAATTAAAACCTCAATGTTATAGCACAGTTAAAAATGTCGAAAAATTTCTTTCCAGGGCAACGTTAAAAATATTTTCTTACCACAGACAATTTTAGGGGTGATATAAATGGAAATGCGACATTTAAGGTGGTTGCATTTTAATTGAAACGGCCAATTATTTTTCTCACTTGATGTATACATTTTTGCAAGGAGTTATTGTGTCTGATAGTCATTTAATTGAAAGTTACGTATGTGTCACTCCTATGATAACCATTTTATAACAAAACTGTTGCGATAAAAATTCTTTATCTAACCTGTACGGTCCCCGTTTTCATGATCGAGGACATGTTGCATACAGAGGATACTTATGGTCAGTATTGTACACAGCAAGGAATCCGTGGCCGATGTTATGTTGTACGTTTGGTCTGCTCGCCATGTTTCCTTCTGCCGCGTGTAAACAGGTCTGGAATGCAAATGCCTAAGAGAAGCCAACTCTTAGGAATTGTGCTTTTAGCCATTCATACGTGAAAGGTACTATGGGCGTAGCTCAAATAATGAGTCATAATTAGGTAGAGTACGGCACTATAAGATGGAGTTTATTGAACATAAAGATTATACAGAAACTATTTACAAAAACTATTAATTTAATTAATTGTATTAAATGCTATTACCTCACGCCATTACTAGTACAGTTTAATTGGAAAGTCCCCACCTTGTTCATGTTGTCAGAGGCTAACTCTAGGAGGCGGTTAACGACGGCCAGACACACCCACCTTCCGTGGTCTCCTCGTTTCAGTAACCCGACGACAAAAGATGCCGCTCCCGGTGTCACGCTGGCCTATATCGGTTGCGTTGTTTGATATTTTCGGCCCCGTTTACTGGCTGGTGGAGGGGGTTTCTGCAACTGTCTCTTCGCAAGGTGCTGTTGCAATCACGCTCGTGTTCTGGTTTAATCTTTGAAGTTGTGATCGGGCAGGCCGTTCAGCTAAGGCCTGATCACATCATAACACAGCGCATGTTGTTACTGCACTGGACAAGACCTTGGAAAATTAAGGTTTTTATGCACAACAACGTAATACGCTGACGTGCCAGAAGTCATGGGATGCTGTTCTACTATAGTGTAGGCCCTCATCTAGCATGGCGAAGTGCTGCAACTCGTTGTGGCATTGATTCCACAAGTGGACGGACCATCTGTGGAGAGATGTTGACTCGTGCCGTCTGGTTAGCTACTCGCAGCTCCCTGATACTTACTGATTCAATATCTTGGGTGCGAATGGACCCGTAGACTAAAGATTAGGTAGACTGATATCGCTGGCTGCGCACAGCCAATCTCCGTATCCCAACATTGAGCTGCTTTTTTTTTTCAACACGTCTTGCGAAAAAGGCATGGNAAAGATTAGGTAGACTGATATCGCTGGCTGCGCACAGCCAATCTCCGTATCCCAACATTGAGCTGCTTTTTTTTTTTCAACACGTCTTGCGAAAAAGGCATAGTTTGGATTTTAGATTATAAGACTGATTTGTAAACAAATCCTTTGAGATGTATGTGTACTCCATCTGAGCAATTTGTAATCAAGTTTGATTAAATTAAAATCGGTATAGGTATTTTATTCATATAATATTGCTTGTCATTTAAAAATTAAGATATAAACAAACAATTTCATCACTGTTGACCATGTGACTTTGACAGTTGTGTATTATTGGGGTAGATCAATGTTGGGTACACGCGCAGAAGACGAATAAACTGTCCAAACACTTCAGAATACTCCTATAACCAATTCGGGACAAGTTAGGCCGATGACACGGTGAACTACCCTGCTGGAATATCGCCTCTTTGTGGGGGTATTTGAAGTCCATGAAGGGCTGCAATGCAGTGCCATGACCAGCACACACTCACACAACGCGATGTCCAAGCACAACTGATGCAGGTCAGCGCACTCCCAAGATGTAATGGTAAGGTAGTGCCAACGTCTATTACTTTTACATACTGCCTGCTCTCCCATTATTTTTGGCATGTCAGTGTATGTTCTTAACAGATAATTTCCTTGAATACAAAATCTTGTGTTAACAACGTTTAACTTACAAACTATACACTGAAATTAATTTTTTTTTTACTCTTTTTATTTTTTTTTACTAGCATTTATCGACATACAACCTTTATCTCTGTATTAAATCCGTTTTGAATGTAAAATTAATTTCTCAATTCATAGATAAAATATAAGAAAAAATTCCATTCTACTAAAAAACATAGTACGCTATGTTAACGAAAGTTCAGAACGCTTGTATGACGTGATTTATTTGCAAACAACTAAACTTACCACACGCGAGGCAATTTTTCAAAGGTTTTATTCGAAAGGTGTGAATGGACCGTGAACAGGCTATGTATATTATTGTACAAGTCACGCTGAGCCTTCGCTTAGACATGTATTACACTAAGGCATGGTATTTTAGACGAAGCGGTAGGCCTCTTGTCAAAACTGTTAATCGTGGTGGAAGGCTTGGAGAGAAATAGAGAGAGACAGGCAGAGAGGAAAGTTACCTCGTTCATGAAATAATTACAAATGTAATATAATTGCAAAAGTATGTTTTTTTTTTTTGGATATTTTTCTTTTGCGGCAATGTTTGTGTGTTTACTTCAGAACATGAATAGAAGAAACATAAATTTGCAGACACCGGAACGTTTTTTGTTTAATAAAGAAAAGGAAAACATATATTCCATAAGAGATATTTCAATGAAAAAGAGAAAATTGGCCTTATTGATTGGAAAAGTAAAATCAGTAGATGCTGAAATGGAAGATCACCGGACTATTGTGGGGGAAGTGATAGAGAAGGGATTGACTTAGTTGATAAGTATTAATGAGTTATTTACCTCTTTCAACTAAGTAATTATAAAATCTCTTGAGAAAGCATTAATATATTTTTTTACGCGATCATTAAAGAAAGGAAAGTAAAGCTCAAATTATTTTTAACAAAACTTAAAGTTAATATTTGTAAGAAATGCACAGTTATTTTCTACCTGGAAGGTTTATAAAAGTCAAACAATACAGTAATGCAATTTCTGGATTCGATACAGTAGAGTGCATTTTGGAATGCATGTTCCATTTCAAATAAAATATGTTCAGGCTATAGCATCTTGTTATACGTGATAAAATATACACTGAGCCAATATCTAGTTCGTAAATCACTATTATTTCAGTCACAAGCACATCTGTTCTCCGAAACCAATTTCCCCAGCTGTATGTGATGAAATATTTTGTGTGTTAAATGTGGTAACATTTTCTCTATCTGGAAACTTTCGCGCGCTAGATAGTGTGTAGAGGAGACTTCTTTCTCTTTCCTCCAGTACTCTACGGACTTGCCTTTGTTGACGTCTCATGAGATCTGACAATTCTGCCTCCTGTACATTTTAATTGTGTCCATGTGTCTTTGTACGGTTTTCACTTTTTAAAATAGTTTTGCAGGAGCTTGAATCTCAGACTTTATTATACCTCCTAGCACACATTTCCTGTTTTATAAATGTCATTTACATACATTTTGCCTTTGTTGGTAGATTAGTACGTTTTTCCCACCTCGACCTTAATTTAGTGCAATGTAAATAGTACACATAAATTTTGGTCTTAATAGTTTCTTCATATTTATTTCCAACTACATCAAAATTATACCATATTTAAGCCAACATAATAGTTCTAAGTAAGTGACCAAATTCTGTAGATGGACATAGCTGCTACTCCAAAAAAATTTTTATGAATAATAATTAGTTGTCAAGCGTTGTAAATTCTTTTAATGTGATCAAAAAATTTTGCTCATAAAAATACTTAATCACAAGTGAACTAAACCTATATTTTTTTTCAAAAGAAAAATAAATTAAAATGTTTACGTAAATTGCATACATTCTAGTCACAATAATACTCGGTTTTACGTATTGTGTAAAAAGCATTAATCCAAACAACAGGATTTTTACAGTAACGCTGGCAATAAGTCGTTAAATTATTTCATTCTAAATGCGTTCCTAACATACGGTCTATAATCTTACGCTTGATAAGCGTGTTTAGTTATTTATTAACGTATTTAGTTTAATAAAATAGTATTTATATTAATATAAGTAATTTTTTTCTATTACAAATCTTGTAAGCAGACGAACCGTAAAGGAATATTTGCAGAGGAGTTGAGAAATACCTTCAAATTACAGGCACTGGCACAAGACACGAATATTTTCAAGGCAAGAGAAAATTGCAGAGTGGAAACTCATTTCCTGACATAATTTCTAAACGCTCTACTGCATGTGCTGCATTTCTGACAGCAAGTGAAAATCCGTTCGTTGTCACCATGATCCCCTGCCTGCAGTCACTGTGATGGAATACCCTAGCTGTTGTTTGCGTGGGGGGGGGGGCGGATGTGCTGCACATATTTTATGGGCACTCGCTACGGCCAATGGTGAGCTCGGCGGGTGAGATCGATAACTGCGATAGGTAGCAGCACCGGCTATTTTTTTTTATTAATATTGAGGAGGAGGGGTTGAGAGGGAAGGGTGCCAGACCGCGGGCCGCGTGTGCCTGCCACCCTCGCCGTTAACAAGGGCTGCTGCTTTTGTGCCCCGGGTCAGAGGTCATGTTGTTTCATACGCAGACCACACACATCATAAATCTGAACCAGTAAGAATTCAGCCAAGTCAGTAAAATCCAGTAAAAATTGAGCTACTGATAATCAGTGGCAGATAACTAATTAATATTATGGATGAATTTCACTTATTGATTTGTGATTTCCGCTGGACGGCGAGAATTCTACTGCCATAAGTCAATTGTTCCCAGTTCATTTGCTAGATTTTCCAGTCAGCAGTAGCTTATCAATTGAGCATTCACTTTACACCATAAATTGCATATACGTTTTCAATATATTTTGTCGTGATTAACCTGCAACTGAAGTTTGTCGGTCGAATTTAGATGAATTCTGTATATGTTAACATGGTTTTAACCTTAGCGTGATTCTTACATTTGTAGCGGCAAAAAGTAAACTTTTGTAGAGAAAGATTACGACACAGGTAATACGCTCTTTATAGTCCCCCTTTCCCCTCCATATTTCCTCTAAAGTTACAGTAAACTTGTGACTTAACCGCAACCATATATATATATATACCAAGGAAATAACTGTGAGTAACTTATAAAATATGTTGTGGTTGATGAGTTCTTAACAACGATGTCTTGAGAGGCGATGAGTGTAAAATGAGGCGAGAATGGAGCAGCGCCGGAACGCAAATGCGGGAGAAACGGTAGAACCCTGAGAAACCCCGCCGACCAGCGGTGTCGTTCGCCACGATTCCTCCATGAGAAAATCCGGGAGTGACCCGGCCGGGGATTGAACTCGGTTTGCATTGGTGGAAGGCGAGCAGGCTAACCGTTCTGCCACCGCGGCCCCAATAAGATATGGAAAGGGAATAAACCAACAACTAATTAGGCGGTAATTTCGTATAGTTTTGTTACCGATTGGCCGGGAAAGTTATACAAGAGTGTACTTTTAATTGTAGGTTTTTCAAGACTAATTGGAAAATTTTGAAAACAGTAATTTTTTTCTCCTCTTGCATTGCGTATACTATATATCCAGAACTTGCATAAATTAACAGTGCCGCCGATCTAATCCACTAATATCCATTGTTCAATCGGAAGACACTGGAAAAATGTAAGAAACATAAATGCAGGATGTTTTCTTGACAATGCTACAAAATTTCAGGAATAATGGAGTGCAAAAGCATTATTCTGAGTCCACGAATACTTCAGTCAGAATTCATCAACAAATGGTTTTGGGATGCCTAGTAAAGTGGAATACGGAAACCGAAATATCACTTTCGTAGATACAATAATTCAGTTACCTGACGCCCTTCTCTTCAGGTGGAATATCAGTCTAATGATGTCGCAGGCAAGGCAGCTATGATTCTTGCCAAGATGTCCTTTTCGTTCTCCACAGGTTTCTTGTAGACGAGGCTTTTAATACGACTCTAAAAGATCCGGAAAGCTAGCTGGCCCGAGTCAGATCAGGAAAACTAGCTGGCGAAGAAACAGGACCTCTTCAGCGTTTCTACTGTCCCGGCGAAGTCTGATTACGCACTGAAGAGGATAATTCGCAAAATGATCTGGGACCCCATCATGCTGGATCCATATGAATTGACGAACATCGTGTAGGACACGTTCCAATAAATAGAGGAGTGTCCATGAAAAACACAGTGTACGCTACTGCAGTTATGGGGTTTGGAAGTGATAAGGATCTATTAAGATTTCATGGTGCTATGAGTCGTTAATTTAGGAGTTATCATCATATCAACCATAATGTGATATTAGGGACGAGCTAGTATGTGACAAACCAATGCATTTTAAGGTATTTGAATAAATTGAAACGTTAGTGGAGATAAGTACGATTATACACTGAAGAGCCAAAAAAACCAGCATAAGCGTGTGTATGCAAATAACATAGGTATGTAACCAGTCAGAGTAACGCGATGCGGTCGGCAGCTAGATCGGTTACTGTTGCTACAATGGCCAGTTATCAAGATTTAAGTGAGTTTGAACGTGGTGTTATAGTCGGTGCACGAGAGATGGGACATAGCATCTCCGAGGTAGCGATAACATTTTGATGTTCAAGAACGACCATTTCGCGAGTGTACCGTGAATATTGGGAATCCGGTAGGAAATCACATCTTCGACATCGCTGCGGCCGGAAAAAGATCGTGAAAGAAAGGAACAAACGACGACTGACGAGAATCATTAAACGCGAGAGACGTGCAACCCTTTCTCAAATTGGCGCAGATTTGATTTGTGAACTGCCCTGCAGGATTCAAGGTGTGGATTGCCTCCTGCATGCCTTCAGGCATTAGTCGAGTCCATGCCACGTCGTCTTGCGGCACTTCTGCGTGCTCGGGGAGGGGGCAGTTGGACCCTACACGATATTAGGCAGGTGTACCAGTATTTTGGCTCTTCAGTATATATCAGGCAACTGTTACAATCAGAATACTGTATGTAGTTGTGCGTGGTACCTACAATATATAATACGATAACCTAACTGACTAATATAGAGCCACGACAGTCACACCTTAGTTCGAAGTCGGAGGCTGAGTTGGACGTGGGGTGACGGCAGTCAGCACGTCAGTATTGTTGACGGCTCAATTGCTCGTCTTGCTTGGCCGGTGTCACGTAGAGAACAGACCCTGTTTAAGGTGTTCTGTTGGTCTGTAATGCTTCTGGGCCTCGCGTAATCGTGTCCTGCTTCCCAGTTCGGCGAATGAGACACTTGCAGTTTCAACCAGCAGGCTTGGGGAATATCGTCCCGAAATTTGTTGCCCACTGGCCTGATTACACTTCTATATGAGATGGTGCGTTCAGGCAGGCTGCCTAATTAAGGCCTGCCGACATCATCATCAAAAATGGGCAAGGCCCGCTCACGCGACTACTGCAGTGTTACTTGATGGTCCATCAATCTGCAGCGCAAGGGTTTACATACACTGAAGAGCCAAAAAAACTGGTCCATCTGACTAATATCGTGTAGGGCCCCCGAGCACGCAGAAGTGTCGCAAGACGACGTGGAATGGACTCGTCTAATGTCTGAAGGTATGCAGGATTCAATTCACACCATGAATCCTGCAGGGCAGTCCACAAATCCAATCTGCGCCAATTTGAGAAAGGGTTGTACGTCTGTCACGTTTAATGATTCTCGTCAGTCGTCATTTGTCCCGTTCTTTCACGATCTTTTTCAGCGATGTCGAAGATGTGATGTTTTACCGGATTCTCGATATTCAAGGTACACTTGTGAAATGGTCGTAGACGAACATCCAAATCTTATCGCTACCTTGGAGATGCTATGTCCCATCTCTCGTGCGCCGAATATAACACCACGTTCAAACTCACTTAAATCTTGATAACCTGCCATTGTAGCAGCAGTAACCGATCTAGCTGCCGACCGCATCGTGTTTTACTCTGATTGATTCCATACCTCTGCTATTTTCATACGCACGCCTATGCCAGTTTTTTTGGCTCTTCAGTGTAGTCCCATACACGACTGTTACAATTATAAAGCATCCTCCCTCTCGTGAAACAGGCTTCATTGGTGGAAAGCACGCAGTCAGGAATGTGATGGTCCATAGCACGGCGTTGCAGTAACGATTGAGTGAACCAGTAATCTGCCAACAGGACTCAAGGCGTGAACTTTCTGTGGACGTAAGGAATAGAGCTGCTGTCCCCACAGTACTGCACGCGACACCCATTGCACGTACTGCTGGTCGGATGATTATTGGTGGCTCCTCAGTCACGTGACCAAGCCCTGCTTGGTCGAAGTCGGGAGTCCTTGCAGTTCGTCTTCCTTCTCGGTCGTGGAGTTCAGTACTATTTCCTGTAACCGTTAGAAAAATCTTCAGTACCTGGTGGATGTGTGGCCAGACACAAACTTTCTGCTTTTCTGCTGATCACATTCTCTTGGCCGTAAACAAATATTATTTATGGAAGTTACGCATCCGAATACTTAGTTTCAGTCAAACTGATAAAACGCACACCTCTACGTGTGAACACAGATTGCGCTCCGAATACTCGTACCTCGTGACTAACAACGTCGAAATTTCATGTCATGTCATCAAGTGGTTTAGTGGATTTTCCTCTCCCTAGATTTTTGTCATGCACGCCTACATGTTGGCAGCGTTGCCCGATTTAACTGCGGCTTACTATAGGTAACAGTTTTGGTTTATATTTTACGATGGCATTTCCGTGCCGGGGTTCCTTGGCTCATATACCTACAATCCGTCGTCACCGAAATTGTGTAACTGTGGTACAAAAACACTCTGTATATTACCATTGTTGATTCATGTGTTAGTCTATTAGTCTATGAATCGATCGGAAATTAATTTAATCCATTTACAGTTGCAGCTTATTAACCCGTCATCTCAGATCCGGTGTACACAAATTAGTGCATGTGGCATACAACTGTAAATGTTGAATGGCACTACTGTGAACTGTGAAGCTTTGTGGCCAGTTATCTTCCCTGTAGGTAAATTATCAATTTGCCATGCTACTGCTTCAACTTATAACTAGATGTTAACGCTGTCACCGAAAATGAATCCTACAGATCGTTGGTTTTGGTAATAAAAGAAGTATAGATAATCTTTGTTACAGTATGACAGTATGTGTAAAAATGTTATTTGCAACACCTTTAACACAAATTAAAGTAGGCTTGAGAGCGTTAAGAAAGTACACCTTTAATGAAACGCGATTGGCTGTTCACAGTAAACTGAGCACTTTTTAAAGTCCTGTTTACGATCTGCTTCTAGAAACTTCGTGTATTCTTCCGCCGTGTGTTATATTATCGTTGCCACGGAACTGCTTGCTTTATTCATGCGTAGGTCGAGTGAAACAGTGAATATACTGGAAAAGTATATATTCTTACGATTTGATAACTTCTAAATGTATATGCAGTGGAAAAAAATATAACTACCTAAATCATTTCACTATTCTCAGACGTTCACCTAACACTTGGCATGGAACTACTTTCCCCCCCGTCATCACCAATTTACTGGACACTTGACAGGAAGTGTTCCCTTTAAAAAAAAATATGCAGGCAAGTGCAGTCATATTTTATAATGGTTTATGTCAAAAGTGCCTAAATAGCATTTAACAGTCTGTAAGGTACCGAGCTACACTTCATGGACTTAACACTTAAGTGAATGGAATTAATATAGAAGAAATGTGATTTATAACTGCATAATAAATAATAGTATTTCAACAAGCTGTTTTTCTGAACTTGTTGCCAAGTATACTTTCGTAACACTTAAAGTAAATTAGACCACGTTAAGCAAACTTTTTTCGAAATATATAAAGCTAATGCCATCCTTTGGTAAGCCAGCACTCCATATTTAATGCTTTTTTTAACGCAATTAATTTTTAAGTTTAATATAGCAAAGTATTAAACATGCAATATAACACTTGTAATGTTCTAGAATAAATTCGGCTGATACTTATTAAATAATCTTTTCTATAATGTGCAACGGTTTCTTACCGTGAGGGCTTACACCGACCAATGAGATCATGTGAGTGAGACAACCAGCAAAGGACTAGGGTTTATTCACTCAGGTTGGGGAGCTTAATGTTTTTAGTTTGGCAAACTAAAATTTTTTGCTACTAGGTAGGCGTTAGTGTCGCATGCGTACCAGATTTTGTCTGGTCTCTAAATTAAAAAACTAATTAATTGCAATAATCGTAAATCAAATATAAAATAAGTAAAATCTTTTTTTATCATTTTTTACGTAAATTCAAATTTTAATTAAAAGTGGCCGTTTTGGAACACCGCGCAACTAGCGGCGGAGATTTTCCCTATGCCAAACTTTCCCACAAGTTAACTCGTTTTGTTTTCCTAACTTAAGAATAATGAACCTTAATAGGACTAAGGGTAGTAGGAACGCCTCGAGCAAACGCACTGGCCAATGGCAACGTCCGCCACATTTCCCGAATGCGAAAAATCGTATTCTCCCTCGGGGATCGAACCCGAGTCGTTGTAGTGCGAGGCGAGTAGTCTGACTTCTTTACTACGCCACTGCGACCTTGAAATGTATGTAGTTGTAGTGACATACTCTCGGCCAGACTTCTGCTATCATCTCCAGAAGTTCTTCCAATTGGCGACTTCCTTCTCGAGCCAAATACCTGCATTGAGACACGCCACGTAGTTTCATAAGTTAAACGTTTTGCAAACCCCTTTGTAAATCTCTTCGCTTTGTGTTATTTTCATAAGACATTACTGGAGACGAGATTATATGGTCAATAGCGATAAGACCGGAATAACATCGAAATGCATGATAATACACCGCATAACACCGACGTTTAAGTGAAGATAAAATTATAAAACCAAATTAACAAAAGTACCCTAATTTATAAAAAAATTAAAAAAATTCAATATCTTCTAAAAATTATATTCCGAATATTTTGTTAGATAGTGAACAAAGAAAATTAAAATTATTTAGAAATCTCAATGTTTGTAACAGAAAATATTTCGACATCTGAAATGTCATATGCTTTTGTTATTTCATTTCCAATAAAATTCTTACTCTTGATTACATAATTTTTTATGCTTAATACAACAAACAATATGTGTTTAAATATGATAATTTTTGTCAACTTTATAGAGCGTTTAGAAGAATAAAAACAATAACACTGACATGTAAAATTTTTAAACCGAAATTGAGCTAAAAATTAAATTTATAAAATCTTGCCACTGCATATTACAGACCATGCTGAAGTAGTTCGTGAACTACAGTGTCCAAAACTTACATCCAAAAGTGGCACACAAATCCCTAGCTTATCAAGAATTTGGACTCGGGCAGTGTTCGAATCAGCAGATTTTGTTAAAACAATGGTGACGTGACCCGTTTTCGTATGCAAAAATGTTGACGTATTAGGTAATTTCGTATTTCTTTTTTTTTCTCTGTGTGTGTATGTATCGAACCCTTACGAAAATATGGAATTACAAAATCGCCACCATATTTGTTTTCATCTGGAGTCTGCATATTAGTTTAACCTATAAAATATACACAGAAATGTATAATTAACTTAATTTGGAATAAATAACTGTGTTTTGCCATCGTAATTAGTGCGTCAAATCTTTGACACTTGTAAGTTTGTTTACAGTTACGGTAATGTATTTAAACAATTTATATCATTCTTAAAATTTTCTAATTAAAACAACATTAAGGTGGTTCCAGTATTATAAAAAATAAACATATTTATTCAATTATTACTTTTCCACTAAAATATAATTTCCTAAGAAAATTTTGATTTGATGTTTTTATTATTGAGCGAGTTATTATCTACACCCAGCATCCGAATAGAAACCCACCAAATCTCAAATGACTAAATAACACAACGTTCATTTCGAACAAGGCATCAGGAACTCGTGATTTGAAATAGTGCCTTAGCAACTGGCCCCAAATGTTTATTATTCGGATAACTATCAAAGTGAAAGATGTAGAGTTTCCACCAAACTTACAAAAATTACAAATAGTGACACACGCACGTCTTTAACACATTAGCTCCTGGCATTGCAACCCAGGATATTTACGCAAGGAAAATTCTTGAATGTGCCAAAAAAAGTCAAAATATTTCTATCGCGAACGCATTTCAGTTTATAAGCACGATCGTTTGTTTTTTCATATAAGTTTACTCAAACATACACGCAGGATTGGTGGTAAAACTCTCTTGTAATTCGATATGCGTGTACTTAAATACTAACAGTGTATTAAATTCGTAAAAAAAAAAAGTGAAATTAAATCATTTACGTGCTAACAACTCACTGACGCTTTCTTTCGTCAGTGCCATTATTTCACCAGTTTCTTGGCGGTAACTTAAAAAGAAAATAAGGATAACCTAATGATTTTTTACTTATTTCCTTTTCAACGAATTGCGGTTTTAATTTCCCGCTTAGTCTCAATTCGGCCGAGAGACGAATAAAAAGATGTGTCCCTTCGGTAGTTATAAAAAAAATACTTAACGCTTGAAAGGAAACGTTATGCTTAATTAAGAAACAAGCACTTGTCTAATAAAAGAAGTTTGGTTAAGCAAAGCCTGACGGGATGAAATATTATATTCTTGTCCTTCTGCCAGCCACGAAATATTTAACGAGCGTGATGAAGTACACAAGTCTATTTTTTTTAACATAATTATATTTCTGCAAGCATTTTCTGCTGAGAAAAAAAAAACGTTATCAAGGTGTATTACCTTCTCTTTTATTACCTCTAGCTCGGTGGCGCAGATTTCACTAGGGACCGCGCACATTTCCGTACTTCAGCATGACTATGCTTAGTAAAAGGGAGATTCCTAATTTGAAAGCATGTTTGTGTCTCACGCCCCGTGAAACGCTACCGACAAATTAAGTTACTCTTTTCCAGAACGTAAATTTAAAACTTGGAAATATTAAATTAAATTTTTACCCCCATAGTATTTTAGCGTTCTTAATCCTTTTTTTATGCAACCACAACAATTTTTCACGTGCGAATTTTTAAAATATAAGCTAAGAGAAAAATGGTTATTTAACACTTGGTGCCCATTGCACGATAAGTAACGAAATAGTATTACGTTACTCGTTAACAGCCTAGCTTCAAACTGTTAAGTTAATTTCATACATTTTTGGATGGATCTCAAGGATTATGCTGGATGTGACTGAATCATGCCGATAGTGTAAAATTAACTTTGCCTTTGGCCATGATCACCTGATTCATACGTCAGTCACGTGAAAACTTTGGAATTATTAGAAAAGTAAATATTTTACAAAGTTACTAATTCTTACTATTATATGCATTGTGATAAAAAAAACCAGTCATTTCAATATCCGCAAATGTTCACCTAGCACGTGTAATTCAATGTTAAGAGGAATATGTAACAGCGCGTGTTCAAGTTCAAGAAGCGAGGGAGCTATACGGGTGAAACTAACACGCTCCCCTAGCGCCTCGTCGCCCCTACGCGCAAGGCGTGCAGTGTTTCCGTCGTGATGCTGTACTGTGCAGATTAGATCTGTAAAAGCAGGACTTTATTACACGTGATGAAAGACCACAGATTAAACCACGTACGTAAAGTCGTACTTTGCTCTTGCCGCTTAAGAAAACTGCAAAAGTAAGCTTTAAAAATGCGATATTTGACTATTTTCAATAATTTTGTGCTCCGTTAATACACTTAATACAATAAAAGTAATAAAACATAGGCATATGTAATTTTTTTTTATTTTACCTTTCCTAGCAAAAATTTGTATTTGCAGAATGTTTATTTACCGAGATGTGCGTATTCGCGCAAATAACGAATTCACAGAAAATTTTTAAGTACATACTCCTCTTATGGCATGGAATTCCCCACCCCCCCCCTCCTTTTCCGAGGTCGTTACCGACTCAACTGGGCTCATGGGAGTCAGTGTGTTCTTTCAAATATATGCAGATGGGGGACAGAGACATAACCCCGAAAAGCGTCTTATTAAGGCTATTTGCTCTCCTGAAGGAAAACATTCTCGCAACATGGTATACTAGTCCCCTTCTAAAGTAATTCCTAAGGGCGTTCCCGCTTTGCAGCTGGGATTACATAACAAGATGTTTCAAATAAAAAGCAAGTAATATTTATTATTCAGTTTACGGTGTCTAGCGCACAAAATAACGATATCGTAACAGCAGCATAATGTGTCGTTATCATTACGTAACTTNCTCCTGAAGGAAAACATTCTCGCAACATGGTATACTAGTCCCCTTCTAAAGTAATTCCTAAGGGCGTTCCCGCTTTCCAGCTGGGATTACATAAGAAGATGTTTCAAATAAAAAGCAAGTAATATTTATTATTCAGTTTACGGTGTCTAGCGCACAAAATAACGATATCGTAACAGCAGCATAATGTGTCGTTATCATTACGTAACGTCAGGCTTATAACTGGGCTTATGACATCCATCTCGTCGTCAATTTCGTTACGGTAAAATATAAACGGATTTAAAACAATATTGTCAATCATGTTATCGAAATAAAGTGCTTAACGTAAACTAGAGTTAACATTCAAATTTTCCAATGTTTCCGAGTATTTCAAACATGAAATGATTAACTAAGAATTAGAATGTACTGTAACGTGCATAAACATTTTAAATATATATATTAAGCTTCACATACAGCATAAGCTTTCAATATCTGTAAAATAAAATAGTTCCAGGTCTTAACGTCGACTTAAAAGTGCTAGGTAATAATTTGTGAATAGTGAAATAATGATTTATTTTGCTTTCTGTTTTAGTGAACACAGTGTAATTATTAGTAAATTTGTAACATGTTTATTTTTATGATAACACAATTTTACTTGACCGATGCAAGAATAAAGTGGCCAGGCCCAAGGCAATGTTAATTTTACATACGGTGGAGGAATACACAATGTGCATTCAAGTAGATCTAAAGCAGTGCTTTCAAAAGTGCTCAGTTTACCGTAAACAGCTCATAAACATGCAAAGTAAAAGCGAATTATTTAACAATTTCTACAATTGGCGAATTTCTGTAGCAAGATCATCGCTTGCAACCGGTTATTTGTGAAACGTGTATAGGAACCAAAAGCGATGACACCTTTTATTGACTGCTGCAGTTTGGTTTCGCTATGTCTTTATTTCAACTGTCCAAGCAGATCTCACCAGTTGTGCCAAAAACTGTGTCTGTTATTGGTTCGCCGTGTTAGAGGATGTAGCAATCTTAAAGTTCGCCAATAACATCAGCCATTCTATTGGATAGTCTAAAACAGTTCACCATGTTCAGTTGTGTATTTTATGATGTAGTTGTTTCTTTCGGCCATACCATATATTCTGAGGATATATTTTTTATTCGTATGTTTTTTCTTACTGGTGTAAGGAATAACATTTAATATATACGTGTAGGACGTTTTATAACAGAACATATATTACAAAAATGTTGTACGTATGGTACATGTGAACCGTTTTTAAGGCATTAAGTTTGGTACTATGAAATGTTTTTTAACATTTTCCTGATAAGGGAATTTTATGCCTGAAGTCATTAAGGTATTTGAGTTACTAGGTATACAAATACGAACCCCAGGTAAGACATGGATATAATTTGCCATTATTATATACAGGTTAAAATAATTTAATGTTATAAGCGCCACGTAATTTAGTTACCCCAATAAAATCGGAGGCGTTGGTAAATAAAATGTAACGAAAAAAAAAACATTTCACTACGTAAATTATACTTATTTAATTTAACTAAATATACACAGAGAGAAAGATAGAGATATATATATAGAGTTATATTCCAAGCCGCATTCTGGCGATACGTTTGTGCTGGTAGGTTAATTTTCCTATCAAAGGTGTGCATAATTGATGCCAATAACCCACGAGTATAAATTATCTGAAATGCGTGCTTTAGTTCAGTTTTGTTTTACATTTCGTGATTGGAATTGCTGGCCAGAGTACGAACCCGTTGGAAAGGGAAAACATACACGAGAGGCAAATTAAAATGTTGATGCAGAGTAATGAATTCCTAATATTTTAGTAAATGCAGGCAATCCACATAATGTTTAATAAATAATGGCTGCAACAAAATATATACGTACATTCAATAATTAATTTTTTGTTTAAAGTAATGAACATATATATATATATGGAATAATTAAATTTAATAATTATCACAGTTCTGTTATACGGAAAAAAGTTGTCGCGTGAAGCACAGGTGAACACAGAGCCATGGAATATACACGAGTCAAGGCAAGTCAGGATGATAAAAAAAAAAAAACAAATTTTCGAGAAGTTTGAAAGTATTTTTTGCTGGTAGTACGTCGAAACGCCGTGTTTTTAGTTATCTGGAGCTCTGACACGGTAAAACAGATGGATCACGTACTTATAACTGCTGCACAGACGTATAAATATTTTAAGGAAAATCTCGTACTATTCATTGAAACGAACAAGGTGCAAGCTTTACACATTTAAAAGCGAATTTCGGGGAATTTCCCTGTCACTGAAAGGAAATGTCAATCGTACACAAACATTGTGGCCGGTTCACACTGCAAAAAATGTTTTGGTAAACACAAAAAGGTTTTTTTTTGCAGTGATTACTAAAGTCTTTCTTAGTATGTTACAAAATGGCGCTTAATTTACAGTCTGTTACGAACGTCTTTCTTACAGTTATTGTATGTCAATTGTGTTCACTGCAAAATATTACAGAGTAAACAGCGACGAAGTAATGTCTCTCTTATACGTAAAAATACGCAAAAGCGCCTTTCGTCCACCATAAAACTATGGCGAGGAAAATCGCAACAAAAAAAATATTCTTTCGTGTGAGTAAAAAATTCAATCCAGTGGTTTGTTTTTTTTTTCCTGACGATGTTTCGCTTAGCCGTTCAAATGCGTCGAAAACTCGCCAGTGTTTCAAGGCACACATTGCGCTCAAATGTTCACCACTCAACAGCAATTTGGCATCCTCCGCAGAAGATATCTTTCACGTGGCTTCGCACGTCGAGGCTTCAGGTTCGAAGCCGAGATAAACCACGAACGCGTGTGTGTTGCGTTCTTGGTGCCAGTATGCGTTGCGCTTAGTGAGTGAGTCGAAACCCCATTCACTTTCGGGCTGCGCTTGAAGACTTAACGCACCTCAGCATGTATTTGAAATGTCTATATTGGTTCTTGAGGATCTACTACCTGTAACTAGGGGCAGTGATATTTGGCGCAAATATTTCGAGACATTATACAGTCCAAAGCACTGTAGGATCGTCCAGCTTCTTTGATTGGCTGAAACATGTTCTGGCCTCGTGTTAACCGTTTGCGCACGAATCACGAAGGTTCAGTGTCGGAGTTACTTAGTCCTGAGTGGCTTGGTCAAAGACGGACACGGCACCAGCAGCCAATGGAGGTATAACAACAGCTGAGGTGTGTGTGTAGTATTGAAGTCTACTGTCTGCTCCGATTTTTACGCGAAAAGTCACTGGGCCCTACTTATAACACGGCTCGTATAAAATTTTTTGAAGAAAGTTATTTCTTGTAAATTGGCCTAATAAGGCGTAAGGAAGCTTTGATTTTGGTCTCAGTACCCGCTACTTCATTGGCTAGACGCCAGCCAATGGTGAACGTTGTATGGCATAGTTAAGCGTGTTGTGGTAGTTTGCGCCGCTAGGACGGTCGTAAGTATAAATACGTAGACTTTGCAGAAACAGCGTTCCTGCGTTGGCGGATATAAGCGAATCGTTTAACGTCTCTACTCTCTTGAGTACCGACAAATGTGTACTGAACAAAAAAAATTTTAATAAGCAAAATAAGTTTAAGATAGATCCTACCTGCGATCGCCGACCAGCTACGAGAATTATCCCCTTATGTTGCAAGTAACCCCGTAATTTCTCTTCTTGCAATGAACCAATGTTCTTCGCTACGGCGTGCTTGTTTCGACGTAGTTTTCGCTTAGACAAAGCAAACAGTTAACTATGCATATCGTGTTCATTGTAAATGGTAAGGGACATTGGGGAAATGACTATTTCTAAAAGTGAGTTGCTCGTTTTGAGTTACTTGTCAAGAAATAAAATGCATCAAACTGGGGTTAATTTATTCAGTATTTAATGCTGAGAAATTTTGGCAGATCGAGAAACACATCACAGCAAAAAATTTCTTCAAGGAAAATAACGTTAAGTAAGACAGCATCGTTAGTCCCTACCACGTAATTAGGGGTGAATTTATGAAGGTGACACAAATCTTGGATACATTTTGAGAGCTGTTGTATCGAATTTAATAGCAAAGAATATCGATTTATTACATGTAAATCGCTGTTATTTGTTTATGATATTAAAGGAAGCATGGAAAAAATAAAACTATGCCAAGAAATAATTAAATATTTAGAAAGTCAACCCTTCTATTTTTTTTTCTTAAATTAAATCTGTAAGTAATATCACATAATTGGAAATACTACAAAGCTTCATCATTACTACATGTCGCTTTCTACATCAACAGCAGCACGAAAATAAAGTTTCCAAACGTAACAAGAGACGCGGTGGCCAAGCGGTTAGCCTGCTCGCCTCCTGCCTAGGCGAATCGGGATCAATCCCTGTCCGGGTCACTCCCGGATTTTCGCAAGCGGGAATCGTGCCGGACGATGCCGCTGTTTAACGGGTTTTCTCACTTAATTTCACCCTCAATACCTCTCTGTTAAGAGCCACTCAAATCTCTCATCTCAACTCAACTACAAATGTGACAGGCATATGCAAGCGTCGAAGCAACCCTCCTGGAAATTGTAGACACGAGTTTGAGAATACCGAGCTTTCTTCATTACAACATTCTCCCTTACTATATTTCATAAAAACCCGTATATTAATCCAAATAATAAAACAAATTTCACACGTACAGAATATTTACATTACTTGACGCTAGTCTCGAGCTATGTAGAGTAAAATCACAAGCCAACTTCTTGTGCAACATTTTCGCTGCGTTTGACAGCGTATATAAAATGGCCCAATCAGCTTACGGCGCCGAAATTCGCCATTGCCTGGCGGTTGGGGAGAGAGGGGGCTATTCGGCTCGCATTATGCATCGCAAAAAGCTGGTAACGTGTTTCCGCGTGAAAGGCGGGAGCGGTTATGAAGGGCCGGTGTTTATATATTTTTTTTTACCCAGCCGAAAAGGGGATGGGTTAAAAAAAAATAAGCGGTAGCGCCGCGTAATTTAATTCGCCGTAACGAGGGTAAATGTTTAACCTCGCGTAGGCAAGCCTTACCGACTGGCATGCCCAGGGTTAGGGTGCGGCGGAGCGCATGGACCGTCGAGGGGGTGTGTCAATGGCCGGAGGGAGGGCGGGGATGAAGTAATCAGTTCATGAGAGTGGCTGGAGGGAGGTGGTGGGGGGTAGCTTTTGTACACTCCGCTCGCATTTACAGGGGACCTGGCTGCAACCAGGAAAAAGCCGCATGTTCGAACGAGCCCGATGTTCAACCCCTTTAGGCATAGACGTAAACATGTAATCTTAAACCCAGCGGCGTGTGGTGAACTGTCTCAAGGTAAGCTGTGTTTCATTCAGTGATATACCTAATCGTTTGCTAGTTTACACATCGGCTACTTAAACGCAGTAGTGCACTTGACGTCACAGCAAGTGTGTAATGGGTGCCTCGCCGCTCTCTCGTGAGTGGCCGCAATACATTATGTTTCTCGCGGCTCCACTTTCGTTACTGGTTCCTGCTGCGTGCGCCGAGTGGGTACAGCAATGAGCAAGCACCAGCTGACCTTGCAACACTTCACCACACGCTACTGAAGACGACCTATTCTTACACACGTGTAGGCAATTTTTGGTCTGTACTGCACACTGCGAAATTCAATGACCAATGGTATTACATATTGGTAAATTATTTGGAAACCATCTTACTGGTACAGGTCATAATCGGTTCATATAACTGTAGCCGAACATATGGCCTACAGCTCACTGTCTGGGACGACGAAACAAGTGTTTTGTCGAATTAAGTAAAGCACGCATCATAAAATCTTTTGTTTGCAAAACGTGAAACCGTAAATTATAGTGGGTCTGAAATGGTTAAGACTCTCTAACGAACAATTTTTTTTTGTTTGGAACTGTACTAGTGTCAGTACGTCACAGAGTAAATANAATGGTTAAGACTCTCTAACGAACAATTTTTTTTTGTTTGGAACTGTACTAGTGTCAGTACGTCACAGAGTAAATAGGAATACAGAGGTGAAAAAGCTGCTTATTCAGCGAACTCCAATCGCACACGCCACCAATATGGCGTCACTAGCCGGCAAAATGTCGGAGATCTCCGTTCGCCAATCAGCGCTTGTGACTTACTGGCCAGCCAGTAGCCCAGCCAATAGAGCACATAACGCAGCACGCGGTAGCCAATCAGACACACAAGGCCCGTTCCCAGAGCCTCACACAACCAATCACAGAATGGGTACGCCCACACAAAGGAACCGAGACCCCAGTTCGTGTCTATTTATCTGTTTCGTCTGTGGTAACGTTCTGCAGAGAGACGAAATGGCGTGACGGTCCATCTGACGTGGGCGTGTCCNATGGTTAAGACTCTCTAACGAACAATTTTTTTTTGTTTGGAACTGTACTAGTGTCAGTACGTCACAGAGTAAATAAGAATACAGAGGTGAAAAAGCTGCTTATTCAGCGAACTCCAATCGCACACGCCACCAATATGGCGTCACTAGCCGGCAAAATGTCGGAGATCTCCGTTCGCCAATCAGCGTTTGTGACTTACTGGCCAGCCAGTAGCCCAGCCAATAGAGCACATAACGCAGCACGCGGTAGCCAATCAGACACACAAGGCCCGTTCCCAGAGCCTCACACAACCAATCACAGAATGGGTACGCCCACACAAAGGAACCGAGACCCCAGTTCGTGTCTGTTTATCTGTTTCGTCTGTGGTAACGTTCTGCAGAGAGACGAAATGGCGTGACGGTCCATCTGACGTGGGCGTGTCCATTCTCTGATTGGCTGAGCGAGGCTCTGGAAACGGTACTTGTGTCTGATTGGCTACTGCGCCCTGAGGAATGGACCGTACTGGCGAGGCCACCGGCTGACAAGTAGGTTACCAGGCTGCTCATTGGCCAACGGCGTTCCGAAACGTTGCCGGCCAG
This sequence comes from Clitarchus hookeri, assembly GCA_002778355.1. NCBI lineage: Eukaryota > Metazoa > Arthropoda > Insecta > Phasmatodea > Phasmatidae > Clitarchus > Clitarchus hookeri. Next base: position 266,396 of record NQII01001611.1, read on the forward strand.
TAACGCCATTTTGCTGGCGTGTGGGGCTGGAGTTAGCGGAATGATCGGCTGCTCCAGCTCTGTATTCTTAACTACTCTGTGCTTCCGTCGTATGTCGGGAACCAAAAAAATCTTCGTGGTTGATGTGTTGGCAGCAGTTACTGTTGGAATCTGGTCTCAACAACGAATGATGTATCTCAACGCGTGAAGGGCAGCCTACAGAATAAAACATTTACCTAGTCCATTCGTGTGTTTCTTCACACTTGTTGAAACAAACCTTTGGAAAATCACACCATATATGACATGTTTGATTGTTTCCTAAATATGCCATGGATTATAAGCATTTTATACTTCTGTCAAAGTAGAAGTACCTTATTTTTTTATTAAATTAAACCTTTAATTATATAATATCTGTAAATTATTATATTTCATTTATAATTAATGCGATTAAAGACAAGAGAAGACATATATATTGTTATAGCCTAGTAATAAATACTTCTCATATAAAATATTACGAAACTGAGTCCGCAAGAATGCGGTGCGTTGTCCCTCTCACGTAATTTTCTAGACTTAGTAAACCTTCGTTTGCGGGAGGTTTTTGGGGATGGATTTGTTCCGGTGGTGAAACATTCCCAAATGTAGGAAATTGCACGTGCGTTTAATCAGCAGGTGCATCCGAAACATTGTTAGCTCCTCTTTATTAATATTCTTGAAAGCTTAGTTATCAGCTTTAGTATTTGAAACTGACTTGTTTTAATTTCAGCGTCCTCCCCCCCCCCTTACCATTTTTGTTCCCCGCGTCTATTAAAAAAAATAACGAATTAATATTACAGCTATGTTCAGTTACTATAAAATTCTGCATGTGCGTTTAAAAATTCTCTTTATGCCCTGAAATTGCGAAGTGGATATTTGTTTACGCTCAGAATAAACACGGAGAAAATAAAATCCTATTGAATTTTTAACGCACTGTCTAAACCGGCAACATGAAAATTTTAACTTTTCTTGTTTAATTCGTCTACACCCCACAATTTCATAATAAAAATTAATCACTTCTTGGATAGACTAAGCATGTATAAAACAACTGTCCACTCCACATACCACCAAGTCGAACCAGATTAGATTCGTAGTGGGGTCACCCTGATTTTCTCATGTGTTGACGTTGGCCGGCAGGTATTCTCGGGGCATTCCCATTTCGCCCTGCCGTGGCATTCCGCCACTGCTCCAACGTCGCCTCGTTTCACTGGTGCTCAAGACCTCAGGGCTACGCACCGAGCAATCACCTGCGTACAACACCACTGTCCGCTCTAATTTCTGTGGGACTTCGCTCACAACATTCGTTCCTAATTAACAATACACGAAAGAATTTTCAATTTTTTATTTCTTTGTTCGTGTAAGAAAACATCTCTCGCATTTCTTGATCTGCGATGATGTTTGCGACTGAGGTTATAAAAACTTAATTAGACAACGTGTTTCAGGGTTTAACGCCCGAGTAAACCAAATGCTTTTGTGTGATATTCAGATGTTACTTAAGGCCAGTTTAGATTGTAAGTTTTATTTGGCGTTTCATTGATTGTAACAGTACTAATGTTTATTCAAGTTATAAATAATTTTTTTTTACATATCAAAGGATTGGTTTGTAGATAAAAGACACGCAAACATGAGATCACATCCATATTTGAGCGCATGGTTTTAAGAGTGTTCACTATTATTTCGGAATTACGCCCTATTACTGTCACTTACTCCTGTTGAAAGTATTATTCTGAGGTAATATTTTAGAGTTATGTTGTATGATCGCGAGTCAGTGATAGAGACGTGCAGGAAATAAATATCAGCATGACTATTCTTTATTCGATGGTCGCTGTCCAAGATTTAAAGCGATGGGTAGAGATGATAATGAATATAGAAAATGTCGGAAAGCCTGTTAGATTTCAACGTCCTATGCACATGTCTGTAACATATTTTTTTCCTCGCTGGCTGTAGTGCATGGGAGGTGCTATGTTATTGTTTGACTTGCCCAATGAGAACTGCCGTTGCTCCAACAAATAGCGCGTGTGCCAGACAATCGTGAAACCTTCAGGAAGCCGTAGAGATCGGGCGAGTATTATTTTCGGGAGGAATCACAATCTCCAGTGATGGGTATGTGGGTATGTTGTGCAATTTCGTCTCCTTTTTTTTATATTTTTTTACTAACTTCTCTAAAACAAAGTGTTATATGAGCCCGCGGTAGGGACGAGAGTTAAGTGCGTCTCAGGGCTAAGCCCCATACGCCTACAAGGAATGGAGAACCATGCAAGGAGACATGCATCACGGCAAAGAGGGATTGGGCTGCCATTGCCAGATTGTGGACACGAGAACCTCCCTAAGTGTACTTATAGCTAAACTATATTTAGAAGAGAAAGGGAAAAACCGGCATAGTCACCGTAAAAACCCTTTCGACAGGAAAGAATAAAAAAAAATTGCTTCAAGCATTATCATATTTAACAGAAAATGCTACAGGAGACAGAGGATAGGAATCATGCTCTTTATTATGATAGGAAAAGTGCTAATAGAGAGGGGTCTGGTCATCTTTCTTTCGTTTGGCGCTGGTTTAACCAGAGTAACACTTGCGCACCACTCTGGTGGGGGGAGGAGCGCTATGGGGCAGCCCCCCCCCCCCTCCGAAACAGAATCCCCAGTAGATCCTGAATCTTAAACGTAAAATATAATTAGGTGTCGGTGAGTGCCAGCAAGCTAGCACAAACCGACTTTTTCATAATCCTTCACAAGATGGTAATTTACCTGAAAGAAGAGGTTAATATTAATCTAATTAACCTAAACTAAAATTAAATGCTCGAGGACTGTTCAAGTACTATGAGTCAAGACTCTTAGTAGACTTGAGATGAATTAAACTAAGATAGTATATTATATGCAGCCTGTAGCCATCGGTAGGATTACTCTCGTACGCCTGACTGAAGGTCAGAAACACAAACATACAGCTGCTATTAATTAATTATATTATTAAATATGTACTTATCTTGTAAAGAGTAATTGTAATTTTATACTAACATATTTACCCTAAAAGCTGTGCTGAAGCTAACATAATAAGCCTGGCTGTGTGTTACACGCAGGGCTAAGGGGGCCTGTGCGCTAGAAGCGATTTAGGCAGCTTATAGCGCGATTTCGTCTCTGTGTTTGCTGGATTGTTACATATTGGAATCTTCTAACGTAAACAATTCATAATTTTGTCTTAACGCAGTTCTTCAGACAGTTTCATAGTATGTAATATCTAAAAACTAAAAGTATATACTTCCATGTGGAATGCTAAGCTGTCCCGACGACGAAGCTGAGATTGTGGAATCTGACATTCGCGGGAACTAGGATTTGTATTTCGGTTTTCACCGCGGTCAAATACCGAAATATTTTTTGTTCACGACTGCCGTGAACTAACTCGGGAAGGCGTTCAGTACAGCGCCATCGAAGCATGTGCAAGGAAATCATTACGTCCGAAAATCATTCCGAAATATTTTTTTTTTCAAATCGTTTCTCTGTATGCATGCGTGTTTTTGCCTACAGCAGAACTGTTGAGTTAATATAGTATTTCTTTAAATAGTCCTAATTAAATACAACATTTGATAATTCAGTACCATCTACGAACAAGCAAATCAAAATCGAAGTGATTTATGGTGGCACCGGTGTAATGGAATTATATTCGGAATTTAACGGGACTTTCTCAAAAAGCATACGCTGAAAATAAAATTGTACTAAACAAATAACACACAAAAATGAATAAATTATTACAATCCAGTAAAGCTTAAGAAAATAGGAACAGTAAAATTGTATAAATCGAATACCTTACATCCAAATAGATATAAAAAAAATTAATACGGAATGTCTAGTTGTGAGCAGTCCAACTGTCTGAAAATTCTAAAGGAAAATGTTTAAAGTTTGTACATGCTAAAGTGATCACTTCTGAAATCAATCTTTGAGAAATAATCACTGCCCATTCCTACATACATGACTGGTAAGTGGGCTTCTAGTTTAGTTGGTAGCCTGTTAATTTAAACAGTCTGACAANGCCCATTCCTACATACATGACTGGTAAGTGGGCTTCTAGTTTAGTTGGTAGCCTGTTAATTTAAACAGTCTGACAGTTGCCGTATTGAGAGTAATATGTAAATGTACGGGTGCTGAAATCAAAGTTTCTTGTTTTATCAACATGAGAGCAAGAATTTTCATATTACTAACACATCCGCTTTTCTATAAACGCAACGGGGTCCACCTAGATCAAGCTTGAATAATGTGAGTTAGTGCGCGGCAATTTTAACCTTAGCGGAAGAATACAAAGTGAGAGGGAAATTATCTCCCAAGCAGGGCTTTCGAAAGTGCTCAATTATTCTTGAACATCCTATAACATAGAAAATCAGAAAAAATTTCAGGGAAGCAAAGACATAGTAAAAGTCAAACATTAGGAGGTAAACAGCCAAAACTACTGGTAGTCTGTGTAAATCAGCTTCTTCTTTACGATATTCGGACCCGGGTTTTACACAATCTTGTGCGTGGTTCACGGGAGGGTTGTTTCTAACTGGTCCTGTACGCTGCGAGGGTCAATGCCCAGCCATTTACCCAATGGCTACTGATTTGTAAACCGAGCTACTGTTACAAGTCGCCAGATGCGTATCAGAGTTAGTGAGGGGCGGAGGTTTTAACAAAAAATAAAGGAGCTGAATTTAATTTCTTCATTTATTTAAAATGTTATAAAAATACAAGCAGTTATTATTTACGACATTAAATTGCCCATTTCTACTTTTCCAGTCGTCATCCTCTCAGTGAGTCCTATTTTTTTTTAATGAAAATCGCAATTATTATTATAGTCATTAGCGCCGTCTTTATACTAGCCACAGACCCTGAATCCTCACTTATCATTCACACGTGTACGCCCAAAACGACCACCGTCATACATTGAAATAATTCAAAATATCTGCCACTCACGCATCCAGTCCCACTTTACTACAGTCGGGCCCGTCATTCTCTTTAAATGCCTGACGCTCTCCGCGTACACTCTCTGACCACTGTCGTCGCTCGTCGCTCCGGTGGCGCCATGTGCCTGGCTCCAATAACCGTCCACGCCGTGGCTAATATAGCCCAGTTGGCCTGGCCCAGAAGGTTCTTCGCGCCCCAAACCACGCCGATGGAGAGTTTGCGTTATTACCAGAAGATTCGCCGAGCCATTATCTCAAGATGTTTAATCTTCCTAACGAGGGGGTTGCACAAGACCCTGTGCCTTATCGCTGCACGCGGTGGCTCGTTTTTAAAATGCACACGCTTCTCCTCCTACCGGTGATGCACTTGAAGCGTTGCGCTTCTAACGCCTAAGGGGGAAGGCAGGGAAATGGCCGCAGAGCGACTGCATGCGAAATTATGAATGGTTTATATTACTACTGCAGTCCACAAAGCTGGCATCTTATTGGTTGTAATAATTGAATAAGTACTGTATCGGCTTAAGTACAACACGCATAAAGAAATTCTTATATGCAACATCTGAAACCATAAATTATTGTAAGAGTAAAAGTGTTTAAAAAACTAGACCACTACACAGTGTATTCAATGTAATAAGGAAACTAAGAACATAATGTTAACCCCTTAACACATTATCCCGAGTGCATGTAAAATCGTGGTCATTGCTGTTCAAGGTCAGAACCTGGCACTAATAGAGGCAGCGACTTTCCTTGCGTAAAGCAGTTTGTTGCTGCTGACACACTAAGCAATTTTTATTGTATTACTTACTGTGCTGTAGATTGGCTGAAGCCCTCTCCATTGGTTCCGAAGTGTCAGTTGCTATGAGAAAGTAGGAAGTACTTTTCACGACATAAATTTAGTATTTTGTAACACCTGAAATGAAAAATCAATGTGAACATCAGGGGGTTAAATAAATTGAGAGAATTTATTTATCCATATTTATAAGTCTACGTAACGTAACTCAAGCCATATAAAAGAAAAAACGGAGTAATCTGAAAATACCAANGTATACACTAATAAAAGAAAAAACGGAGTAATCTGAAAATACCAAATCAAGAGTACATAGAAATTAAAGTGTCAACTAATCTGTGCTTGAACATTAATGTAGAAGGCTCAGTAAATTACCGCATTTATTGGATGGCCAAGGATAAAGGAGGATTTCTATAGACGGATCGCTGTTGATTTGACGCATTTGAAAGTTTCGTTCTGGTTAGACTTTTTTCACATTGTGTATCCTTCCAGGGAGTGTAAATTTTACTTTACAATAGGCTCCCTCATTTAATTCATACGTCACGTAAGTGTAATCGCAAGACTGTTACGGTCACGCGTGTGTTACGTATATACATATTATGACTCTTATGTGCCTAAGAACACTCAATTAAACAAATGCAGTATCCACGAACTCAAACGTTGCCTTTTGATCGACGTTAATAAATGGAACTACTTTCCTCACGTCGGTGTCAACTTAACTGATGGCGTGCTAGTCAATGTGGATATTAACGTATATCCAGCTAGGGGCAGTGAACATTTACTTCAAAGNAAGACTGTTACGGTCACGCGTGTGTTAAGTGTATACATATTATGACTCTTATGTGCCTAAGAACACTCAATTAAACAAATGCAGTATCCACGAACTCAAACGTTGCCTTTTGATCGACGTTAATAAATGGAACTACTTTCCTCACGTCGGTGTTAACTTAACTGATGGCGTGCTAGTCAATGTGGATATTAACGTATATCCAGCTAGGGGCAGTGAACATTTACTTCAAAGGTTATTTTCAAAGGTGCTCGGTTTCCCGCGAACCAGTTATGCGAAGGAAATGTACCAGTGTTTTTTTAGAACGAGGATTGAAAACGACTTCGGTAATGCCACCTCCTTTGCAGCAGGTTCGGATCGAACTAACGACTAACGAACGTCCGTATGCGCATGCCTGACACACTGCAGCATGGCCAGGACGATAGAATGAGGGTTTCACATGTATTAAATGAATTAATGGTTTGTAACTTTTAACCCGATAATAATGCACATTTTTATTTACTTAGGACGCCTCGGCAGAGTTCGAGCCATGTTTTATATTCAATTGGCTGAAATATTCGACTCTGTGTAACAGCAACGATGAGTCGCTTCAGATACAGTGCAACAATCATCACTAACATTCAGTTTGGTTCTTCTCTCGGATTTTCAAGCTTTTGCATAATCTTTATGCCGAAGACAGGTTGCAGTCGTATCACGTTCAAGCACTTCATGCTATTCCTTCACAGTTCAAAATATTGATGTGAAATTATGGAAAAGGAACGGTAAAAAATTGTTTCGTTAGCTTTATAAAAATTCTAGGCACTAGATTTAAAATTACCATTTAATTATATGTATGTATTTATGTGTGTAAATATAAGGAATTCCATATCTTCGCAGTAACTAGTTTTCCTTATAAATTAGTTATATAGGAGNTATTTATGTGTGTAAATATAAGGAATTCCATATCTTCGCAGTAACTAGTTTTCCTTATAAATTAGTTATATAGGAGCATTAATTATTAATACTATTGCTGAAATATTTACTTTAGTTAGGAATACGAACAACAGAAAGATATGCAACGCCTGCATCGTAACTACTCAGCTACAAGAAGTCCGTGCTCAGAGAATAGAGATAAGCGAATTTAACATTTTTTTGTAGCGCACGCCCAATTTCACTTTATTTTCTTTATAAACGGTTTCAAATTATGATTTTAAAAACAGATTGCGTTAAATTTGATTATTTTAACCTTCAGGCCTAAGTGCCATGATTGTCGTAATTTTCGTAGCAGCAATCATTTTCTCATTACGATGACAATATACGTTCGTCCTGCCTCTGCGAGCTTCTTGCCGGACGTAGAGTAGTTCTGTATTTTCTGAAAAATGAAGACTAAGTGTTCAGATATTAAGGACGAAGACCATGTAATTTAGCCTCCGAGAGATTCTCTGGATGTATCTGCGCACTTCCTCACTTCCGATTACCAGTTAGCGTCCATTTGTTTCAAAGGCCTACCCCGTCACATTCTAATAGCGCCAAGGCCGTTTACAATAGGCGTTATTTTACGTAACAAACCAAGCCACAAGAAAACATCATGAAAAAGTTTGAACTGTGAAGAAGTGGACATTTAGCACGTCCCATCCACGCCACACTACTCACTTTAGACTTCNCATGAAAAAGTTTGAACTGTGAAGAAGTGGACATTTAGCACGTCCCATCCACGCCACACTACTCACTTTAGACTTCTCCATCATCCAGTATCATTATTACTTCTTTGCTCGAGACATCCCAAGGTTCTCGGGCGTGTGCGTCTGTGTTAAACAATTACAGGAAGAAATGACGAGAAATTAATTTAGTAGAGTAAAAATTATTTTTGCCATANGTGCGTCTGTGTTAAACAATTACAGGAAGAAATGACGAGAAATTAATTTAGTAGAGTAAAAATTATTTTTGCCATATTCCACTGTGTGAGCATATAGATATTTTATAATTTTTAATACAGTCAGTTTTGTAAGCACTTAGAATAAGAACGATTTGCTTTAAGTGTTGTTCTGAACCAAACTATTTAAATTCTTCATGAACATATGGAACCATTAGTTTATTACTGGCTGGAATTTTCTCAAGTTTAACTGCAAACGGTAGTTTTTCCAATCTGTTTTTCTATTACAGCTAACGAAAGTTTTACAAATTGTGTATCATAAAACAGTAAATCAATNTAGTTTTTCCAATCTGTTTTTCTATTACAGCTAACGAAAGTTTTACAAATTGTGTATCATAAAACAGTAAATCAATAGTCGTACAATTCACATTTTTTTAAATTTTATAATTTAAAATAATTTAATTTTAAAAAATTTNTCATGAACATATGGAACCATTAGTTTATTACTGGCTGGAATTTTCTCAAGTTTAACTGCAAACGGTAGTTTTTCCAATCTGTTTTTCTATTACAGCTAACGAAAGTTTTACAAATTGTGTATCATAAAACAGTAAATCAAAAGTCGTACAATTCACATTTTTTTTATATTTTATAATTTAAAATAATTTAATTTTGAAAAATGTATTAAATAATTATAATTTTTTTTAAAGTTTTTGTTTCTCTGCGACGTAAAATTAGGTATTCATTATAAATATTTTTTTATATTTTTACTTTTCTAAGCCACATTAATGACTCAACATCGTGGAGTGCTGGTAGAGTCTACCTGAAATAAAATTTCCATTACAATGGATAATAGTTTTTTTTTTACTCATAAATTTAATTACTCTTTTTTTTTTATCAGCGTAGTCTACGCTACTCAGTTAAATTAACACTCTGAAACCTCCTGCTCGCTTCTCCTCCCTCCGTCCAGAGACATCTTCACTCCAAGAGCACTCCTCGGTGTAGCTGCGTCCTTGCAAATAGTATCTGCCACGAATTAGCACTCGAGTTCCGAAAATAAAACAAATAAAAATAAAGGGCCGCATGTCTCGCGAACGAGGGACGGGGAAAGGATGTTTCCCCACAAGGCTTGGTCGAGGGGAGGAAGGGGAGAGGTCCTCAAGGAGATTGTCCTGGGAAGTGTGCCCAATTACCGAGAACCATCTCTTGGTGTTATCTGCGAGCGGTTATGCATCCGGGTTGCTCTTCGCCGAGCAAAGTAGGAAACGTGAGGACCATCACGGAGAACAGTTTCATCGCGAGTAGTGTCAGGCTTNTCTTCAACACGTGCTCGCGGGATACTCTGCAAGTGTAATTTGTCTGGCTGGCGACACTCCTTGATTACTTTGATGCAACTTGGTCGTACAAGCTCTTCAGCTCGGTGAGCGCCGAATCGTGACTTTTCATGCTGAGAGCACGGGTAATATTTTGCTGTACTTCATTGTCGCCAAACACACTTTCCGCGCATTTTTTTAGCAACTGTTACGTCACAAAAGTGGAACGTATGGTATTATTGTTATAAATAATTTATTACCGATATCAGAAAGCACAAAAAAATATTTTTCTCCATAACCTCCACTTCACGGATGGCGCATTTAACCGGCACAGTAAAATTTCCTGTGAGCAGTGACACTCGAATAAAATAAACATGTCAACAGGATCACTGGGTTAAGGCAGGCGACGGCATGAAATAACTGAGATTTTGACTCTTGTGGGGCTTGAGTCCAGTAGCAAAACCAAATCACTACTGAAAATCTGTAAGCTGGCTATGACGTACCACGTTCGAGCAGTAACTACACCTAGAGAACTCCTGCGTCCCACACTATTGAAAAATTTTTAATGTAAAAGTAAAAAAAAAGTTAATAAAATTACAATGTTTAATAACGATTGGTTTTCTTGTTGACAGTGTATAAATATATCTAATAATATATAATTTTTTCTGTACTCACACTTATTTTCTTAAATGGGGCTTTCTTACANCAGTGTATAAATATATCTAATAATATATAATTTTTTCTGTACTCACACTTATTTTCTTAAATGGGGCTTTCTTACAAAATTTCTTAAACAGAGGCTGTGTACACGATGTTTGTAATAGATAATGACATCATAAAAAGTTTGATTGAAATTGTTAAAATGTTAAATAGTTATGCCAAACATATAAAAATATTTATATGTCCGCCATTTTTTAAATTATTACGTGAACCCATTTAAATCATGTAACTATGCTTGGCCTTCTGAAAGTTTTCAAAATTTGGTGGAAATTGGTAGAATTATTTCGCAAATATGGCGTAATGTTAAGTTTACTCACCTGACACTACTTTGCAAAAAAAATCCGGCAAAGGAGAATCTCTGTATGCATGTCGGTTGATTGAAAACGTGGCATAAAATCTCCATTGATCGTGTGACGATCTTCATAGATGGAGGGCAAAATGTTTACATATTAGCATATCCGATTATTGTCATAGATTACATATACAAAGTAAAGTTTAAATCTGTAACATAGTTTCGTAGATATAGCACACAAAGCTAAAATTTCTGTAGATGCGCCATTCAGAAAATGAGAGACTTATGTACTTAAAACATATAAATTAACATAGCCTACCACAGTTAAACTTCTTCGCCAAATTTGAAACAATTTGGTTGCTTGTTTTCCGAGATACTGCATAAAAACTGTAATATTCCATGTGAGGCTATCTTACAAAATGGCGGAGAAATGAGGTTTGGCATAGATAATTTTGGTGGATGTAACTGATACTATAAACATACAAATTTAAGTTAAAATTTGTTTTGTAGTTTCGTAGATACAAAAATTGGAGCTAAAATGTTTGTGGCCTCTATTTTGAAAATATGTATGTCAGGCACACTCAAAATGATCAGTTTACATAGCCTGCCATAGTGCTAACTGTTTGCCAAATTTANAAAATATGTATGTCAGGCACACTCAAAATGATCAGTTTACATAGCCTGCCATAGTGCTAACTGTTTGCCAAATTTGCTAGAAATCAGTTGTTTTTTCAGAGATAAAATAATTCAAATTTTTAAGTGATATTATTTTATAAAATGGTGGGGAAAAAATAGATTTTGTACACATTTGATTTTTGGTATATATATAGCCANAAGTGATATTATTTTATAAAATGGTGGGGAAAAAATAGATTTTGTACACATTTGATTTTTGGTATATATATAGCCATCATAAAACGTTCCGTTGGAATTAATTACATGGTTTCGTCGATATAACATACAAAACTAAAATAGCTATATAGACGCCATTTTTAAAATAAGTGTCTGACAAACCTCAAATATATCTGATGACATTACCTATCGTAGTACTACTTGTTTGCCACATTTTGTAGGAATCGGAAAATTGTTTCTCGAGCTATGACATAAATAACTTTATTTATTCGTGTAGCACTATCTTACAAAATTGAGAACACAAGAGACTATACGTAGACTCATTTGATGCTTGTTATACGTACTACCAGCATACAGAGTTAAGTTGCAATTGATTAAATATTTTCGAAGATATAACATACTATGCTAAAATATCTAGATGGCCGCCATTTTGAAAATAAGTGTCTGGCATACTTGAAACATATTTTTATATATAAACTGCGGCAGTACTACTCGATTGCTAAATTTGGTAGGAATCTGTCAATTGTTTTCCGAGAAATTACACAAAAAGTTTTTAATTCATGTAGCCCTATTTTACAAAATAGAGGAAAAAAGGGTTTTTTCTTGCTTATTTCATGCTTTCAATAGATATTGCGAGTGTACAACATTTTTTGAAATTGGTTAAATTAAATGGTAGTTATACCAAATAAACATAAAATATTGTTATGGCTTCCATTTTGAAAATAAACTCCTAAAAATTTAATTACTGTTATTTATCTAGCTTATCATAGTATTTATTCCGTGCTAAATTTGGCGAAAAATGCTTCTGTAGTTTAGTTTTCGAGAAATAATTTAAAAGATTTATTTGTATATGCGGTGCTATCTTTCAAATGTGTCTTACAAGAGTGGTAGTGGTTTAGCTTATATGATGCTTGTAATTCAAACCATCATCGTACAAAATTTGATTGAAATTAGCCACATGGTATGGCAGTTATACCAAATAAACTAAAAAAAATTTGTGACCACCATTTTGAAAATAAGTACTTAATGAAATTTATTTACTTATATTTATTTGGCCTATCATAGCATTACTAACTTGCCAAATTTTAAGAAAATTGGTGTAGTATTTTTTCAGATAAAATATGAAAGCTTTATTTTTTTATGTAGTGCAAGCTTCCAAAATGGATGACAAAAGTGGTTGTTGTTTANCAGATAAAATATGAAAGCTTTATTTTTTTATGTAGTGCAAGCTTCCAAAATGGATGACAAAAGTGGTTGTTGTTTGGGTTATATGATGCTTGTAGTAGATACTGTCAATATACAAAATTTGGTTAAAATTGGTCGAACAGTCTGGTAGGAATACCAAATAAACCTAAAATATTTGTATCGCTGCCATTTTTAAAAAATGTGTAAATATGGTCAATCATAATATTACTTAGGTGCCAAATTTGGAGAAATAGGTTCAGTAGTTTTCAAAATACAATATAAAATCTTTTTTTTTTATGGCGCTACCTTCTAATTGCTGTAACACGACGGAAATGTATAAAACAAAAATAATAGTATATTTATGTCCAAACAGTTATTCCGGTAATGTTATAAGTATATGTGAAACCTTTCTGAGTATTCTTAAATTATTTCCAATATCTATGTCCGTGATGTTAGGCTAACATGATTTCGCGGCCTTTTGGCATCAGCAGTTTCGCAGACAAGAGCTGTATGCATGACGTTAGAGAGAAACGAGAATGCGCTTATCAAAAATTCACAGAGCGAGAGTGCGAGAGAGCGCGAAGTAGTGCTCTTGCCAGGTTGTGCGAAATAATGCTCTCTCGAAAGAGTACTCTTTAAATTGTGACACGGTCTTTAATTATTCGTAACTCACTAATGACGTATTCACGGGATTCACATGACAATAAATGCTACTCGTTACGAGCTGACAAACTTCCAACAGTTCTAAGTTATACGTCGCCGCTTATGCTTTCTCGAAAGTTTTCTTGGGTCTCTGGGCTTTCAAAAGGAATAAGTAACACAATGCAAACGGCCTTTTCGTCTCTGCGCTATCCACAAAAAACATAAATGTGACAGTACCTTCTGGCAATATTCGAGTGAGTGAGTGAAGATATTTGGGCGGCTCTTAACAGCGAAATCTTGAGAGCCGGTAAGGGTTATTGAGGTATGGAGCNGAGAGATCCCCGAGAAAACCCGCTGACCAGCGACATCGTTCGGCACGATTCTGACATGCGAAAAACCGGTGACCTGGCAGGGGATTGAACCCGGCGGTTCGCCTTGGTGGGAGTGCAATATTCGACTTCGTATCCTTCATACCGACTTTGAGCACATCTCTTTTTACTTCTAGATTCTGTTTTGAACCAACTGTGGAAAAAAAACACAAAACTCAATGTGTTTGTCTGAAAATCGTAAAAAAAACCTGCGCAGAATATTCGTAATAGATTTTAGAGTCAGCGAAAGCAGTCTGTTTCTCCAAGCGCGCAGTAATTTTGTTCTAGTATTCGTATTCCACTTCTCGAATAAGCCGACAGCCTGTGAATTTCACCTAAGGACTCTTATTAGCCTTAAACTAGGCCGAAACGCCATGACACTTTCATTTGATGATGCTTGTATATTAATGTAAATTTTTGCCAAATGAAATAAGATGTGGTAGTTCAGTCAACAAGCAGGCGTGAAGAAAATTTCACTTCAACTGGCATCAGTCCTTGCTCAGAGAAAATTCATTTCAAATATATTTCCCCACCACACATTTAACTATAATTCTAGGGTTTCAGTAACGACTACATGGCAGTCCATCGTGATTATTGACGACAAAATTGTGCAAAGTGAACCATGCCAGTCAGTGTGCACTTTAATATTATATGCCGGTAGGGGTAGTAACATTTTTCAAATGTTGATTTTTAAAATTCTCAATCAACAGTGAACAGTCTATATATGATTATTTTTCTCCGGAAGAGGACGGCACTATTTTCTGCTCANCCTATATATGATTATTTTTCTCCGGAAGAGGACGGCACTATTTTCTGCTCATAAGCAGCTGCGGTGTTTTAGCAGCCTATTGTAAACAGTTGACAACGGGAGCGGGCTCAACTATGACCATAGACTAAAGATAACGTAGGCCGTTTATTCGTCGTCTGCTCTTGTAACCAACATAGACCTACCCCAAACCAACAAAACTGTCAACGTCACATGTGTAGCAGTGATAACCGTGTTTGCTTACATCTTAATTGTCAAAGGGCAGAGACTTATTTTATAAATATAATACGTCTACCGATTTGTATTTAATCTAATAGCACTAAAAACTGGCAAGAAGAAGTATAGAAACATACCAAAGCATTTGTTTACGTCAATAGTGTCCTAACCTCAAACCCTGTTCACGTCGNCAAGAAGAAGTATAGAAACATACCAAAGCATTTGTTTACGTCAATAGTGTCCTAACCTCAAACCCTGTTCACGTCGTTTATGATTGTCGTACTGGCAGAAGAGTAGGAACAGGGATACAGGTCCTGCGCAGTCAGCGAGATGACTCTACGTCTATGACCCACCACTACGGTGGGTGGAATGGGGTGAGTGCAGTGAAGAGATTGGGGTGGCTCTTAACATCGAGGTCTTGAAAGCCGATGAGGGTGAAGCGAGGTGAGTACGGAGCAGCGCCGGAATGCAAGGGNGGCTCTTAACATCGAGGTCTTGAAAGCCGATGAGGGTGAAGCGAGGTGAGTACGGAGCAGCGCCGGAATGCAAGGGCGGGCGGAAACGGGAGATCCCCGAGAAAACACGTCGACCGGCAGCATCATCCGGTGCGATTCCCAAATGCGAAAATATGGGGGCGACCCTGCCGGGAATCGAACCCGGTTCGCCTTGGTGGTTGGCGAGCAGTCTAACCACTGCACCACTGCGGCCCGCAGGGGGAAACGGAATCAGCGACCGGCGCACCAGTCTTCTTCCGCGGGTTTCAAGAGCGACAGATAATCACGAGGTCGGCGTCACGAATGCGATGAGCTCGCCGTTGTAAATACGGCAGGATCGTGATTATGAATACGTGATAGAGCGTGGGAATGGAACGTGCGATAGAGCAGGAAGGGGGTGGGGGGCGATGTGTGTCGTTCCTGTTCGACATAATGAGCGGGAAAACGTCGGCACTGCTTTTCCCGGGGCCGGCCCGTGTTCCGCTTGCAAATATTGGCGCCGACGTATTACCATCCCCTCCGTCCCCCCTCCCCCTCCAAGGAGGAGTTGGCAGAGGGGATGGTTNTCCGTTTGTCAGCTGCAGTCTATACCACAGAGTGCAGAAGGGAGAAAGATATTGCTCTCTTTTAATTAACGATTACCTCCTTATATGCAAGGAATCTCTAGGGATTGGGAAGTAGGGAAGGTATATATCGTACTCTCGTAGTACTGATCACATCCCCCCCATCTAAAAATAATATGGCTACACTCATTTAAATATTACCCGTTAATTATGTACTTTAATATTGATTTCGTGGCCCAGATTTAAGCTTGTTTGCCAAAATGCACCGTTTTTATAACTATGTTGTAGCTTTTTTGCTAATGTGTGTCGAAAAAACTGGAGCTTTTCTTTGCATGGTCGCACCTGCTGTTGTTTANATGTTGTAGCTTTTTTGCTAATGTGTGTCGAAAAAACTGGAGCTTTTCTTTGCATGGTCGCACCTGCTGTTGTTTACAAAGACCTTGTTTTATGGAAGCTCTGTTAGTGTATTGGTTTTGAAAACGCGTAAATCAGTCGTTTCTTATTGATTAAACACTACCTTATGGCAACAAGTGGTAATGGTACGGACATTTAGCATCTGAAATGTCTGTTCTGTCTTATTTTACGTGGAGCACTAAAACTTACTCACATAAGCGCCAGTAGTTAATNTAGCATCTGAAATGTCTGTTCTGTCTTATTTTACGTGGAGCACTAAAACTTACTCACATAAGCGCCAGTAGTTAATAAAGCGGAAATCAAACGTGATGTCAACACAATTCCTTAAAAATAAGGATAAACTTTAAGATTGGCGTTATTTTCGACAAATAATGGTCATTGAAGTCTAATTCACATGAAAAATTAAAACGTTTGGTAGAGTTGTGTTGATGCTGGTGTATGGTGAGCACTGTGTTTTCAATAACGCCAGCACCAGCCCTCCCGACCAATCAGTCCATGACTTCTCAGTCTTGCATACTCTGCACTGAAACATTTTCTGTGAAATCGTTGTTTGCACGAATCAACGTATCTTGGTAAATAAAGGTTCTGGAAATTTTTTTTTTGGCCAGAGAAAGTAAAAAAAAAGAACTATCTACGCGGAGAAAAAAAATTCGTGAATGTGGTCGAATGTCACAATTTAAAATCTCGCCTGTGCAGTTTCCTTAAGCGGTAAGAGGAAAGTACGAGTTTACGTACGGAGTTTAGCCTGTGGGCTTTCATCGTGTGTAATAAAGTCCCACTGTTACAGATCTAATTGTGACAGAACCTACAGCATCAGGACGGAAACACTGCACGCATTGCGCGTAGGAAGGGGTGGGTTAGCTAGGGGTGCGTGCAGGGCCGGACTTAACAGACCTAGGGCCCCTAGGCAATTACAGAGTCCAGGCCCCCTATTTTATTTTATAATTGATTTGGCGACTGTAATAATAAATAGCGCTGTCTTGTCCTCTGTCCTCTAATAATTTAATTACTGTCGTATATTTGTACTTTCCTGTTCGATTTTATTGATAAATAAAATTTAAAAAAAACAGTTTGTCCCCTGGCCAGGGCCCTCCCGAGGCTGTTNCTTCGCCTAGGCGGAAGTGCGGCACTGGGTGCGTGTTAGTTTCGCCCGCATCGCTCCCTCGCTTCTTGACCTTGAACTCGCAGCTACATACGCCTCTTAATTATCTGCTACCACGATGAAAGTCTCCGTTTTTATTCAACGTGGTTACAAGCGATAACCGCATCATTTCTTCCTGTTTATTACTGCCCAAAGAGATGGACAGTGCGTGCGAAAATCACTGCGCTCTGGTCACAAAAGAAATACTGAAGTACACATGCTTGAAATATAGAGTCTACGCCGAAAGTATTGGCGAAATCCACGTGCTGCACCGTAACGTGAAACCTTTTCTTTTTTAATTGTGCGCAATTATAACCACAGTTTTTAAATAGACGGGAAGATATTTTTCGCATTATTTCTTTCGCAGGTTAGCTGGCTATTAATGAAGTTGCCTTACAATGTACGAAATGATGTAAATTTTTATTTAAATAACAAAAGCTTTTGGAATTTTCAAAGTGGCCGTATTTGAAAACAATATTCATTATTCAGCTTGCGAATCAGCCGTGGCTTCTTTCTTCCCTTACAGTGCCATTTGTATTTAAATAAAATCTTAGTACTTCACTATGTCATAATTAATTACTTAGCACCTGTATATATAAAAGTTATGTTATAGTTGCCAAATGTAATAATTTCAGAAACAAAACGTGTGACGTAGGACCTGAGGATGTCAAAATCATAATGAATGCATGTCGCTTATCCGCGATACTTCTAAATATTTACTACAACATTTTTTTTCTCTGGCAAATTTACATACAGATGTAATCCTAACTAATATTATAAATAGTAAAGTGTATTTATTTGTTTGTTTGTTTATCCTTTCATGTCGCAACGGATCGACGTGATTTTTTGTACAGAGATAGTTAGAGGTCCAGTAAGTGACATAGGCTAATTTTTAACCCGAAAAAATATATAATTCTCTCAGGAAAAAAATGATAGTAAAAAGAGCGCTCGGGGTACAATGCTGCGTCAATGTAAGTTGGTGTGGGACGAAAGCACAATGTCACACAAAAAAGTGATAGAAGCCCTAAACCGAACTCTACAGGATATACGAAACAATCCAGACATTGGTAGAGGAATGGTTGTATTACTGTCTGGTGACTTCCGCCAAACTCTACCGGTGATTCAGAAGGGCACACCTGCAGATGAAATGAAAGCCTGTGTTAAGTCGTCAAGCTTATGGGCAAATGTCAAGAAATTCAGCTTGACGTATGCTGATACACTATTAAAAATTGGAGATGGGCGGTTAGAAACAGATGCCGAGGGCTGTGTGTCACTAACGGGGAATTTTAGTAATTTGGTGCAGAGTGATACAGAACTGATTGCTAGCGTGTACCCATATCTACAAAGAAATAAAAATGACGAGCATTGGCCATGTAAAAGAGCGATTCTAGCACCAAAAAATGACATCGTTAGTGCTCTGTTCTGTGTTTGTGATCAGTGTCTGTCTACTAACAAATATCATTATTTCTCCCTATAAGTTTGTTACTATAACCACGCGAGCGAAGCCGCGGGAAAAAGCTAGTAGTCTCATAAACGTATACGTTTCAATAGATTGATTAGTTTCGAGTACACAGCCCGCTGGAAAAAAAAAAAATACACGAACATAATTAACACACGTGCAGGGAAAATCGTATTTCAATATTCATCGCGCAATAATGTCAGTTTAAAAAGCTCAAGATAAATTTCAAAAAAATGTGTTAGATAAACACGTTCCTGTGAAAAGAGGCGATATAATTTTCCATTATCGTCACGGTTACAAGACAGCCAGTCCACTTAAAAGAAAATTATAACCCAGAAGATATGAAACAGGCACACGGGATAAGCGAACACGTTACCGGTGTTTGCGAATATTCCGCGTGATTTCCCGCAGATGTAAAATGCCGCAAAATGAAACGGGAGGTCTGTTTGCCGGCGGGCGACGCCAACGATGCGTCCCCGAAGGTACAAAGAGGGGGGAAAAAAAGACAGGAGGGGAAATGCAACAACAATTGTCGGCCATTTCACGCACGAATTCAATTCCCATGCTAATGAAGTGGCTCGTTCGCGTTATATACGACAGTGCTGTCGCAAACACGCGTGCGGCGTTTCGCCAACATTGCGGCGCGGTGTTGCCAACCGAACGGGTTTTCCACCAGATCTGTCTTCCTCGGTGAGCCGCCGGGCTGTTAAAAAAAATTTATAACACCCTCTCCTCCCTCGCTTACAACTAAAATAATTAATCTTATCTGCCGGTGATTCGTGCGTTACCAGCCACGTTTCCAACAGCATTCCGAATCTAATATTGGAATGAAACTCTTCGCTTGGAGCTTCTAGGAATTCATAAGTAAACGTTGTTTCTTGTTTAAAGGGCTTACAATAGAAATAGAGTTCTACTAAACTGAAACTTAGAGACTTATACTGCTGTCCATTTTACGATCACGATAAGCAAAGTCGTAGCGCATTACGTAACCACGTCTCATTCGTTCAATTTAATCGATGCCATTCGCGAGCACGCACGTTCTGCACAATGTTGGTTCTTTGAGCACAACTGAATTATTTACACGTTATAACTATAGATATTACGATCTGCTTCGAATGTATTTAACTACTTTGCGAAACGACTTACAAGTTCCCTAAAAATATTTTTGATTATGTTAATTAAATAAAACATTTTTACAAAAAAAAATTTAAAACAAACATTACAAAACAATATATAATTCAAGCGCTGTGGCCAAATTGCTGTGTAAACTGAAAGCTCAAAGCTTAAAAGTTCAGTAAATTTAAAGTGTTATATTTTACATGCTTAGCGAAACGTACGTGAGCAAAATAGCTTATAGGGAAAATGTTTGTAGGATAAACACACGTTAAGCTAAATATCTTCAAGGCTAAATGCAAGATAAAAAACTGTAACAGATTTTAGGCCAAATTAATTAAGGCTAAATGCTTATTAGGCTGAACAACGAACACTGAATGCATTTTGGATAAACGCCTTTGGGATAAACACCGCAATCCCATCAGATAAGAGGCCGCTGTGGCTCAGCGGCTAGAGCGCTCGTCTCCCACGTGGGAATCGTGCCGGACGATGCCGTCGGTCGGCAGGTTTTCTCGAGGAATCATCTTCCGCTTCTCCCCGCGCTGGCATTCCAGCGCTGCTCTATTCCAACCTCGTTTCACCCTCCTCGTCTCTCAAGACCTCGTTGTCAAGAGCCGCAAGTGTCTCCAACTACACTCGACGAGTCAAAGGGGCCCAACATCCGCCCTTCTTGCACTCAGACGGGGCCAGACGCACCGAGATCAAAATGCAGGTTAGCGCCGGTCTCCTGGGAAGAAACCCCCTTCCCCCCTTTCAAACTCCTGTGGGGATGGAACTAAACGTAGGACCCTGTGCGCCACTCCCTCTTCCCCCCTCGTCCGGCAACCCATATGAATATTTCATGGACGGCGACGAGCTTAACACCCCGGGAGTAAATATGGCGTGTGTGCGCCGGGGCTGTTGCGCCCCCGGGGACGTCAGTAACTTAACTCGGGCCACCTCCTGGATTCAGCCTCCCTAGTCCAGGTACGGCAGAAGAAGACGACGCTACAGCTAGTTGGCTGAATAAACTCTTTCCGCAAGCCTTGCTCAGTTCCTTCTTCTGCCACTTTTTTTTTTTTAAAATAAATCAACCCTTTCGAACTCACCTGACCCCTTTCGGGTATATAAAATTTAAAGTTTAAGCATTGCAAATATCAAATTTTTGTTTTGGGACTGTACTTATAACAATTCAACGCTGTAATAAATGTCGGGACCAAAATCAATTGTTTGTGTTTGATAATATTGGTAGAAGATAATAATACCACTACAGAATACGGTATAACAACGAATTATGTCTCACACCAACGGAGTGGAGATAATGGAGAGATTTGGGAGGCTGTTAACATCGAGGTCTTGAGAGCCGATGAGGATGAAGTGAGGTGGGCTTGGAGCATGGCCGGAATGCAAGGTTGGGGGAAACGGGAGATCCCCGAGAAAACCCACCAACAAGCGGCATCGTCCGGCACGATTCCCACGTGCGAAAATCCGGGAGCGTTCCCGCCTGGTTCGCCTAGGTGGGAGGCGAGTAGTCTGACCACTAAACCACCGCGGCCCCTTAATATGGGTAAATGATTCGCAAACCGTCTTACTGGTCTGGGTCGTAATTGGTTAATATCACTGTAGTGGAACACATAGCCTACAGCTCTTTGACTCTGGCAACGAAACAAGTGTTGTGTCGACTTAAGTACGGCACGCATCATACATTTTTTTTGTTTACAAAACTTAAATAGTAAATTAAAGTGGGTTCTGAAAAGGTTAAGGTTAGGCACTTATTTTCAAATAAGGGCCATAAAGCAATCTTAACTTAGTGTGCTGTACTGTCGAAACCATGTAATTAATTTCAACTTTGTACGTTGGCAGCATATATTGGATCCATAAAATAGGTCTACACAATTCACATTTGTCCGCCATTTTCTAAGAGAGTATCGCATGACAAATTATAATTTTTAATTATTATCTACGGATAAAAACAACAGACTCCCAAAAATTTGGGAAATAAATAGCACTGTGCAGGCCATGGAAACAAATGTTTTGAGTAGTACAGACGCTTATTTTAAAAATGGCGGCTCTTAAATTTTGTACGTTATATTATAAGAATTATTTGGCCGATTCGGGCATAAGGGGCCGGGAGTCCGGAGCCAGAACCAACATCTTGCTCTGTCATTCCGGTCAACCAACCGCCATGTTGCATTTGGGTTACCTTGACCTCAACCCATGACCTTGACATTGGCCCTGTGCCCATGACCTTGAATGATCTTGAACCCAAACAATCAAGAAAAATTCTAAAAAAATTGCCAAAAATGCCTACAAAAGTAAAAAAATTAGAAAAAATTAAGTATTATTTAAAACAACTTTTTTAAGATGTACATGCAGGAGCTCCGGGGTTCGATGACAGGTGGATCGACTAAGCTCCCAACACTACCGATCCTCGCCAGGTCGGCCGGCGTCCACCTCGTCAGCCATGTTAGATGAAGATGACCTTGACCTAATTCCTGTGAACTTGAATGCCCTTGAACAGAACAAATACCAAAGAAATACAAAATCGTAAAAGAAAATTGTTTTAATCCCAAAAAAAAAAACACTTAAAACTATCAAGACTCAAACCCAAGACTCAAGACCCAAGACCCAATACCCAGGGCTCAAAATCCAAGACTCAAGACTAAAGGCTCAAAAACCAAGACTCAAAACTCAATACCTAAGTCCCATTGCGTAAGACTCAAAAATAAAGAATCAAGACTCGAAACTGAAGACTGA
Source organism: Clitarchus hookeri (assembly GCA_002778355.1). Taxonomy (NCBI): domain Eukaryota; kingdom Metazoa; phylum Arthropoda; class Insecta; order Phasmatodea; family Phasmatidae; genus Clitarchus; species Clitarchus hookeri. The sequence continues at coordinate 289,030 of NQII01001611.1, forward strand.
AACCTCAAGACCCTTGACCCAAGATCCAAGACCCTTCACTGAAGATCCAAGTCTGAAGATTCAAGACTCAAGACACTTGACCCAAGACCCTTGGCTCAAGACCATTGACTCAAGATCCTTTACTCAATACTCATGACCATTAACCTTAAACCAAAAAATACTATAAATTCTAAAAAATTACTACAAATTTTAAAAATGTATAAAACAAAAATTTATAAAAAATTAATATTTAATAATTAATAACAAAAATTATTATTAAAAAAATTATATGAAAGACCTAAATTTCCTGAGGTTTCCTCAGCACCACGTCCAGCAGACGACTTACTCCCACCAATATTTCTCTTTGTTTAATTAGTTGGTTCCCCTCCAATCCCTCTATAAATATTTTTCTTTGGTTAATTACTTGTGCTCACTTCACCCCCCAAAAGTATTTTTTAATGGTTGATTACTCACGATCTTTCGACCCGCCACCAATGTTTCTCACTGGTTAATTAGTCTAGAGGTCTTCACTCCTCACATCTTTGTTCATTCCGTCATGTGTGGTCATCTTGATTTTTTTTTTCGTTTGTCATTTGTTTTAATTTTCAACACCTAGGTGATGCTGGTGTATTAAATATTGTTTTTGTTACCAGAGGTGCTGTCGATTTAGCTACCATGTTGTTTGTCGATCTTGACCTTACTCCAGCAGTGACAGTGAACTCGAAAAATCTAGCAAATTCGCATTCCATACAATTGTCACTTACTAGCTGGTCACATCAAGGGACAACACTGACTGACATTACTAATTGACTACTGACTGCACACAAGACCTATTCCACCCATGTGCATCTCTGTTACGTTTACAATTGGATCGCAGGTGTTAGGCACCTCCAGGTGAACTCTGAGCCAGAGTAGCACACCTGCAAAGAGACAAGCGCTGAATCTCGTACAACCTGGTCTGAAGTAAAACTGGTCACACACTGCAGCAGCGACCAATGAACGGAAAGCTCAGGCTCAAAATACATAGAACAGTGGAGTCTAGCCTACATATCGTTTACAACGCGAAATTTCCTTGTTCCTTCATGTTGTGAATAATCTAGCCACAGGCCAGATCACTGGACAAATGACCCCTCACAGTATACAGCACCGGCCACATATAATCTTCGAGTGCAACACGTTGAGAATTTTGTACACTGGGTCTGAACGGATTAAAGCATCCAGGGATTTGGATGGAATAGAGCAGTCGACTTGCGGCCAACTTAATATTTTGCAATCAACCAGTGACAACAACTCCCGTGCGTAGCTGCGTATAGTTGTATGGAAATACCGCCCTGCATGCCTACTACCAGGATGACAACATTTAATCCGGTCGGTGACGTTGCAAATTAATGAAAGTTATGACTGGTGTGGCACACAGCAAAGCATCAGTGCTCAGTACGTTTGTACGTTTGCGGGGGGTGTAGTGGTTAGACCACTCGCCTCCCAACTGGGCGAACCTGGTTCGATTCCACGTGACCCCCACCGGGAATCCAACCCGGTTGCGACGCCGCTCCTGGATTTATCGCAGTTGGGAATCGTGCCGGACGATGCCGCTGGGTCAGTTGGTTTTCTCTGGGTTCTCCCGTTTTCCCCGCCCTTGCATTCCGTCGCTGCTCCATACTCACCTTTTATTTGTGTAATTTCTGAACGCAAATACAGCGCGTACCATAATAATTTCGTGATTGCAAACTTGAGTAAGGGAATCAAATTTGTAACGGAAAGGGATAAGGAAATTTATTATTCTTTCTGACGAATTTTCAAATACGATATATTAAGAACTCTTGGAAATTTAAATCTGACTCCCGTCACGTTTATAAATATTAAAATAAATTTCTTATCTGTGCATTTGCCTTTAAACACACTTCAGTCATTCTACAGACTGGACTCACACTTCCTGAAAGTATGTGTTTATTCCACTTCCTTAATCATCTTTTTATTATAAGTAAATAACAGTTTCGTGTAAGAACTACAGATAACAAAAAATTTGTAGTGACTCACCTAAGGTGTCATGGATAAGACAATGTCTAAACAAAATGATTACCTACAGCTTTATCATCTACATTCTGCTTAACTTCGTAGGGTAGTTGGTTGAAGAAGGCAGTCAAGGGCGAGGCTATGTGTTCTAACATCACGTAAACCATCTTCTGTGTTTGCCATTTCTCGGTTTGTAATAAACGATTTAATTCACAAACTAAGCCAAGCCTTGTTTAAGCATTGGAAAAATTCTACATGTTAAATATTTTCGAGAAAAGCTTTTGTGAAAATTAGCCTTAGCACAGCAAGGTGAGAGAGTTAGATACTGACGGCAGACCTAACAATTCTGTCCGGAATATTGGGTATTTACGACACATTACGCGGACACCATCAGGTGTGGTGAAACCAGCTCTCAGAATTCAATGTTGAGTGCTGTCTTTAAAAAGAATAACTGTTCTCTTCTTCTTGCATCACGTTTTCCATCGAGNATTACGCGGACACCATCAGGTGTGGTGAAACCAGCTCTCAGAATTCAATGTTGAGTGCTGTCTTTAAAAAGAATAATTGTTCTCTTCTTCTTGCATCACGTTTTCCATCGAGCCTATGAATTCGTATTTGTTAATGCTTAGGGACTAGAAAATTTCCGAGTTTATCTTGAGAACAAGCTACACTCCGAATTCTCGTATGCCTCAGTGTAACTTTACTTTCCCTTGCATTTTAATTATAGGTTTTGTCACGCCCTGAGAGGCTCTTGGTGCAAAAGCAAGCCTGCAATATAACCAGGACGGAATCCCGAGTTCCCTGGTCTATTGTAAAACTGCTTATTGACTCGAGAACCTATACATAATCTGTCTCAAAGTATCTTCACATTTGTATTCAGAGTAACTTCATATTTGTTTGAGAAAACATTTGAAAAATCACCCCATGCGAGAAGGGTTTTGGGGTTTCCAAAATATGACCTGTATCAAAATTTTTTTTTACTTCTGTCTACATAAAAGTACCTTATTTTTGGAAAATTTTAATGTTACTTATATTAAATCTATAAATTATATATTAATATCATATTCATAACTGGTATGAATTAAAACGGAGGAAAAATATATGTGTTGGAAATACGTAGTGGTAAATAATTATCATGCAATATATTTTGCAACTGTGGGGCGCTCTCTCTTTGGTGTAATTTCCTAGACTTTGTTAAGCTTTGTTTGCATGAGGTGAGGAAGTAATTTTAAAGTAGAGCTTTCGCAGATCTTGAGAAAAGTTGTAAGTTACCATGAACGGACCTTACTTCAGGTTTGTGTATACAAAGCATTATGGAGCTCTGCGTAGAAGTCATTGAACGCACATCATTTTCATGTCCCTTGTTATCGCTACATATTTGATTACATGAATGTGTCTCAAGATTCACTCGAGATACTACAAAACAACGTTTGAGAAATATTTCTACCGTTAATTGTACATTACATTTTATTTTTCTGCGCTAACGTTCACTCTATTACGGTAAAACTGCAAGAAAATAATTAAAAGATTTTGTATGGTTTGGTTGGTTCTCAACTGGTTTCTCGAGGTATAAGTTTCCGAAAATCGTTTAGTTATAATAAGACACGTGTGTCATTATCCTATTTTTTAATTCCAACAAAAAAAATCCTACTCCGGAGGCAATTCTCGGACAGTACGTGATACGTATTTCCTAAATTCCACGGCAAATAATATTCTGGGCGGAAATTAAATTGCTGAAAGGAAGGCGGAAATATCTGCAGTCCCATATACCCACACTCCACTACCAGGCCTACAATCCGGCCATACCCTCCTAGCTGTAGGATACTCCTGAGAAAGGGAGAAGCCAATCCAATTGCCCCGTCGAAAGCCACGCCGTTCCCCCACCTTCTTCGCTCTCGCCCCTTCCCCTTATTAAAAGCATTTCTGCGAAGGGAAAACAAATGACAGAGAAACAGCAGTTTCAATACCATATGCAGGGTTTTCGTTACTGTCATAGCTCTGCAATGGTGCGTAGTTTCTATTGTATTAGGACGATGAATGTAAGTAGAAAGACTGTTTTCCGTTGTGAACCATTTAATCATTCAGATGCTTAAAATTCTATATCAGACAACATGCACTTTCTAAGAGAGGCATTATTTCGCCTTAAAATCAACAAGGCTATTCGCGGTGAAGTGAGAACGTTTGAAAGCCCTCTCGTTTGGAATTATAGTCAGTTAATATATTTTATTTTTGCCTTAGGCGTTAACTTTTAACTGCGGTACAATATACATACTGTGTTTATTACCCACATGGAAAAATTTATTTTAAAATGTGGTTAAAGGATTAAAAAGAGCAGAAAGGAAAAGGTAACTAGGGCCTCGAAAGTGCTCATTGTACCGTGAACTGCCTATAACCCTCTTGGTTAACCCTGCCGAGGTTTTTCAATGTGTGTCTGTGTCAGTTTTCCCCTCTTCCTTTTTACTATATGTTAGCCAGTAAACATGGATGGTAGGCAACCAAACACCACCCCAATGGCGGCGATGTTTTCCCAATCCCAGATAAAACTCGATACACCTGCCCCGTAGTTAATAAATTTCATACGCGCCTACGCATTTGAGGCTGCCCTGAGTCGCACTTAGATACCATCCATACCTTGGACCTCCGACTCTCATCTTAGCATTAGGATAAGTTAGGAAAACTAAAGAAGCACTGCTTAGCGACGACTGTACGCAGCTATAAGTTATACGTCCGACCAATAGACTACTAGTTACCGAGTGTCGTGATAAACTTTCCTCAAAGTTGCACTTCAAGAGACGAAACAAGTGCACTCATTGTCAAAATAATTGTTGCACCAAAAAAAGTTTTGGATTGCAATGATTGCTCGGTATGGATAGAAATTACTAGGCATTAATGCCAAAATGAGCTATATTACTTGATCTTTCTCAGTATTATAACGGGCCGCCATATTTTCGAACACATTCCGCAAGACGTTGCGGTTTAGAGTTGCAGAGGTCCCTAATGGTGTCCTGCGATATAATCCATCCCATACATTTTTAATATTAGCTTGCAGTTCGTGCAGATTTTTGCGGTAGGGGTAGAGTCGCGATAGAGTGACTAGTAGCATCTTACATATATGCAAATAGGCAAACGTCCGGTGATGGGACTGGCCACAACAGAGTATCCGCGGCTTCAAGGCGCGCTCTTGCGAGACAGCAGCGTTACAAGGAAGAGCGTCGTCCTGTTGGAGTACAGCACTGGCGTGAGCGTTCACAAACGTCAGGGCCACCGATTGCAGGACCTCGTGACAGCGTTGGGCTGTCGAAGTGCCAGTGGTGGAGACAAACGGCGACGGGCCATCGTGAGAGATCGCGCGCCAAGACGGTAGAGGGACTCGTCAATGAAGATTACCCGCTGCCATCGTCCACAGCCCTGTGGCAGTCGGCCACAGGGCACTATCACAGTCTGTGGCGACGTTGATGTGGCGTGCGTGGGGCAGTCGTCGTAACAGACTGCTTTGTGTAGCTGTCTGCTAACTACACTAGCACTCACAGGATGCTGCACGGTAGCGTTATTTCTCTCCGAATGTCCGTCCGCAGTCATGGTATTTGAGGCACTCCGCGCGTGTCGGGCACCCCATTGGTTCTCTCTCGGAATGGTTCGTGGCGGTCTCCCTTGACCTGTGTGACGTTCGCACGTGCCCTGCTCTACACACTGACACCAACATCGTGCTTCGGTAATGTCCACACGACCGGTATGGCACGCAATATAGCGACATGACCACCCCGCTTCCCGCAGTCATGCGATGCGACCCCTCTCGAACGCGTCCGACTGTTCCAAGTTGTTGTTGTTCTTTTTTTTTGTCACATTGCCAGCCAAAGGATGGACCACATGTACGTGACTTTTCTCCCCTACAAATTTATCCTTTCTGGGAAATACAGGGGTATAAGTTTTCCCTCGCTTTAACTGATTTTCATAATGCTTTTATTTGGCCTATGGTTTCCTGTTATCGAACCACATAATTTTATTACATTAGCTCCCTCCCCAACCCATTTATTACATGCATTTTACCACGTAAGTTGCTTGTCGTTTCTATCTACTTTTAGCCTTTAGTGGTTGCTCTTGGTGCTGGCGTATGGAAGTGGCGCGATTGACTACCATCCCCCACCGTTCCCAACACATCAAGGGGATTCTAGCTATATGTAGGCTACTATACTTTCTATAGTGGCACTAACTACTACTAGTATATAATATATGCACTTCATTACAGCCCCTTTCATCAGTGTTGGCTAAGTAAGCGGAGAGAGGATACCGAGTGTCGTGATAAACTTTCCTCAATGTTGCACTTCAAGAGACGAAACAAATACACTCATTGCCAAAATAATTGTTGAACACAAAAATATCCCTTACCAGGTCCCCCTTCCCCAACCAACAGAACTTCCGTTCAGAATCATTTCATTTCCGTAAGTCTCAAGAACCGTTTTCGCGCCGAGTCGTCTTTAACCAGATTCGTTTGTCTCCGAAGTGCTGTAGAACTCGTATCCGAGGCGTTTTATACTTTGAAGGGGTGCTACCGACACAAGGCCTGCGCTTGCTGACTTCACTATTTCGGCTGAGCGCTGAACGTGAATCATCTGCATGCCTCATATCGCGAAACCTACCCACCCGCCTCGTTCCTGCAAATTGCTTCCACGTGGCTGCAGCCATTATTTGACGACGACTGTATTTACCGGTAACGTGATCTCGAACAGATCGGGCCTGGCCATCTACGATCAGAACATTGTCAAGTGCTCAGAGGGTACAGTTGTTATAGTCCATCCATCGTTACTTCCAACTGTTGTGAAGCCCTGCTACAGTTCTACTTTCAGGATATTCCTCCGCCTCGTGCAAACAAAGCTTAACCAAGTCTAGAAAATTACACCAAAGGTACAACGCACCGTAATTGCGCTTACTCATTTAAATAATATTTTGCATGAAAACTATTTATTACTAGGCATTAATAACACACGTAAATTATCTGTAATTTAAATATTATAATTTACAGATAAAATATAATACAAAGCTCAATTAAAAAACATATACTGTTTTATGGTAACATAAATTAACGCTTGTGATACGTGAAATGTTTAGATAACAAACAAGTATGTCATACATGGAGTGACTTTTAGAAGGTTTGATTACAAAAGTGTGATGATACTGCGAATGGTCTAGTCCTGTATCAAACAGTGCTGCCTTTACAACGTGCCCACTCTTCCTCACGGGTCCGTGACATCGGGCGGGACAGTTGACTCCACCACAGAATACGAAAGCACACAGAAGTCAAACGGAGTGGCTGTTCCTTTGATGTGGGCGTGTCCATTCGTTGACTGGCTGCGTAACGCTCTGTAACGGGCCTTATACACTGAAGAGCCAAAAAAAAACTGGTACACTTGCCTAATATCGTGTGCCCCCCTCCCCCTTCTCACGAGCACGCAGAAGTGCCGCAAGACGACGTGGCATGGACTCGACTAATGTCTGAAGGTATGCATGAGGCAATTCACACCATGAATCCTGCAGGGCAGTCCACAAATCCAATCTGCGCCAATNAAATCTGCGCCAATTTGAGAAAGGGTTGCACGTCTGTCACGTTTAATGATTCTCGTCAGTCGTCGTTTGTCCCGTTCTTTCACGATCTTTTTCCGGCCGCAGCGATGTCAAGGATGAGATGTTTTACCTGATTCCTGATATTCACGTTACACTCGTGAAATGGTCGTACGCGAACATCAAAATGTTATCGCTACCACGGAGATGCTATGTCCCATCTCTCGTGCGCCGACTGTACCACCACCACGTTCAAACTCACTTAAATCTTGATAACCTGCCAATGTAGCAGCAGTAACCGATCTAGCAACTTTGCCACACGCCTATTGTCTTACGAAGGCGCTGCCGTCCGCATCGCGTTACTCTGATTGGTTCCATACCTCTGTTATTTGCATGCGCACGCCTATACCAGTTTTTTTTTTTTGCTCTTCAGTGTACCTATGAGGTTGCTGAGTGCTGCGGATTGTTGCTTATTGGCTGGGCTGCCGACTGGCGAGCAAGCCATGAGACGCTGATTGGCGAACGGCGCTCCCACACGCTGCTGGCCGGTGACGCCATTTTGCTGGCGTGTGCGGCTGGAGTTCGAGGAGTAAGCTGATTATTCACTTCGGTATTTTCAAGAATGGGCCTACTCTGTCGCCGCTGTGTGGCAGCTTTACGCGGGTTTCTCCTATTAACCCTTCCGTAAACAGTTAATAGTTTTTCTAAGTTTTACAATTAATATTTGGAAACAAGTTGGAAAAATTTTTTTTTCTCGACAAGTGAAATATTGTATATTAACATCACACTGTTTTATAACACGTGCAAACCAAGTTCTGCATCTCCAAGTTTGTCGTAGACCTGGAAGTCTTGAGAGCCTCGAGGTCTTGAGAGCCGATGAGGGTGGAGCGAGGTGAGAATGTAGCAAGGCCGGAATGCAAGTGCTTGGGAAACGGGAAACCCCTGAGAAATCTCGCCGACCAGTGGCATCGTCCGGCGCTATTCCCACATGCGGAATCCCGAGAATTACCCTGCCGGGAATCGAGCCCGGTTCGCCTGGGTAGGAAGGGAGCGCTCTGGCCACAGCACCACCGCGGCCCCTATAACAACATTAAAAACTGATTTTCTCTTATTTACTTGTGACGTTAGAAAAATAATTCTAACAAATTTTTAAAGAAATTATTTTTTTTGTAAAATTACATCAAATCTTTACAGTTTGCTCATTCTGTTTCCGCTCCACTTTTACCTCACTAGCGCCTTATTTTTTCTTCGAGGTAGCCAGCTTCCTTTCATCCACACTGACCCTTCCTGGCGGAGTGAGCAAGGTGCTCTTTTACACGTGGACTGTATTGGGACCGTCGCGATTGCTGGTCCAGCATCCTCGCCAAATGTGAGTGAGACTCATAGAGCACGGCTATATAGTACATTCGCGGTTGTTTCCAACTCTTCTGAACACCCTTGCTAAAGTTCTACTTTCAGAATATTCCACTGCCTCCTGCAAACGAAGCTTGTTCCAGTCTAGAAAAGTACACCGAAGTGAGAGCGCACCGCATTCGTGCGCATTAACTTTAGTAATACTTTCCATAAAGAATAGATCTTACTAGGCATTACCAACACACTTATTTTCTCTCTACTTTTATCAACAAAAATAATAAATAATATATTATATCTTATGCATAAAATACAATTTAAAGTTTAAATTAACAAAAAATAAGATATTTTTATGCAAACAGAAGTGATACAGGATATATTTAGGAAATAACAAAACAAATAATTCACGGGATGGTTTTTCAAAGGCTTGATTCAAAACGTTTTGTGAAGAAACGGCGAATAGACAATAAAAATGCTGATCCAAGTCTATCGTCCTCATAAAAAGTACCACATGTGTACACTGTATGCGCGTATGCATGTGTACCAACTCCCTCCTGCATTATTTCACCCCGTTATAAGTTATTTTTATCTTTATTCCTATCTGACGACTGGCTTAGCCAAAGTAGTGCATCGAGTTTTTTCTGGCTTTCCCTTGCTGGCACTTTACTTTTCTTCCTGTTTCAAGGAACCCAGTTTTCCGTCCTTATGAAAAAATATATCCATCTTCTTATCGAAAACCGATCCAATAAAGACGTTCGAAAAATTCAGTACGGAAACCAGCGACTTCCTTTTTTCATGGAAAATTATGAAGAGGTAACTTTTAGAATATAATATCTCCAAAATATTGTTCTTGGATACAGCCAAGGGAAAGCAAATATGAAATAAGCGATTTCTGTGTCCTCGAATCACATTAATTACATATTGCGCTGTTCAAATCATTCTCCAAGTCAAAAGTTTCATGGAATCCAGGAACACCAACGTGGTTTATCTCCAGTCTTGTATTTACTGGATTTTTGCCCCAAAAAAACACACTAAAAAGTTATGGGCCGACACTATTGGAACAGCATATCATCGTGATACCAGTGACATAAAGACTAGGCTTCATAGTATTTCGTATACACGTGCTTAAAATCATTTGTTCCATGTATTTTCCACGGCGATTTGCACGGTATTCAGACGATTTACATTCGTTCTTTCCTTCTTTACAGGTTCATTCACTCGGAGTCCTTAACGAAGTGAAACATTTACTATGATTTGATACTAGAAGTAACTAAAACCCATGTGGCTTTGAATTTATAATTTCTTTCTAATAAACATACGAAATATTCTAATCCCTAGAAAATAGGTACAGGGTTGAAAATAAATAGCCCGATTTCCACAAGGCATGCCTAGTTTTTCACAACACCTGCCTGGCATGATATTCAAGTAATAACATGTGAAGCGTTTAATGACATATAATCCATTTACGGTTACTTCCAAATTCTCTGAGACCCTGCTAAAGCTCTACTTCCGGGATATACCACCACCTCGTGCAAACAAAATTTAACCGAATCTAGACATTTACACCAAAGGGACAAAGCACCGTATTCGTGCGCGCTCCCTTTAATAATATTTTGCATAAGAACTATCTCTTACTAGGCATTACCAACACACCTATGTTCTCTTTGTTTTTATTCGTATTAAATGTAAATGAAACATAATTATATTATATATATTATATAATCAAACTTTCGACTTATCTAAAAATAAGCTACTTCTAAGATGACACAAGTATAGAACGGTTGTGATACACGACATATTTAGGAAATAACCAAACACGCCATACATCGGGTGATTTTTCAAAGGTTTTGATGTTAAAAGTGTGAAGAAACCGTTAATAGACTATAGTATCTTTCCCTATGTTCTGATAGTACTATTAAATGCATTTTACTATCACTCGCGTTTACCGGTCTTACAGAAATCCTACTATTTATTCTGTCCAATCCGTTACTAACCAATATATTTCCTTAAGTTGCTTTATTTGACTAATTTTATTATTGTCTTTTAAATGGTCGACATTAAATAGTAATATTCTCAGTTGTTTCAGGCTACTGAGGTAATACATATTTGAATAATCTGAAAGGTTTTTACTTCTACTCATTAGCGCCAGAATATTCAAATAAAAATCTGAAGTTAAACATGTGACTTAAAACCGACATACACAGGTGTCAAAATTCATTGTTGTAACACTGAGCTTTTCATAATATTACATTGTCGGGCAAATTCGGAAATCGATGAAATTCACTGCATAATACTGGAACTGTCAGATATCGAATATATAAAATATAATTATTGTAATCCAATAGATGTTAAAAAAAATAAACACCTGATTAAGTATTTGATTTAGTTAATTTATTTGAAGTAACTGACGAATATGTAATTATTGGCTATAAATAGCAAGTGATAGCCATTATTGTTGAGATATTATTTTTGAAGTAATTTTTTATTTGTTTAAAAATAGAATAGAAAATTATTGTTAGCTCTTTTAATTATTCGAGAACTCCATCGTATAAAATGCCTATCCATGCTCAGAGAATTTGGAAAAAAGACATTACAGTGTTATGCCTTGTATATAATCGCCGTTCTGTTCGACAGAATTTTGTAAATATGATAAAAATTTGCTATCGAATATTCAGCTAATGTTGCATCTTCCTGAAATAACCCAGCAGTTCTACTGCGACATACAATCCGCTGAATAGATGAACAAACTCAAAACAATATAATGGATTATTTTGCACAGCATATACGCAGTATCTTAACACTTTTTAAATCACACTTTTGAAAAATCACTCATATATGACGTGTTTGGCTGTTTACTAAATATTTCATGCATAACATCGGTTTTATACTTATTTTAACATGAAAATGTGTTATTGTTGGATATAATTAACTTTACAAATTACACAATAATAAAATATAAATAAATATAAGTATGAGCTGTAAAATAAATTATGTATAAATTATAATTAATAAACATTTTATAATAAACAGTTCAAACTGTAAGTTTTAAATTCTATTTAAAATAAATACGAATAAAAACACAGAGAAAATATGTGTGTTAGTAGTGGCTGGTAATAAAAAGTACTCACGTAAAATATTATTTAACTGAGTACGCACGAATGTGTCGCTTTAGTGTAATTGTCTAGACTTACTTGAGCTGTGCTTGCATGAGGCGAAGGATAAGCTGGAAAATAAAATTTTGGAAGGGCTTCAAAGGTTGGAATTAACCGTGAACTGACTGTACAATATTCACGTAATTTTTTAATGCTGATTAATGCTTTTTATTTTACTCGTGTGTACATATTGATAGTATGAGTTGATTTGGTTTTAACCACTGAGATATGATTTTGGAGCAATTATTTCGACACATTAACGCTCTTAACCAAAATAAATTTAAAAAGAAAATATTGAATAGTTTCGTTTAAAACCTCAAACATTCATTACGATGTAAAAAGTTTCTAATGTATTCTGAAGTCTCTGTTTGTATTAAGTTGTTACTCAGTTTTAAAATAACACTTGTTGCTGAAGCAATACATGGTATGGGTCAATGAATAACTATTGACCAAAAACAGCTTAGTACAAATAGTTCAAGGTTTCGTTTGTTTGCATGCGTGTGTATGTGTGTGCTGTTGAGAGGGGTACAGTAAGATGGCTATATTTCAGCTGTAAGTCAAGCAGTGTGTATAAAATATACAAAATTAAATAGTATTGTCTGTATGCAGACCTCTTTAAGTGTGTATGTACATTTAAAACAGGCATCACAAAGGCATGAAAAAAATAGGAGTGATATTTTAAATTTAATTGTAATGTTGTGCTAGTTATTATTTAGGACCCTACTCAGCGTCACAAATCCAAAACGTCAACAGTATTAGTTATGCGAATAGCAAAGAACATTTTCATTTCAGTAGATATTGTAGAATGTAAGCACAAAGATTAGACAAAAGTTTTACTTTAAATTCACACAATTAATTTTTTTATATGTTTTTTTTAATTAACTCGAGAGCAACATGTCCATTGACAGCCAAACGCTTCCCCAGCACAGCTAGCTACTGAGTGTGTGTGTTTTTGTGTATATGTGTATACAGTATATGCACTCAATATACATTCACACCAGTGGCGTGTGGTGAAGTGTTGCAATATAAGCTGGTGCTTGTTTCTGTGCTGTACAAATTCGGCGCACACAACATGAACCAGTAACCAGAGTGGAGCCGGGAGAAATGAATACATTGCGGCCACTCACGAGAGAGCGGCGAGGCACCCATTACACACACGTGCCGTGGCGTCAACTGCACTACTAGGTTTAAGTGGACGATGTGTAACCTCACGCCGCTGATTCACGCGTGTATGCGTATGGAAGTTAGCAGTAGCAGAGCAGGCTACAATTACAAAATAGATAAGTACGGAGAAACGAAATGGCGTTGCTGTTCCTGTCTTGTGGGAGTACCCGTTCTCCGATTTGCTGCGCTAGGCTCTGGGAAAAGGACCTTGTGTATGATTGGCTACTGCGCGTTGCGAAACGTTCCCTGTTGGCTGGGTTTGCCGGCTGATAGGTAGGTTAACAGGCGCTAATTGGCGAAGGTCGCTCCAAATTTTTGGTTGTTAGTGACGCCTTTTTTGTAGGCGTGAACAGCTGGAGATCGCGGTATAACCGACTGTTTTAACTCTCTGTTATCTGTGTCATAATCTTCCTGTTTAGAATAGTCTGGGGAAATCTTTGATTAGTGATGCTCAAATACCCATGTGTTTTCTGGAATCAGTAAGTTTCAGTTTCCTTCCCTCCTTTCACTCCGAAGGTTTTCCATCGTCTCGCCCTTTCCTAAAATCGCAAAAAAATAAATAATAATAAATAAAAAAATAGACACTTTTTGTTAAAGACATCATACGTTTTCGTTTTGATCCACCCCCAAGCATTAAAAAAATACTATACTTTTCGAATTTTGTAGGTACTTATATTTTTCCTTTCTTACAGCTTCTTTATTGTCTACGTTTCTGTTGAAAATGCGGTGCTGAAATAATTCAAACATAAGCACGTAGAAACCTATTCACGGTAAATGATACCTGGCGTTAACTTTGCAGTTTACGTTACGTCTACCACAGACTTACCATGGCCTATGAAGTAGTGGAATCAGAGTTATAAAACCGAGAACAAGATAGATGGGTGTGTACTTTGTGTGTTGAATTAATCGACTTAACTGTAGTGTCTGAACGAATAACTTTTTTCCATTTTGCATCATTATTTTTGTTCAGGAACAATTCTTGAGAATATATCGCTGTTAATACGTTACATTTTTTTTAAATAGTGTACGATATTTAGAACCAAAACTTTCAGCCAACATATTTCTGATAAAACACTAGAATGTCTATTATTTTATGACTGTATGATCAAGGTTTAACTCAGCTACATTATTTGCACACCAATCACAAATGTTCCGCTTTAGAGTATCATTGACGTAATGAAATGGGATATAGATCATTTCATATAAGTTGCCCAGATTCTGACAGTCAGTGAGTGGCAAGTTGACGTATTCCAAACAAACAACGTGCCATTTACAAAACCTGCATCAGCTGATGCATGAACGAACGAAAATTAATATTACGTTGGCTATTCTGAGTGCACTGCCGGCGCACATCAGACAAGCAGGAAATACGCGGATAATAATGAGTTCCTAGATTAATTAATACATTTTATTTTACGTGGTCATAAAACAACGGTTTTTAGTGTTGGAAACTAAACTTCGCTCTAAAGTAGAAATGTATAGGTGTTCAAAATTAGGGTAAATTAAAACGATCCGTATCCAAACAAAACGCAATTTCAAAATCTTTTTTCGCGTCGTATCCCTACCCCCTCCCCCCCACCTTCACCAACGTGGCTTTCCTTACGTGTTTGATATTAATTCCAAAAGCATACTGAAATGTTGCATAATATTGTTGAATTATTTTTTCTATTAATTTGACGTACAATATTTCAAATTTGTGTCGTTCCGAGCCAGTAATAGAATAACAGTCAACGTTACAATGACGCTACCTCTTGAGAAAAATGCTGCTCAGACAACGCGCTGAAATGTTGTGCGCGCGATCTGTGGGATTCTTTTCTAAGTATTACAAGACAGAAAAGAATAGTGTTCGTTTGCTTTATAAAATACATTTACGAACAGATACCAATAATTTTATTTTTAGCGAGCTCTGCATAATTTTTAAAGTAACATATATTTCGTGTACAGCGATTTTGAGTACTTGTCATTTATGTTCGGGAGGTAAACGTTAGTCTACGTAAATTATACGCGATATTGTTCTAGTACCATATTTTCTTGTTTCCGAACAAATTGGGACACGCGTGAATAGTTTTTAAACATTCTAACGTTATTCCACGTCACATATTTCCAACTCCAATATATTAGCTACAACGTTAAAAATGTAATAATAGCTACAATTATCGTCTCGCAAATGTTAACCCAAATTCACTGCCTCGGACAAATTTAAAAGAGTTAGCAAATATTTGATTTTTTGCAAGGTTTTATATTTTTACTTTTATAACCTACTAATTTTTTTTTAGACAGAAGTCCGTCTAAAATATCTTAAAATTGGTTTAGCATTACATTTTTTTATAATCAATAAATTTTTTATTAATTATTTATATTTTTGCCCTTTAACATAACAATTTACTGAAAATTATTTATGTACACATTACCATTACTAATATACAATCGCAGCTACGTATTTCTGAGTAGCAATTTTGCCTAAAACGTTCCACGTACAGTACATTTACAAAGGAATCGGCTGATGATAGCATGAAAATAAACAACATCGTTGCCATGTGGCCGATCGGCTTATGGCGGAAGGATACGTAGTCAGATGTAGTCAGATGTAAACAGTGGCGCTACTTTCGCAGACCTGTCAGAATCTGGCCAACTTATGGTACAGAGTATAGTAGCTTCGTACGTGCATGACAGGGGCCGTGGTGTTGTAGTGGCTCGACTACTCGCCTCCCATCCCGATTCGGGTTCGATTCCCAGCGGGATC